>WAAD01006112.1:31092-46350 GCA_013389945.1 Fregata magnificens
AATGGTTGAGGTTGGAAGGAACCTCTGGACGTCATCTGCTCCAATCCCCTGCTCAAGCATGGAACCTAGAGCTATATCCATATAAAGGTATTTGTATATCTTTGTTCTGGCTTCTGATGAAGCTACTTACATGGCTATTGCATTTAAATTGGAGAAATGAGTGATTAGGAATGAAAGCACTTGAGCAGATTATGACTAAAATTTTTATTCTACAGATCACAGAATCAGAGTGGTAGGGGTTGGAAAGGACCCCTGGAGATCGTCTCATCCAGTACCCCTGCTTGAGCAGGTACACTTAGAGCAGGGTGCACAGGACCGTGTCCAGGCAGTTTTTGAATATTTCCAGAGAAAAGGACTTCACAACATCTCTGGGCAGCCTGTTCCAGTGCTCCGTCACCCTCACAGTAAAGAAGTTTTTTCTTATGTTTAGCTGGAACTTCCTGTGTTCTAATTTGTGCCCATTGCACCTTGTCCTGTCGTTAGGCACCACGGAAAAGAGTCTGGCCCCATCCTCTTGACACCCACCCTTCAGATATTTATAACCACTGATAAGATCCCCCCTCAGCCTTCTCTTCTCCAGGCTGAACAGACCCAGGTCCCTCAGCCTTTCCTCATAAGAGAGGTGCTCAGTCCCCTGATCATCTTTGTAGCTCTCCGCTGGACTTGCTCCAGCTGTTCCCTGTCTTTCTTGAACTGGGGAGCCCAGAACTGGACACAGTACTCCAGATGTGGCNAGCGCAGCCTTCTGTTGCATCAGCCACTCCTCCCAGTTTTGTATTGTCAGCAAACTTGCTGAGGGTACTCTCTATCCCTTCGTCCAGGTCATTGATGAACATTTTGAACACAACTGGACCCAGTACGGACCCCTGGGGAACACCGCTAGTTACGGGCCTCCAACCAGACTCTGCGCTATTGATCACAACCCTCTGAGCTCTGCCGTTCAGCCAGTTCTCTATCCAAATGCTCGAGATACAGAAAATCTCGATACAGATAATCTCGATACAGAAAATCTACTAGCAACATTAGGGAAACAAATCATTAGGATAGTGATAGAAACAGGAATAGTATCTTGGTATAAAGTTATTTACACAAAACTTCACCCAGGTTGCTGATGGATTTAACTTGTGTCTCTGATTTTTCCTGAGTAATGTCCTTCCTTCTTGCAGGAATGGCAAGTACATCATGACTCCCTGAAGAGTAAAAGAGACAATAAAGAGCATAGACAATGAGTAAATGAGACAAAGAATGATTTTCCTGTGATTTCTGTAGAAGTTCCCTCAGATTCATGAAAATCCTTCATATACTGTGTTCAAGATCTGCATATCCAGAAGATCCAGGACCCACAGCAAATGTTAGACAAATACAAAATATGGATTCGGTAACAAATGTTTATGAAACTTATGTATCTAACTGAAGTCATAGAAACATTCAGAATCCTTTCATCTGGCATTTACTATAAATAAAGCTTTAAAGAAAATTAAAAATATGAGAGTAAATTTTATGATGCAAAAGGCACAACATATGTCTTTGAAATAAAAATCTGAAGCAGAGACAAAATCACCATCATTTCAGCTCTGTTCGGAACAGAACAGACCTAGATTCACAAATTCCTTGGAGGCATCTATTTCGGGGCTTGCATTCCCTTAAAATATAATAAGCTTTCTCAATCAAATTCAATGTCTGCCAGGGTCTAGGTTTGTGCTTGGGTAGAGAAACCTAATATGCTGGGAAAACAACTAGATACCTTCTGCACTAGTTCTTTGAAGGTGGTACTAAATTATCCAAAATAGTTGCATTGAAAGTTCCCATGAAGAGCTACAGAAAGTTGCTTTAATGCTGCATGACTGCAAATGAGAGGGTAAATGTCATTCAGTATCAGTAAGTGTGAAGTAGTACATGCAGGAAAAACTAACCTTATCTTCACTTCATAAGGTGCTCTAATTACTTGTTACCTTTAAGAAAGAAACCATGGGTCCATTATTAAGTTTTCTAAGGACCAGCTACAGAGATGGTTAAAAGGATGAAGAGAGCATAGGGCTTTCCTGGGAAAGAAGAAAACAATTAAGTGGAGAATACCGTGGTGCTGTATACACCTGTGGGTCCTACAAGCCTAGGACAAAATCTTCAGTCACCAGGCTGTGGAGGGAAAGAGTACAGAAGAGTTTGAAACAGCCCTTAGGCAAAGTAATGGAGGACAGCTGTGTTAAGTATTAAGTGTCTGGATGTGTCTAATTTCCCAACTGTTAGACTCTTGGAAAATATACCTTATGCCCCTCCATTTAAGCCACATTTTTTCAGGCTTTTTTCTCAGAAGTCATGGTGGTCAGAGGCAAGGTACAATAAAACAGTTCATGTGTTACTATTCACAATACTCCAGAACTATTTTACCTCACATACCAAAGTGGGAAATTCAGTATTATCTTCTCAGTCAAGAGAAGGACGGGTGCCACATCATCAGCCCACTTTTTCCCCTCTTCCAAGATACAAGGTCTGTAGGTTGTCCTGCAGGGACAGACACACTTGCCCTCTTCATTCTGTCAAAAATGGGTGAGGGACTAGAACTATAGCTGTGAATAATTCCTCTTTTCTGCAGGAGAAAAAAGAAGGGCAGTAAGTTTAGAAAGCACAGCAAAACATAAACCAGTACATCAACTGTATATAATAGGAACATATGAGGAAAATATCTATTATCACTTTAGTAGGTTCTTGTGATGACAAAAAGATGAGATTTCATCTTTTTCATGAGAAGTATTTTTATTTGGGAAGGCCATTTCCTTCCGTAGCTTCCAAGTTGTTAGTTTACAAATTCCTTCCCTAAAATGTCACATTTGTTTCTGAAATGGCTTTGATGTGGAATATTGTCTGCTTGGGTTTTTTCTGTATTATGGTAGAGTACTTCATTTAAGGTAATTGCATCTTTTGATGTACTGTGATTTTGCATAATTTTATTAGCCACGGAGTAAAACCATGGAGTTAAAAAAAAGAACCTTTCTGAATGCATCTGACTGCTAATGTTGTCTATGGAAGTTACTGGTATTTTGAATATAATACCATGCCTGCAATGTTCTGCAATACAGATTTGTATTAAAATTATGGATGGAGTGCCATTCAGCAAATGAAGACCTGATCCACTTCAATGCAGATTTTACAATGGTAATTAAAGAAGTAATTTTTCTGACCTGCTCATCTGAAAAACAAAAAACAAAAATATGCTGTGTGGGGGCATTAGAGTACTTACTACAATCCAACACCTAAGTGATTATTCTGCAAAGGAAACTGCAAAATGGCTCTTCAAATGCAACAGACCTTGCAGAGGGAACAATTTTTTAAGTTCTTTAAAGTGTAGCTCTGGGTGAATAACACCAGAAGGATTAGCAACTGCTTAGTAAGTTAGAGCAAGAGTGTAGTGAAAATAAGTAAAACAATTGCAGTTCCCCATGTCTGTGGTGCCCTTGCTGGCATTTTGATATTTCATTCCTATTTTGCACTAAACAGTCATAGGAAATGAAAAACACGTTCTATAAAACATAGCCTTTACAACACATAAAGGACAGAAAAATCCCCAAACACTGCTACCAAAACCCTTAACACTCTGAAATTCTTTTGAAATGTATTTTCCTGGCAAAACACTCTATTTGTGTTTCATTGTTGTTCTTTGTACCCCAAAGTCACGCACCGCATATGGATACCTTAGAGCAAAATTATGTCCCCAGGGGACTGCCATTCTTCTCTGCAAAGGCAAGTCCCACTTAGCATATATATTACTCCTTTACACCATCTATGTGTTTTTTACACCGTCTGTGTGTTTGGGGCATCTGCATTGGGAAATCAAGGATTCAAAATGAGGGGCACAGAAGTACATCCCGAGCATTTTAAAGGCAATGCTTAATGAAGATAAAAGATGTGCTGAGGGTAGATTCAGTACACCGTTTTTGAGTCTCTAACCCTTTAGAAATCCAGTTTATATCTTACGTTATGTCCTGTGATGAGCTGCATCCCATATATAACACCTTTGTACATATTTGGCAATAACCCTCTGAAACAAGTGGCTCTGGCCCCCCACAGCTTTGCAACAGGGTGCTAATCCACCCAGGCAGACAGTGCACTCACTTTCAAGAATCTTAACATCTAGAGTGAGCAGCACGATTTCACATCATTAGAAAAGAGATTGCTTTCTGCACATGAAATCAGGTAATTTTCTATACCTGCAGTTACACTTGGCTGTATTTGTAGCAATAACCTGATAACAGAGATACTGAAATGTATGAAGCTGAAAATAAAGCAAAACTCCCCAAAACGCTATGGTTAGTGTTACATATGAATAAATAAAATTTAACCGAGAAAAAAAATTTTACGAAGATGCCATCTCTACAGCTGAAAAAGTCTTTAGGTGTAAGAAAGGGACAGATGCTGGAGATCTAGTCTTAATATTGATTTAGAAGACAAGATTACACAGATTAGTTATGTGCAGTTTCATAAATATTTAAGTGTTCAAGTGCAGTAGCACTTCCTGTCTATAATTTTGCCAAATAAATTCATAGAAAAGATGTACAGATGCAGTTTATAGCCCTTGGCTGACTTCCTAGTGAAAATCTTGGACCTTTGAAGCATTGTAGATTCTTACACCTGGGAAAAACAGTTATTGTTTTGAGATTCTTACAGTAATGCCAACCTGGGCCAACTTATTGTGAGTTTTACGTCATTTGATGGGTTTTCTTCCTTCAGCTGCTATTCATGGTTCAGGAACATGAGAGGCTTGGCAACGAGTTAATAAGAAATTAGGTTTGCAGCCAACAAAAAGAACCACAAATATACACGAAATGCTGAGTTTGACAATCCTGCCTTCTAATGCTGGAGCAGGTCTTTTGCTATATCAACCACCAGTTCTCAGTGAAATCTTTGTGAAACTGTTACCACTCCCAGTGAAATGAGAAAAGTGAACATATGTGAAAAGTCTTCATGAGTGCAGTATGTTGTACAACCTTTTCTTCCGCTTCATCCTAAGTTGTACGTTCAATGTTTCATAAGAAACAGATCTTGCTATAATATTCAGCTCACATTTGGTAAACATAAAGAATGGTTTACATGGTCACCTGTTTGTGACAAGTAGTAGTTAATTATCACAATACATTTAATCGGTGTGATGGTGTGAAACAGCTACTCCTAGTTTTCACAGAAAACAAAGCAGAGGCTGGAGCATGAAGATTTAACAAGGCTAGAGCAAGCATTGAAAGGCCTGAAATTTCTACTCCACTGATGCAGTCTTCCTTATTTAGCAAATACCCTTTATAATTTTGCTCTTCCCTTCTCATTCTCATTTTTGCCTCATAAAGCTTTGCGAATTATAGCTTCCATACCATAATATAAGAAAGTAAATTCTTTCCTGGCTCAGTGGAGCTGCTCAAAACCTAAGACCAAGTATTTTGTTCTATTTAAGGATGGAACTTTATCATAGTTTGGGTTTTATATGAAGGAAAAGAATAGCTGCAGTGTATTACAGTACTGATGTCTTCACCAGTTAGGTGTTTAATCTAAAATAATATAATATTGATTTTCTTCTTACTACTATATTGAATTTCTCCTTATTTGTATACGCATGTAGTAAATCAGAGTCAAACAGGTAATTGCTAGAGACTTTTTATCCCCCCATTCATATACCTCAAAGCAGCTAGGGTAAATTGCTATGTTTGTGTTGAGGATGATTTATACTGTTCGAAAGCATGTTCCAAATAATTTCTCCAGGCTCCATCTAATATCCAAAAAAGCAAAGTGTCCAGGCATGTTCATGTTAACACATTATAGCTTGCCAGCTACAGGAACTGCTGTAAAAAATCCCTGTATTATCAAAATCCAGATCAGAACGGTTTAATAATCTCAAAAGGAATAGCACATTGACCTAAATCTAACAGCTTAGTAGCAACATAATATCCTGAATGTTTAAGACACCTTGGATTTTAGGGAGAATTAGGGTCTTTCTACCAATCCTATGTATTTTCCAATTTCAAACTGGTAGAGCAAACAGTTCATTTTCCAATGGAAGAGCAAGAGTACATGCAGTAAATAATGACAACGACCAAAAGAGACCGTCTATTTCAAGAGTCTGACCAGTCCCAGAGAAGGAAATGAAATAATCTATTTTTATTAAAATCAGAGGGCTCCATTTGTGGTGAAGAAATTATTAAATGGAATAATCAATGACAGTGCTTCAGACACCCTTGTTTTACACCTCTACATTTGTTAGTCTTTGAAAGAGAGAGTATTAGCTCTGAGAATGATGTCAAATCTTCACATGGCTAGCTTAGGACAGCTAGAAAATATTATAACAAATTACATCTATGGGTTTTTTGCCCAGCTTGGGCAAAATCTGACCATTGTGTTGCAGTCATTTGGGAGCCGAGCAAGGAACAAGTTTTCTTCTCTCTTTCACCACACAAAATGCCCAAATCCAAAACACGATATGGGCTTGTTTTGTACTTGTGGCTGCTGGTGAAGAAGGTGGGCAAAGCATCGTGCATCATCAAGGATTTGTGACCAGTAATTTCACTTACAGCCTCTGCTCCTCCTTCCTACTGCACAGTGGGTGAACAACAAAATGGAGGTCACACACTGTTTGGGAGCAGCAGTGGGGACTGATCATGGTATGGGTTGCACTCTACTATGCTATGACCCTGCTATCCCTCTGCATGGGCATCTGCCCTTCTAGTCACCTGTTGCTGTTCTCTTCTGGTATTTTATTTGGTCTAATGTTGTTGTAATACACAGTAAACAGATGCAATAAGGGCAGAAACTATTAAGATACGAAGCATCAGATTTTGTATGTGAAAGACTGTTAGAGAATTCAAAATGGTGAGAAAGTTAGCAAAGATTTCCTTTTTGCATCCCTTGTAGTAAAATAAGTCATGTGGGGAAGAACTCTTTAGTTTTTATCTCTGGTAAAGCTAGCTCTTGCTAAAGGCAGCTACTTAGGATTTAAGTCCAAACATGTTAATTTAAAGTTGAAGCAAATACTGCAGCAGCTATTTGAAGTTTAACCTTCCTACAGTGCTTACCTGAGTGTGTGTGTACACATTTGATGCTCTGCTATAAACTATGTTTCTGAGAGCTACTTCCCACTTAAATAAGCTGAAGGGGACACTTCCAGGGAAAGCTGTCCATTATTTCGCATAAGATATATTCAAGCAAGTGATGCAGAGGAGCTCCATTTTAATAGAGAGTTGCCAAAAGAGAAAGACGATATCATGATTACAGAAAAAGCAAACTGTTTTTATATTACAGTTTATAGGACATGAAACAGATATCTGGCACACAGGACTTCTGCTGTTCTTTTTCGTTTTGGCCTTGGTTGTTTCTGTAGCTCCCAAGCAGCAGATAAAGCTCTCACACAATAGGGTGGCATTCGACATAAGTAGGAGTGGCACACTCTACCCTGCATGCAGTTGAAGCACTGAGTAATCCACATTTTTATGTATCACTACTAACTTGTGATAGCACCAAGCAGACAACACATCCCTCACGTTAATACACTGAAACAGAATTACAACGGTGCCTTCATAAATATGAAAAAATAAATCCATGGATGAGACTGTATCATTAGGCTGCAGTTCTCAGGTCAGAGGAATTACCCAGTGACAATATTTTTTAAACAATCTTTACTGTGGTATTTCCCATCTTTCACACAGCAGCTATCTTTAGCCTAACAAAATTAATTTTAAAAAATGCCAATTTTTGTATTGAGTAACAATAGCGGGCACCAAGCTCTAAAGTTTAAAACAAAGTCTATCCAAATTTTGCAAAGCTACCCAATGTATTTATACAGAAGACTAAGGAAATGTTTAGGTAAAAGGTGCATATCACCCCTCTTGAAAGTAAAAGTAACAGCTTTCTCAAAAAAAAAAAAAAAAGGAAGAAAAAAATCAAATAATTTTAAATGAAAACAAGATGTAAATTTAGATCAAGTTGGTGACTGTATGGAGATTACAGTTGTTTGACATTTGTAGCAAGAAAGAAAATTCAGGATCAAATATCTTCTACTTATGTAAAGGGGATTGCTCTACATATCTGCATATGGAGGTGAAAGGGACATATTCACAGTAAGGCAAAATTACACAAAACAATGCTCTTTAATTGGCAGACATGATCAACATCTTTTTCACAAATTTTGATTTGGTGTCTGTTGTTTGGGTTTTGTCTTTCATTTCCCTCTGAAACCTCTGCTAACTTTTCAACAGTAATCATATTTAAACCAAGAGGGATGTGGAGATTAAGAGATCTCTATTGTTCTACCAGATGGTACCAATGTGCATATGTAATAAAGAAGAAATAAAAAAAGAAAAGCAGAGGAGTTTTTTAACTTCTTTACAGCCCAATATCACCTAAACAGAAATTTGATTAATCTCTTTGTATTTATTAGATATGCAAAATAAGATAACAGATAGTTTAATGATTGCAGTCATATATATAAAATGCATTTTAATGGTGTCCCTGAACCATCCTAAAAGGCAGTAGGCTACAGCTTGTGTTTCATTTCAAGATGATTAATTTTATGCAAAACAATAATTTTTTACCATTTGATCTGTTTTATGTGGGGTCCCTAGGCAACATATCTTAAATTATCCTTTGGCCATTTACATGGAAAATTAATACAATTTGATAGAAAGTAAACCTCAGAGAGAAAAGAATTCAGACTTGGGCCAATTATGCCAAATATCATGAAAGTAAGATATATGGATATAACATTTCCTTATGAAAGTGGAGAAGAAAGGTGTTTTCCTTACAACAAAGTAGAACAAAATCCACTGTAGATCAGAGGCCTAACCCATCTACACTGACAGCAAAATTTCTGTCAGCATTCAGAACAATAGGGTAAAATGAGGAATTTCTCTTCTTCATTTTCAGTTTGGTTTTCAGGTAGACATTTATTTAACATGACATAGTAGTCCAGGCCATGTTACAACTCAACATGTAACCAGCCACTGGAACACAATTCAAGTTCTGAAACTCTCCTAGGAAGAAGTGTTTGATTTAATATCAAGCATCAGCTGTCTTCTACAACATTGAGTAACCATGCAAAATTTAGTCAAAGCTTTGCACTGACTGATCTTTGATTTTTGTTTTTATTAAAGATGCCCAGAACTGCAATGTTGAAATACAATATACAATAAGTGGAGAAAATTATATTTTACCTATCTTTGAGGATTAAAATCTTAAATAAGAGAAAATTAGCATAATAACAGCAGAGTATTAACTCTCAGCTACTCCATGTTATCTGTGACACTGTAATTAAAGCCCATGACATCTAAAGAAGTTTCCAGCTAAGTGTTCAATATCCTCCCTTCTACGAAAGTGAACACATCCCAAGAGACATTTGGTATTTTCAAGGCCAGGACTTGGATTTTCCAATCTGGTCCAATCTTTGAACTGAAGTACCTTACTTCTAGAAGAGAGATTAGATGCCATTCTGCCTTTAAGAAGCTGATTTATATATGTGTGTGTTTGTACACATTGTACACAAATATGCGTTGTACATATACATATGTCAATGTATATATGTGAAAAATGTGTGAGAATAATTGCTCTCATTCTCTCTACATTATAGTTTTCTTGGCACAATTTGCAGTAAAATTGTGTCTTAATGGTTACTGATTGTTTTGCATATATTTCTGATTTTAGACACTGCCGTTGGATTTAAGAAACATTTCTTATCACTTTTAACTATATTTTTTAGTTCTTTGGGTTTTTAAAATATTAGATATGCTGGCCAATGATTCTCCATGTATAAAAGCATTATCTGTGTATGGCAACAGGGGACAAATGTTCTTAATCTCTGCAATCTCATTTTATGTGCTACAGCATAAAGTGCATTTTGCTTAATTAGAATTCCTATTATTGTTAAATGCTTTATTATGTGGTTGTATAACAGCAGGGCTTTGAAAATTAGGATCTAACTGAGATTTGGGAGCCCTGACAAGGAAATTTTTCTGTCCCTGGCTTACCTCCATTCCTATTGGGAAATGTGCACAAGGACCTGGTTAACTTAAAATCCAGCAAATTGATCTATCTGAAAAGTCCCCCCCCCCCCCCCTTTTTTTTTTTTAAGGCTTGATATTCTCTGAATTAATCTGGGTGATGGTGTGATCTCGCAAAAACTACTGGTGGCCCATCCAAGGCATGGCCAAAGTGACAAGGGGCAGCAAGCAGTGACCTTTCTTGAGGCTTTTCATGGCTGCAAAGCCACCCATGATACCCCAGCTTGCATTTTTGGTGATTTGGAGTGGATTGAAATGCTTGGGTGATGGGACCTGGCCTCTGGGAGTGCTTGCAGCATGGTGGCTGCCACGTTGTTGGTGGAGGTGGACACTGCATGCCCAAACACAGTGCAAGCACAGCATGGGCCATCACCTGTCTCCTGATGGAGACATCAGCCTCCCCTGCCTCATGCTTACCATCACACCACCCCTTTTGGGGAGCAAGGATGGCAAGCTGGACCATACTGGCAGCTGGTGACTTAATTAGCCTGGGTGGGTGGAAGCCAGGGGTGGAAACTGCCAAGCTGTAGTTGGAGAAGAGGGCTGGAGCAGGGTGTGGGAGACTGTAGAGCTGGAAACACTTTTCGTCTTTGCTTTAGTATGGTTGTAGGGGTTGCAGCATATTGGTTTGAGAGCTCCTCCGGGCTAGGAGAAGTGGGATAGGATCAATATGGGTTGGAAAATGTGGGTTAGGAGAAGTGGCTTGAAGTGTCTTTCACACCTCTAGGAACTAACGCTTGAATAAACCAAGCGTGTAGCATGCTGCGAAAGCCATAAAATGTGCAACATGTGCTTTTGGACACGGGCTGAAGATGAAGATGTACTGAAGGAAAACACAAATAGAAGTAAAATATAACTTCTCCTGCCTTTTCCAGGTTTGGTAAGAGTGCTTTCCTTCTCCCTAATTCTTCCTTCTGGTAAGAGACTTGTTCCATGGGTAGGCGCTTGCAAAGCACAGGGCACTTGAAAACCACAGGGCAGTTCTGTGGATGAGCTGAGTCCTGTCCTGATTTATTTTCCTGTGTGATCAGGGAATAGGTTTATAAATTCAGAATTGTCTTGAGAAAGGGGGTAGGGAAAGTTTTTTGCCAAAGGATGGTCTTAATAAAATATCAGCAGGAATACTAGATCTCATAAAAAAAGTAGTTAAATCTTCTTGTAGCCTAAAACTTCAAAAGAAAAACTACCTTAATTGTCTCACATGCTCTTCACAAAGAGCATGACACTAGTAGAGTGCATGGGTGAGAGAGAGGATCCAGGCTGCTTTCATAGCAAGATCTAAACAGATGATTAGCATTTCCTCAGGTGTGGAGTAATAACATTTGAACATTATTAATAACTTTGTAATTGCTACTGGCACTCAATTCTTAAACTGGTAACAGTTATGTTACTAGTTAAACAAATGGCATTTATAAATACAATGTGGTTTTGGTGTGGAGTGGGGTTTTTTTTGTTGATTTTTAAAAAATTTTATTTTCAATCAATGAGCGTAATTTGTTATTTAATTTAATTAAGACAAAGAACACCATCTTTGAAAAGAATTATTAATCTAATTTTTTTTTTGATGGCTCAAGGGTAAGCAAGAGAAATACTTGTGATGGGAGTAACAAATCATAAATTTGTAACAGCTGAATAAAGCAAATCATTACTTTTACCTAATGGCGAAAGAAGGGATGGGTCAAAACAATATGTTATGGAGAATGGATTGTTCTTTACAGTATGGTTTTGGAGTGAGTTTTCCACATTTCTTCCTGCATGTCATGTCTCTTACAGTTTTCCTAAGCATGTTAGTCACAAAACAACACCCACAGACATCACAGACCGAGCGTATTTACAGCAGGAAGTTCAGTTACTATCAAAGACTGTGGAGGAGTTAAGGCACATCCTTGTTTTATCCCTTGATGAACATTTACAACATCACATTACTGAACATTTACAAACCTGAAAGAACAGTTACAGAAGACTCATAAATACATCACAGGAAATATGTTGTGGGATAAGACAGATCCCACACATCCTGCTTGCTCGGGACATGCATTTCTTAGGGAGTCTTTAAAACTTTTTTGTAAAAATATTGCTTAGTCTAAAGTATTAAATACTCTTTAATCAACAGTTGGAATTTATTCTTGTGTTGTTGGCTATTACCATTTAAAAATGGTGGGGCTATATTATTTACATAGATAGACAGGTATAGATATATGGATATATAAAATGAGATATATTTCATATAAATGAGACAGAATCAATCCTATAACTTAAAAAATAACTATGAATGGGTTTAGACCCTTTCTTTATATGGTTTTAGTGCCTGACTTCGCAAAAATGGCAACTGCTTTACAAATAGGATCATAAACTTCGGCCCAGATCTGGAATTTTTCTTTCTAAAATGTGAGCTTGAGTCAGCGTTCTTGTATGTAGAAGGATGGGCAAACTGCAGTCCTGAGCTCTTATTAATAATTCCTTTCTCATTTCTATGGAGTTAGTACATAAATATGCCCCTCTGCAGATTGGTTTATGTTAATAACATTGGAGGGTTTGAATTAAGGGAATATGAAAAGACATAATGCATTAGCAGTTTTGAGACTTGATCTGAAATTCTATTATTTCATGGTTTTTTAAATTATAAAATGATGATGATTTTATAATTTAAATGTCAGATCTGATATAACTGGAAAAAATAGAAATACATTTTAGGTGGTAAGGAAGTTACATTTTATCTCAGTCAAATTATCAAATCATCTTTGCATGAATACATAATCCCCATTGCACATTGCTTTGCTTTGTGTTGTTCAGTGGCTCTTAAGATCAAAATAGTATAGCTCTAAAGGCAAAAGTTTTTGTTTTAGGTTGAAGCCACACTCATAAGAAAGTGCTATTATGGCAGAATCTTTTTTACAGAGGCATCTTATATTGGGAAAATAATTGGTGTGCTTGTCTGGGTGATGTCTTTGGCAGCAATGTAGAATGCTTTTCTGTTACTCTATGTTATGTTTCTGCTTAAGTCAGGGGTTTCCAGCTCAGCTTGTTCAGGTGATGCCACCTAGAACCGCAATGGTTCAGGGTGCTTTTCTCCGTTTGACAAGCACTGCTGAAAATGTAGGTTACAACTTTCTGTTAGGTAAATGAGATGAGGTCTTAGAAAGTCTAGTACTCCAGAGAGCTTTGGGTCCAGATAATAGACACCCGAAGGACAGAAAACACAGGCTCCACAGGTTATTTTTAGTGTCTTTATGAAAGAGGAGAAAAACAGTCTACCTGTAGGCTTGCCTTCACTCTCCACTTTACACCCTATTGGAACTGCTGGGGAGCCCACAAAACAAAAAAGGTCAGGAGCTATCGGTACAGGACTTAAACCTCATGTGACAGCTGTGATCAGATACAACTTTGCCTTCTTTTTTAAGAAAAAAATATCAATTCATTCAGCTCTCTTTTAAAGATACTTACAAATTTTTCAGGCACTGACACTCTCATACCTATACATAATCATCTGCTGAGGCTGGGAACAGGAAGAGGTATGTTTCACTGGAAAGCTGGTTCACCTAATGATAGTCATGATCTCATCTCTACTATTTTTATTTTTGTCTTTCATTCTGTATATGCCTTTCTGCTGTCTTTGGCCCCTCCTGGTAGATCCCTAAAGGCAACTCAGGTGTACCTTTTCAGTTCTCTCTTTTTCTTCTCAGATATAGACACACAAGTTTGGAAGAATATAAAGTTCTGTTTCAGTAGTGTGCATTTGTCAATATTTCATGGGGTGTTTTGGGGGTGTGGGTTGTTTTCTTTTTCCATTTCCTTAAGGAGCGGTAGTGTTAGAAATCAATCCAGAAGATTTTTCTTCTTTTTTGAATAATAGATATACTCCTATTTTTGAAAGCTTTTCAGTTGAAATTTGATAGGAGTCAGCAGATGACTAATAATACAGGATATTTGTTTGCTAAGCACATCTAGATTCAGGAGCTTTCCTCTTGCATCCATTATAGACTGCATTTCCACTAATCCCCAAACTGACCTGCAAGAGTAGAAAGCCAACTCAGCCTTCCAGACTTCCCAAAACTGCTTTTGCTTGTAGGGACCCAAAGGGATTATCTGCAACGCTGCAAAGAATCCCAGCAATACTTACTATATTTGGCTGAGTTCAGATTAAGCTAATTACTCATTTTAAAAGTTGCTATGTATCTAGTCTAGCAAAAGAAAGGGTTAAATTCTTGATTATGATTTTGGAAACTGTTTCATATAAAAAAGTAATAAGGTCTTTCACAGTGAGATCCCCCCTTAGTTGGACTAGGGCACAAACTGTCTGGCAGGGTGTGGGGGCAGAAGGTGTGATGAAAAACTACCTTTTGTTATCTTTCCTGTATTCATGGTGGAAACTCTTTTTTTTCTCTCTCATGTCTCATTCCACAGAACTCCTCCTGGTTTTACTGCTGGGCAAAGTGAATGTAGCAGGAGGCAGAGCCCACTTTCCGTCTGCTCTAGTTCACCTTCATTCTCCTCTGGGCATCACTCAGCAGGTTCCTTCTAGTTTAAAGACCCTTTCTGCTGTCAACAGTATTTTCAAGACTGTTCCAACACCTTATAAATCACGAGAGAGATTAATCATATTTGCATCTTATTAAATTGACAGCCTCTAGCTTGCCATTTGTTCTTCATGCAGCTCACAGTGTGTGACATAGTGATCATAAAAATGCTGTATCTGTCATTTGTATTAATTTTCAAAAACTTCCTACACCTCTTTTCCTACCCTTCCTTGTCAGGAATTCATGAAGTTATATTTTATAATCTTGGCCTCAAGTTATTAACTGAAATTAACATCAACTATTAGCACAATTTAAAACAGAATTTTTGCTTTAACATGAAAATAAAAAAAAACATATAACATGCAGAATGCACCTATCCAAAGTATCTTCTACAAAGATGCTCCCCCCGCATTTCCAGCTTTATTGTTAGACATGAAGTTAATTTAGTCTGTCACTGACTTCAACTGTTTTCATTGAGTTAATTGAATTCATAATTAGATCGCTTAACTTCACTGCATCGCTAACATTTCTGAAGTGCAAATGTATCTTAGGCTTAAGAGCTAAGCAGAGTGTATCACTGTACATTTCCATAGTTTCCAGCAGAAAGATGCTCACCAACAGGTCTGACAGGTGGGTCAGTTTCCACCTGTGATGTTTATTTGTCATCTATAATAAGTCTTGACACACTGTTCTGTTTCTTTTTTTTTATTTTTCTT
>WAAD01006113.1:5644-16771 GCA_013389945.1 Fregata magnificens
TTTCACCTGTTACCGGTTACTTCTCACCAGATTTCTTACTATCAGCTAAAAGTAAAAAAATCTAGTGCATAGGGCACAGATTAAAATCACATGGCACAGTTTTTGAAAAGTATAGTATCTATTTGCCATGGGTTAAAATAATTCCTAAAGTTATGAAATAAATAGCTAAGAAAATAATGGGGTTCACAGCTGAAGTTCACAATGTAAATTCTAAAAGTTCTATATCCACATATTTTTTGACATTCTTTGAAATTCAAGAGATCCATGGAGTTTCTAAATCACCAGTGAAACAGCACAGTGCAGTGCAGGGCCATTTACCATTAATTAGTCCTTCTAGTATTTTAAAAGTAACCACAAAACCAATGTGAACACCCAGGCAGCAATTATCCTGTGTTGAACATTCGAAGAAAACACAATTTTCTTACCGGGCTTCCCATCAGTTCGGTGATATCCCCCACTCCTGCAGGAAGCTCTCTCTTAGGACTACTGTGGTATCGTTCTGCCTCCTTCACTTGGACAAGCTGTTCATCCAAAGCCTCCTTCTGAAGGAGCAGTTTCTGTGTATGGCCTGCTTGGACACCAAGGTCTTTCTCCAGAGCCAGAATCACTCTGTCTTTGCCTTTTATCTCATCCATCTGGAAAGAAATAAAGCAAGAATGAAGTTTCTGTAACATCTCCAAGTAATGAAGCATGCATATCCACAAACTTGCAAAAACAAGGTTCTGCTTCTCTCAGAATTACACCAGCAGCCAAATTGTGGTTGCTAAAAAGAAGATGTACCTCCTCTGAAGCCTTTTCCCCTCCCCTTAAAAAAGTTTCAGCCTTCACTTGATCATGAGTTTGCTCAGTGCAGTCTCAACTCAAAAGACAAACAGAAATAGATACAAACATGCACTGAAACAGAATACATAGCCACTGAAATCGCCCACTTCATCTGAGGATACACACTTCTATAAGCAGAAGAAAAATCACCCTTCAATATGCTTCAGAGAAGAAACACAGGGCTAGTACAAGACAAGACAAACACACCCTTTAAAACTCACCTGGGCTTTGTTTTAAGCTTGAGCCATACACATTTGCCCCATGTTGACTCCCTCTTTATTAGTGAAAATCACACGTGGTGAATCTCTTCACAAACATTTAAAAATTAGTAGCATATACACTCACACACACTTAAACTTAAAATCTTAAGCATACCTATGTATTTTATGTGCCCTTGCTATAAGTTTCAAATGAAAACTAGTCTTTGTATAGAAGGAAAAAAAGCAAATGCACACAGAGCATTAGAATAAAGGGTAGGAAGAAATAGTTCTTAAACACCATCTATGGTTACTGAACTGTGTTGTTCATACATCTTGATACCAAATAAAGCATACTGCTAGCAGTGATCTATTGCAGCTCTCATAGGATTTGTCCCTCGCAGCATCAGTGTTAAATTCACATTGGTCCTATTCCAAATGCTAGAGGAAGTGACAATCTGCAGCAGTTACTATAGAAACAGACTTCTTAACAAGAATGTTAACCATTAACAATATATTTATTGGAACCGTGCTGTATGTCCTTCGGTTTACTAAATTGTTTTCTTTGCCAACATAAACCCATGGAATTTTGGAAATAAGACTACTATAGTCTTATTTGAAAAAATAACATAAAATCATGAACTTGTTAAATCATACATTTGTTGTTTATTATAGCCCTACATCCACACAAGTCCTTTATGCCAAGTTATACCAAAAAAGAAGAAAAAAAAGGAAAAGTTAGGAGTAATTTATAGTTAAGTCTGAGTGATGTACAGGATTAACACAATCAGATTACACGATCGGATACAATTTGCTTCTTCAGGATTCTTGCCTTCCTCCTTTCACAGTCTACAAAGCACGTGAGATTAGTTTGTGTATAAAACCTGAGTGGCAGAAGATGGCCTGGCTGAACCAAGTCAAGTAATGCTCTAAGATAAAAAGGTCAGATTTGAAGTGAATAAGCTGGTCTACACTACTTTTAAGTTCCAACTGGAACAGATGGAGATTGGTTCTGATGGAGATTTCTTTCCTGATTTGGGAAGACCGGTGGGTCTCAATTCCTCCTCCATTAAATAGGTATAATACTTCCCAGGACATTAATTCAGTTTTGTGAGACTTTCAAGTATGCCAAAAAGGACTTGCAGGAAAAGAATGCAGTTTTTATTAATGGAAGAATTTGCAACATGCAGGGTTTCAGAAGGACTATGCAGTGAACAGCAATGACAAAAATTAAGCAGCTGCCTCACTCACTGAATGCTATCTGTCATGCACACTGATCTATCAGGGACCCCTTGGGAGGAAAAAATGTCATGTAACTAAATACTGTGGACAGTTTCACTTTCAATTACACAGGTGTTCACACTGAACATCTATGTAATTGAGATAGGAATTTGTCCATGCAAGGCATACATTTAACAAGGAAGAACCAAGGTTACATAGGCAGCCTTGACTTTAGTTACCCAATTAGTAGCACACTTCATACTCTTCATATTCTCACAACTTCAATGGTAAATGGAATGACATCGGTGTTTGAGTTGGAAGAAAAAAGAAAGCAACAATCTCGGTACAGATTGCTACTTGCTGAACCGCAGCAGAACAGATCGTTTGAAACAGATCACTTGAAACAGATGTGACCAGTGAAATCACACCCATGTCACCCTTCACATACATTTCCATACATCAAAGCACACAGGCAAAGCACACACATTAGAAAGAAATGCCATGAAAGAGCATGGCTTTGAGGTGGGGATTAGGTGAAGGCAGGAAAGAAGGCAGAATTCCCCTCTGCTCTTCCTACTACTGTTTTTTCTACCATAAAATCTATATGTGGTGAAACTTTCAGAAAAAAGAAACACCCCATGTTTCAGTCAAATAGAAAAATCTTCGAGGCACTGATAATAATTGAAAACAGCAATATAATAGCAATGGCTGCACATCCTTTTTTTATTTTGGGCTTGTATTTTAAGTTATAGGTAGGCACTAGAGAATCTCTTACTCATGTAAATGTGTGCACAAGCACACACACACAAATACACAGAGCATTGCAACAGCGCTTATTTTTTTATAAACACAAACTAGCAGAAAGAAGAATTTTTAAGCAACTAACATTACAGACTGATAAAGATTAATAGAACTGCAGCAGTAACGCCTCTATCTTAAGTTCTGTTTCAGAAGCCTGGTGCACAGCACAATTCTCCTTTCCTCAAGGGGATAGTTGCACCTTTGATTTCTCCAATGTAACTGCATCAACCCAGTCAATGTGTCAATTTTCTTACATTTACCCCAATGCCTGACCCAAAGATTTACCATCTTTCTTGAGGCTTGCACACTACAGAGCAAACTTGTTCATCTTCCCTGTGTGCTTTCTTAACAGAGAGTACAAATTACTCTAGAGAGGGGAAAAAAAGGAAGAGAAATAATTTACAGGCATGCAATATCCCTCAGTACCACATGGGAGAGATGGCAGGTCAAGGGACAGGCAGGCAAAGAAAGAGGAGGTACAAGACTAGGAAAAGGAGAGATATGGTTTAGGTTTAAACCGAACATAAGCTGACAGAGAAGAAATGTCAACCACTCCCAAAAGACTTTAGCTTAGCTTAGTCTTATATATTCTAATAGTTGTAAAAGCTCACACAAAGTCTCCATGCCAGTTCTGTATCACTGGAGAACTACTTTTTTCTCAAATTCTTGCCACATTTGGTTACACAGAGAAAAAAAAGTTGGCAGCATAAAGGAAAACAGACTTATGTAATTAGACTGTGTATTACGGTCTTTATTTTAGAGGGGAGAGGAGTATCTTCCATTAGGTAAATGAAAATCAAAATGGATTAATCTGGGTATCCTGCTGCTTGCTATCTTGATCAAATACATGTTGTAGAAATGACACTGTCATAGCCAAGATTGTCTAGGAATCCACATGGTCTAAAAGAGAAGGAATATTTTTTGTTAGACCAAGTGACAGAGTTGGAAAGAAACAAGCTTTCAGGTACAGAAGCCCTTCAGCAGATTAAGAAGCTGTATGCTTAAAAGACTGTCAACTTTTCCACCGGTGTAAGTTTGCTTTTCCCATAAATGTTTTGGTCTCTCTCTCTCTGTATATGTATATGTGTATATATGTACACACACACACACACAGAGTGTACATATACATGTATATGTACACATACATATACACACTCACATTTTGAGATATTTTCCAATTGTCATTTGTGACTACTGTAGACAAACTGAACATCATTGGCTTTTATGATATTAAGTGAAATAACAACTAGTGCTCCTCTCATGACCTCTCAAAGTTTAAAGGTTTAACCCTGTATTCTATTACTCTAATGTTCATTCACCAGACAGCATCCAGAATTTCTTACTTTACCATGCATAGCATTCCTTTCTTTATCATGCTTTTTAATGCCTGCTTTACACCACGAGGGAACCATCCCCAAACTAGTCATCACTTACATAAAATAATTGTCATCTTTAATTCTGTTCTCTCCAAAATGCAATCTGATTACATCTAAAGACTATTTTTGCCTATCAGCTCTAAAATCCATACACACAGGTAGCTTTTTACCTGAGTTCTTGTATCATGCCTTAGTCATTGCAACATTCTCCTTTCTGACCTTAAATGCAGTCCTGCCCGCTCACCATCCAATGTGAATTCTGCTGTTAATGATGCTCTTTTCATGACACACTCACCTCTGGATTCTCTAAGCTGTTTTTCTTTTTACTACATTAAACAACAACAACAATCACTCTCAGTGTCAAAGATGTTCACAGCCTAACTGGAGTCCATTCATCCCTTATCTAATATCAGGGTGCTACGTCCCCTCCCCAATACCAGCTTGTCATATATGCAGTCAGGCATTTTCATGTTTTCTCCCATGGCACTGTTCCTACTTGAAGGGACACTCCACAAATACCCATTTAGTTACCTGACTGACCTTCCTCAAATTCCTCTTATATCTCTCCTTTTTCATGACACCTCTAAAATACAAAAGGAAACGATGAAAAAACTGTAAATACTTAACAGCAATTACACTACTGAGATCACAATCTATTGTCTGGTCATCAAACAGGATACCTAAACTAACAAATCCCTGAGAACCTAAGACATAGGAAGCACATTATAGAAATGCAGGAATTTCTCCATTGGAAGCGATGCAGGTATGTCAAGGCTAGCACTGAGCTGAAGCTAATGAACCTGGATGGATTCGTTCTCACCTGATGATTCATGACCGGATTCTGAGCAAGTAGATGCCTTTCCACTGTGCTACTCAGCCCCTCACGGGCCAGGGGAGCATGGCGCAGGACCTGCCACGCCAGGTGCCTTTAAGAGCTTTCTGCATCTGTGGCACAATGTAGGCGGGACAAGCAACACGTGGCAACTGAAAGCTGACTGCACTAATCTCTGACCACTGTTTTTGTGTATTCCTCCCTGAACTACTATTCATTTGAGACCTCTCAATTCAGATACAAAGGGTAGAGACCATCTTTTCTTCCGACGTATTTAGCACAATGAGATCCCAATCCATGCATTGGGCTCACAGGTATTATGTTAAATCAAATATATTATCCCAGAAATTCCTTCCAATTGGCTGCTTTGGTTTCAAATTTGTTCCCAGTTTAACACAAATTTGCCCACTTTTTGCAGCTACACAATACAACAGGGTCACATGAACTCTTTTACATTCTGTTTTGCATGGATTTTAAAGCATTTTAGAATAGCCCCATTTTTCTTCATGCAAGTAAGCGTGGTACAATTCAGTACAAAAAGTCTGTGATAGGAAGGCAGTGGAGCAACAGGAGTTTAGAACTCATTTTCAGTTACATGCTTTGAGAAGAGAAGTAGTAGAAATACCATCCAAAAGAGAATTGTAAAGAAAATAAGATCATCCACAAGCAGCTGCAGAAGGAATTACTGAGAAATCACCTTGGATAGCGTAAATAACTCTGGAGTTCTCGGTTAAAATTACAGCTTTCTAAAGTATCATTTCTTAATTAATGGGTTTTGCGCTGTAAAATGTTAGGTGCTGAACACAGCAATTACTGCATTTTATCAATGAAGAGCTAGCATTTATAGCCTGTGTCAAAATTACAGTTTCCTAAGAACAGGTATCTAACTGCCTCCTAACAGCTAAGAGAAATGAGCAGAAATAAGTGTTTTAATAATATTTATCAAACATGAAAGAAAACCAAGCCAGCCATTGGAAAAAGTATCCCCCTGCCAATTATCCCGCACTTCAATAGTTACAGTGAAAGAAAGTCAGAGACCTTTGCGGGAACTTTAGCCTCTCACAAAGTTGAAAGAGAAATTCCCAGGGAATTAAAAGCTAGATCTATCAAGGCAGGGGCATACTCAGTTTTCAAAGTGGAAAAAGCCAGCTGCTGCATTGCCAAGTGTAAGACCTTCCTCTTTACCCATCCTTATCAAAGTTATCTCCTCATCAACTGCAGAACAAAATCCTACAGTGCTCTTCTCCAGAAGAAACTGAATTAATCTTTATACTAAATGCCTGATATTGAAAATAGGGATATCTTAACAGAAGGATTGGTAGTTACTAGGAAAAACAAAAAGGACAGGCTACTCAAATAAACAGTTAAAATAGAACTAAATGGAATTAACACCTTTTACATTTATAAAGGGACACTAAGACCTAACAACAATATCCCAAGCTTAAAGCCCACCCAGAGGGAGGAATTAAAATATTCCTGCGTTGTGCATAGCATTGTCTACATCAGACATGGCCATTATTTAAATGTTTGCTGCTTATTTAGGAACATTAGGGGAAGAGGGAGAAAAGATGCCAGCCATCCAGTGGAGAAGCAAGGGTCATAGGCACAGGTAGGTGGGACTTAGTCTTAATTTCATGTGTAATTTTTCTAAACCAATAGTCAATATTTTCTTCCAATAGCTTTTCCCACATATTTTTTTTAAGTGTGTAAGTCTCATAGGTAAGGCATATATTAAAAGTTTTGATAAATTATACAAGAAATACCATATGGGCAGACAATCCCAGAACTTATTGATAGGAGGTTTCTCACATCTTTCTCAAAAGGATCTTGCATTATTGTAGCTGAATACAACCTCTGCTACAGGATCTCTCCTGATACCTGTTACAAGTATTCATTAACAGAGCTATAATGAACATGTAGTCAAAAAGATGGAAAATGTAGAAGAATTAAGTAATTCAAACTTAAGGAGTTTTTTGTCCAGGTGCCACATCATTCATCATTTCTGTGGGTTTTTAATACTGTTTTGTAGAGATACAAAAGTCAGATCTGTGACCTATCTACCATAGTAGAGTCCTTAGAAAATACTAAGAATAAACACAAAATGCTGAGCCTGCACTATAAAAAGCTTTCACTAGATCTGCTTGATTCAGGAAAAAACAAGCCCCTGGTGGAATGCTGCCCTGTTAGCTCCTAAGAGGACAAGCATAAATCTTCAGAGGATGGAAGCAAAGTATTATTTGCAGTCCTAAAATGTTACAGGTGGTGGAAGGGTCTTTGCAGGAGATTAGCTCAGCCTTGGAACGTAGCTGAAACACGCGTCTCAAACAGATGGCAAAATCCAGAGAAGCAGCATACAATTTGGTATCAACAGCTGTGTGTGAAATACACGCGGGTTTAAGCGGCTGAAAAGAAGCATGCTACAGCAGGCTCTACCCAACCATGCATGACTGCACACACTTGGATGATTCAAAACTCAGCTTTCCAGTCTCAAAATTCAAGATTTTGATCAGGAAACAAAACTCATGCATATCTGCCACTGCACAAGTTAAGTGAGAAAAGCCAGGCTCCATCCTTCTTCTCAGGGCAGCAGAGGATCACAGAGATCCCTGCCAACAGCCAACTGTCCGTCTGCAAAGTCTCTGCATTACCCCCACTGCTGAATGCAACCTAAAGATACGAATTTCGCTGCCTTAAAATGGCAAAATCCTAGTAATGGAAATGCAGGAGAAAGTGAATGTTATTAGAAAATAGTGGCCACCACTGGCCATGCAAAGGATGTAATTTTGGGGTTTGGTGGAGTGTTAAACTTTCGTTCCTACTATTTTTCATGTTTTACTGAAAAATAATTGCTGAATCTCTCTGAAGGCAAAAGCTTTTTATTTAATTATCCAAGTTTTACACCTTAAAATTTGAAGACAATAACAAATTTTAACACCTTTATCAACAGCCCGGATGAAGAAGTGGAATGCACCATCCCCAACTTTGTGGATGATACCAAATTTGGGGGAGCTGTTACTACACTAGAGGACAGGAACACTTTTCAGAGGGACTTGGACATATTGGAGAAATGGGCCAAAAAAACCTCGTAAAGTTCGCCTAGGACAGATACAATGTCCTGCCCTAGGGAGGTTTTAAATTCCCGCAACAGAAAAGGCTGGAAGCCAATTGAAGTTGGCAGTTCTGCAAGGAAGGGGGAAAAAAAAAAAAGGAAAAAAGAAAAAGAAAGAAAAAAGGAAAGACTTTGGTGTCCTGGAGGGCAAGTTGGCTATGGGTCAGTAGTAAGAGCTTGCAATGATTTAAGTTAACTTGATACTGGGCCAAATCAGGAGGCATGTAGCCAGAAGGATAGCGGAGCAGTTTAGCCTTTTATCAAGCACTTGTGAAACCACACCAGGAGCAGCGCAGCCACTTTTGGGCTCCCCAGCACAAAAAAAAGATATTGACAAACTGACACAGGTGCCACAAACTGGAGGAAAGCCAGTAAGACCACTACAGGACTGCAGCATAGGGCATTCACGGAATGGGTGAGGGAGCCAGGCTTGCTCAGCCAGCCAAAGAGAAGACCGCGGGATGCATTACAATTGCAGATACCAGTTCAACTATCTAAAGGGGGATACAGAGATGAATAAGGCAGACATTTCTCAGAGATGCACAGCAAGAGGACAAGGGTAACAATCAAAGGTTACAGAAAGAGGAAGAAAGAACCTTCCCAGTGATTAGGCATTGGGGCAGGTTGTCACAGAGACTGTGGATCTCCATCTTCGGAGATTTTCAAATTTGACTGGAGGAGGCCCAGAGCAACCTGATCCAACTTTCAAGGCAGTCCTGCTTCAAGCAGGACATTGGACCAAATGATCTCAAGAGGACCCTCACCGTCTCAATTTTCCCATGATTGTATGATACTCCACATATGGAATGCCAATGCTAAGTAATACAGTAAGGACTTACAGGCAAACACAGTAAGAGCTGTGCAAGCCTAGAAAACACTGACTTGTGAAGGACTTGAGTTGAAATTTGCTTTTGTCCTGAACAGGAACAATCTAATTCTTAATTCTGAAAAGACGTTATTCTCAGTCTTTCAGAAGCCTTTGCTTAAATCATGAGATACAGTGTTATACACAGACACAAAACTGAAATCACAATATTTTAAAAAATTACTAAATAAATGGTACATAAACTTATTCCATAAGAGGGTTTTTCCCTTGAACAGAAGTTTCAGTGAAATTGCCTAGATTTTTACCTTTAAAAACTGCTTTATCTATTAGTTTGAATTATATTCTTCTAGGTACTGCATTACATGTATTTGGCAAACACCAAACAGAAGAGGGGTTCCACATTGGAAGGAGTTTTTAATTTATGCAACTAGATAATTTGGACTAAGGAGACTATGGTCACTTAAATAGTGCATCTGTCTTCATAAATCACGGCTGATCAGGAACTTCTGAAAATCACTCCTGAAAACAATTTCTTTAATTCTATTAACAGCAAAAGGATTTTTTTCCTTGCAAATATGAATCTGCAGTAATGTCACTTTACACTTCAGACAATTTTTATTAAGTTATTTGAGAATATAACTGAAACAAGCAAATTTAATTCATCTGGTGTACTGTGTGCCCTCTTAAACATGGATCTGATTGTGCACCTAATAACATCAGTGGAATCTTTTACATTGATTTTGTGGTTAAGAAAACCGGGACTATTTTATATTAAAGTGAAATAAGTCTTTCAATTAATTTCAATCCAAGCTGTTTAGGAATATTTAGGAAGAGCATCTGTGCAAAGATTTTAACAAGGTCAAATGGTATTTATCTGTAAAATACGTGAAAGGTTTGATGTTAAAGACATTTCCAGCAGAGGAAATAATATTTACTAAAACCCTACATCACAAAATACAGGATGTAAGTGTCATCTGTTCATTCCAAAGTTTAAATATTATGCTTACATTAACAGTGGCTGACAAAAGAAACATTCAGCTTCCTTCTTATGCAAGAAATACTATAAATGAGTGAATCAGTGATGAAATAATTCAATATACTTTTGATTGGTTTTTTGCATATATTTTCCAAGGACACTGCAAAGTGTCCATTGTTCTTATGTCTGCAAAAAGAGTATCTAGATAAACGGGCCTTGCAAAGTAAGAGTCTTTTTAAAACACTGTCCAAGTAGTCCCAGAATGCATGTAACCTCTAACTAATATGATAAACTTAATATTCATGCCCTCCTGCGTGCATGCTGGTGGCAGATGGAGTTCAGCTATCGTAAAGGGGGAAAAGGATTCTCGCTCATGAGTTGGCGGGGCTCATCGAGAGGGCTTTAAACTAGGCTTGAAGGGGGAAGGGGATATAACCAGGCTCACTAGAGAGGAGCCGAGGGGTGGCATGCCAAGGTTAGGGGTGAAATCGATAGCCCGGCTCAAGTGCATCTACACCAATGCACGCAGCATGGGCAACAAACAGGAGGAGCTGGAAGCCATGGTGTGGCAGGATGGACACGACTTAGTCGCCATCACAGAAACATGGTGGGACAACTCTCATGACTGGAGTGCTGCAATGGATGGCTACAAGCTCTTCAGAAGGGACAGGCAAGGAAGGAGAGGCAGTGGGGTGGCTCTGTATGTTGGGGAGTGTTTTGATTGTATAGAGCTCAATAGTTGTGATGACAAGGTTGAGTGCTTATGGGTAAGGATGAGGGGGAAGGCCAACGAGGCAGATATCCTGCTGGGAGTCTGTTATAGACCACCCAACCAGGATGAAGAGGCAGATGAAGCATTCTACAAGCAGCTGGCAGAAGTCTCACAATCGCTGGCCCTTGTTCTCATGGGGGACTTCAACCTGCCGGACGTCTGCTGGAAAGACAACACGGCAGAGAGGAAGCAGTC
>WAAD01006113.1:18322-39157 GCA_013389945.1 Fregata magnificens
TACTGTGTTCAGTTTTGGGCCCCTCACTACAAGAAGGACACTGAGGTGCTGGAGCGTGTCCAGAGAAGGGCAACGAAGCTGGTGAAGGGTCTAGAAAACAAGTCTTATGAGGAGTGCCTGAGAGAACTGGGGCTGTTTAGTTTGAAGAAGAGGAGGCTGAGGGGAGACCTTATTGCTCTCTACAACTATCTGAAAGGAGGTTGTAGTGAAGCGGGTGTTGGACTCTTCTCCCAAGAAACTAGCGATAGGACGAGAGGAAATGGCCTCAAGTTGCGACAGGGGAGGTTTAGACTGGACATCAGGAAGAATTTCTTTACCGAAAGAGTGGTTAGGCATTGGAACAGGCTGCCCAGAGAGGTGGTGGAGTCACCATCCCTGGAGACATTCAAAAAACGTGTAGACGTGGCACTCCAGGGCCTGGTTTAGGAGTCATGGTGGTGTTGGGTTGACGGTTGGATTTGATGATCTTAGAGGTCTTTTCCAACCTTAATGATTCTATGATTCCTTCACAGCTGTGCTGGTAACAGAATAAGATTGGTCTTCCATTTTCTTAGGTGCCAGCACATTGTGCTGACGCATATATACAGCAAGAATATATCTTCTTTTTTGGGGGAAAAAAATTAAAAAAAAAAAAAAATTCACGTCCACAAGCATTCCTTAAATTAATGAAAACACTTCTATCTGTTATATTAAGTCAAATACAGGAACTGACAAATTCCAGTATAATTTCATACTGCACAGAGAAAAAGTGTGGGGTTTTTTTGCCAAATAGCTATTTTACTTTCCCTTATTAGGCACTAGGATCCTCCCCATTCGATCTTGTTTGTGTTGAGGCTTATTGGGTATTTTTCATGGCTCAATTCAAAACTGTAAAGACAACCTCAAAATTGATTAATCATATTTCTAAAGTACTGACATTTGTAAAATAGAAGCATGGCTGTTCATGCACACAGTGTAATTGTATGCATATATTCCTAGACAATAGATTTTGCTTTTTTCCTTTCACACTAATTTTTTTTTTTTGATGGCAAGTCAAAAAAATGCAAGATTTTACTCAAATTACTCACGGGTATTAAAATCAATGGTAAAAGTATAGATTTTTTTTTTTTTAGCTGCAGTTATCTATATGAAATACATCTGCAAAACTAACCTGTGATCTGAAATGCAAAATAAATCAGCCAAGTCTGACAAGGCAATCAGACCCTGAATTACTCTATTTGAATTTGAATCACAGTATGGCCAGCCCATTTAGGCCGTTAATACCAAAGATGCTGATTTCTTAATAGTGCCATAAAACACAACACACATACAAAAAAAGCACATTAATTGTAGCTCAGTTACAGAACTGTGCTAATATTAATAACACTGCCTGCCATATCTTTGCCATTTCATCCCACAAGGGTAGGAACTAAACCAACCGAGTACCCCAAATCCACAGCTGATACAGTTAATCTGAAATTGAAGGCAAGCATCCCTTGCACTAATTAAAATGGAAGGAGGAGGGGAGAGGGAAATATCCTGGTGATCTGATTCTATAATCCCACTTGTTCTCCCAGAGGAAGAGAGCAAGCAGCATCTAGGAACCCTGCAGTATTTTTTACCTCGCCTCAGATTTAAAGAGTGCCCTATGCAATAACAGCTGCCTAAATTGCTATGAATTCCTAGAAGAAACACTTCTCTTTCTTTTATAAAAACAAATCATACAATTTAATGAAAAAATTGAAATTCATTAGCTGAAAGGAGTCGAGGCACTACAAGGCAACACCAGGCTCCTGATATTTTTCCCCTGTACTTCATCGGGGCAGGGGGGAAGATATGAACATTTCCAGTGAAAGCCCATGAGACTGATGGCAGGCTTCCTCTGGGGCTGGGAATAGGAAACCAGAGTTACCTACACACTCCCCCAATACAGTCACCTTTTTGGATGTACTGAGTAACGGAGGCCCAGTAAGGCTCCAGTTAAAATTCTGAATGACTCAACAGGATTTTTTGTGCCAGACAGGAAACCCTGTGTGCCCTCCTCCATCACCTTCACACCACAGCAGGCTGAAAGCTTCTATTCTTGAAAGAAAGGGGTCAAGCGTTTCCTTTGCAATACCACTCAAAGACACTATGTAGGTGTGTTTACTGGGGCAATTTGGGATGACAGAATTTGGGGTGCACCGGTCTGTGCCTCACCTCACCATTTCTTGGTGAGCTAACCTTCTTTGAGAAGGTTAAACTTATTTAGAAACTGTTCTCTAGAAAAACACATGCCACAACATAGCAATCTTCTCTCCTCTTTAACACTTTTTAAAATTACCTGTACTTTACAGTCATGATTTTAAAATTCTACATTTATTATATGGAAAAAAAAATGAAAGAAACTATGCTTACAGAAACCTCACATTGTCAGTCTTTGCAGTGGTCTTTATTCAATCAAGGAAATGATACCCCTGAAACTTGATCAACGTCCAATTTATTTAAGGCATAAATATTAACTGCATTAAAAGCTTTCATTGTCTCAGACAGAAAATCACCACCATTAAACAGATTTTACATGTTTGTAGCTTGCCCTCACCATCATTTGTCCTAAGGAATACAAGAAATAAGAGGACATACCTGTGTAAACACAAACTGATAAAAAATTTTTCTCACGAAAACTGATGTTTCATTCCATTTAAAGTCTGTACTTCTTGATATATGATAGATTTTATTTGCATAGCTATTGTACTGCTAGTTTAGGCAGATTAACAATCAGATCTATACATATACATGGAAAATATCATGGTGCTAAACAGAAGTGTCATTTGATGATGAATGTACTACTGTGTACAGCCCATCTTAGATTCTTTACATTTTACAAAGCTGAATAATTTGAAATATTTGGGGCACCCGCTGTCGGGAAATATTGCCTGTTTTTCTATTTGCTACAAACAGCATAGTCTGCCATCTGTGCTGAAGTCCTAGGGTTTATGAGGCGTGAAAAAAGCCTGCTGTCCTAGGCCCTAACTTTTCTGCTGCAATATAAATTTTAAAACATAAAAAGGGCAACAATGCATAAAATCAAATGACCTGGATAATGATGGAGAAGCAGCAAAGGCATTGTCTTGTTTCAGCACAGTTGTTTCCTCCAATATAAATACAAAAGCTCTCTGAAAAGTTAATTTTGCCATCTCACAAAGGTGTTCTTGCATTGCCAGATGAGCAATGCCTGACTGTTTTGGTCAACAGGACTTTGTAAGGAAATATAGTTGAGCAAGTGGGAAAGGAAAAGTCTATTTATTTGATCTGTTGAAAAAATTCATCCTGGAAAGTCTTGGTTCACTCATATTCCATTTGGTGGGACATAAAGCTTTGGATTGGGTGGGGCTAGCCATGGAGCCAAGGTTCATCTTTGCTGTAAGGAGGAGAAAGTAGCAGAAATAGTGGCCTATTGTAGCAACCAGCACTGGTGAAAGATGTCGCTGCAAAAGAGTGGTTTGATATTTATGGGCACATATAGCAGTATACTAATACCTGCTATAAAGTGAAATAAGCACACGTTACTTAATGAACTTACCAGCCTGCGGATCTCTCTCTCACATTCCCGCTTTATTCTATTAATCTCATCCTGATGGGACTGATAAGCCGTGCGCAGGTCAGCAGCCTTCATTTTATCTGCCTGCATAATGTTGTTCAAAGCTTCTTCAAGCTGCTTTTTGCCAGATTTCAGCTCCAAGATCTCCTGTTGCAACTTCATCCGTTCACCATCAAACACCTTGCGAGCCTCCTCCTTTGCTTCACTCAGCAGCGCCGTCTTCACTTTGTCAGCTGCCCCATCCCGCAGGACATTGACTGTTGACTGCAAACGCTGAATTTCACCATCTTTGATTTTCACCATTCTCGCTACCTCCTGCTCGTGCTGCCGGATCAGTACCTCTCTGACACTCTGAAGTTCCTTCATTTTCTCCTCGTGGAGCTTGGCTTTTAGTTCAGATACATAGGCAGTGTGCTTGTGCTGCTCCTGCTCCCTTTCTTGCTTAACCTCTTGGAGTTTCTCTCTCAATTTGCCCACCTAGAATATCAATATAAAGTATTGATTAACAAGTGCTACCACACTTTTAAAAGTTGTCAAGGCAGCTTTTTCTGAAACATTATTAAAAACTCATCCTGAATATTCAAAAGCAAAGACTGCATACCTGACGCTTCCCTCTCCAGCACACAACTGGAAAACCAGGGCCAGAAAAAGGCCACATCTGTGTGCAGGGATCTGCTCTGGACATGTGCTATTGGCGACAAGTTCTCACAGTTTTAGGTAGTAAAATAAAACTGAGCAGCACCCGATCTAGTTCTCGCCCTATCTCCTCCACCAACCACCCCAGACTACTCTCATCCATAACCCTTCTACTGTGCCCTGCAAGCAGATGGAAAACAAATCAAACAGAGAGAAAAGAGTTTCTGTTTATGCTGGGAAGGAAATGCTAGAAAAGGACCATACTTCACGGATGCTCATAGTGACTTAGATCTTCATATACATTCAATTAATTCATTCCCATAGAACCTTCTGTAGCTAAGCAGCACTATCACTGTTTTACAGATGGGATGCTCAGACAGGCATAGTTTGATTTACCTAATTTACACACATACTGTCTTTAGGATTTGACTCCCAAATTCCTACACCCGAATCCACTACTTGATCTAAGATCCTTCCTGCTAATCAGATGAGAAAGGATCTTGCCTTGAAGGAACAGAGAGAAGCGATCCTATCAACAAAGGGGCATTCTTATCAGTAGGAACATGGGGAATAAACACTAAATTAAAAGGGCAGGGGGGAGAGAAAAGACATTCATTTTTTATTTCTTAATTTCTTAGTGACTTTAATGAGAAGTCCTTATTAGATAAGCCAAAAGAATTGGCCTTCTGAAAAATCAAGTCTACTCAAGCAGCCTCAAACAGGACATCCTAAAACTGAGGCTATTCACAGTCTCCAGACACTTCAGAAAATATAGGCCAGTGACTCTAAGGGTTGTGGGGGGGAATAGGGGAAAGGTCTTACAGCCTATTATTGTAATACCCGCTGTGATGAAACCTCATTATAAAATGATGCTCAGCAGACTGCATGGAAAGCAATGCTTTCTTCCAAGTGGGATTAGATATTAATTTACAAGAAAGAAAAAAAAGAAAAAAAAAGAAAAATATAAGGAGAAAGGCTTCTCTATTACAGTATACCAGAAACGCTATGATTTATTTCATCATGCGTAGTGTGAGGAACATCTTTCTACTATCCCTACCACAGTGACTGCCAAAATACGGGCTCTATACATGTCCTTCTCATCTAAAGCAAAGTCAGAGGCAGAGATTTCAAAGACCTGGGTTTTATCCTTGAGTAGCAATACAATCATACCTACCTACAGTGCTTCGTGGCAAAAGGAGGCTACCGAGCAGCAGGATGTTAGTCACTGTCACAAAAATATTCCTAGTCTGCTTGCATCTATGCTATACAAAGCTGCGATCTGTAGTCATACGATGCATGCAATTTATGCTAAACTAAGCCAAAATTGCAACTTGCCTCAGATTAGTCCAGAAAGGATGGGAGACCTCTACTAATATTCAGACTATCATTTATTATGAAGGTATAATTAAAACAAACAATTTTTTGCATGGTTCTGGATTTTACAGCCAAAACAAAAGTAAAAGGTTAATTAAAAGCAGTAATACTAGTTCAGGAAAGGCCCAGAAACCTTCACTATTTTGTTTATTGAAAGCAGGTTGGATCCAAACAGGACTTTTGTGTGTTTGCTTTAAGAAAAACGGGACATCTTAACTCAAAAGCCTCAGATATAACTCATCCAATGAATCCAAGATTACTACTTAATTTAAGAGTGACCATAAAATGAGACCGACATATCATCAAACCCACAGCACTGACAGTAGGATTTCCAGAGTCTGAACTTCACCTAAAGTCTTCAGATAGCAGGGACAGCAGACCTTCCCTGTACAGATGATGTTATGATCCTGTTTAACCAACTCAAACTTACCCTAGATTTAAATAAAATAAAATAAAATAAAATAAAATAAAATAAAATAAAATAAAATAAAACAATAAAAAGGAAACAGGCTGAAGCAGGAGAGAGAGGGAAGGTATCTACATTTTCCTGAAAGTGAGCTTCTAGATACACTGTGGACTAAACACCAGCTGAGACAGCACTATAATTACAGCCATGGAAAAGGTAACCGCTCTGAATCAGACACCATCAGAAGCAGATTGTATTGCACACTGTTACTCTACTCCAGGATAATTCAGATAACATATCTTTATGAAGAAAGATTTTTTTATACTTTTTTTTTCTCCCAAACTGTTAAGTCTGGTGATTGGAAATTATCTGCAGGAGATATCCATGTGTTATTTCTTCTGGTGGGATGACATTTAGTTCCAAGCCTATAGTGGATAGCACTGATTTTCAGTATTTGGATTAGGGAACCCAGTTCCATAGGAGAGTTTAAGACTGTCCCATCCCTGCCCATAGCATGAGGGCTGGACTAGATGACCTTTAAAGGTCCCTTCCAACCCAAACCATTCTATGATGCTATGATAAAGCTAAACCACTTATTCACCTACTTACTATCACAAGTGGATGAGTTTATAGATAAATTTTCAAATGAACCAACACTTGTTATTCACTTAAATCTGTCAGTTATTTCCTTACTGGTGAGCAAAGAAAACTGAAATGAAACCCAGTAATAAAACAGGAAAACAAACTGTATAATGGCATATACAGGTAAGGTTAATATACCTCCAGAACTACAGTAATTTAAAATTAATCATATTGTACATAAAGCATGCAATTGAAAGGCAGTTTTCAATACAACACATTAATATGACTTCCTAAAAGCATTTTTAATACACGAGAAAGTGATTCTGAAATTTTGGAGGAGTCCTGAGTTACATAAAATGGCATACTTGCTCAATTTTTTTCGTCTTTCACTGAATTAAGGGAAGGCAACATCTATATGCATTGCTGCTGTCTGTGACAACACATATTAAACCACTCAGAGAAGCTGAATATTATCATACAACATCTAGTCATTTTAGCTACAGAATTTCAGCATGAGCAATGTAAACAGGAAGAATAAGAACCCTTCTAAAACCCCTGGATTTCTACACTGCATCTTAAATGAAGTCACTCCTCATGACCCAGTAAAAAAGATGCATCCTAATTCTGAATGTCTTTAAAAAGTCTCTTCTTGTTATTGCTTCTTATCAGACAAGATAGAAAGTTAGATCTGTCTGTTAGGTCTTCCCTGAAAGCCGTAAGATGTCCTTCCCACACTCCCTCCATCCCTCTATCCCGCACACTATGCAGATCTGTACATGTCTGGCTTCCAGAGCAACTGACTGAATGAAAATAGTAGTCTGGCATTTTCCCATATGCCTAAGTCTCGGTTTCAAAATGAACTTAAACTTTAAAGCAATTTGTCTTTTTTTAATTTCTGGCACTCTTTTTTTTTTTTTTAAATGAAGAAAGCTGTTCTCTTCATAGGCAGAACATGAAGCATAACTAAGAAATGAAGCCAATAGGGAAAGAAAGTCAGGCAGGATATCAGGGCACCAATAAAACAGGTATTTTCTGCCTTTCTAAATTAAATTTTTAATAATCAGTACACACTGATACAACATTGCTGCCAAAGCAGAAGCTAGCTTCTTGGAAAAATAATGCCTAACGTCTTTGCTTCTTCCCTTTCCTATGTCTGAACAGTGCCTGAAAGAAGGATTTTCTCTAAAAAAATATGAATGTATTATCATAGAATATTTGCATCTGGTGTTGTTTTCTTTGACAGGGTACTTTGCGCACTTGAGACAGAAATATAATATTCAGTTTTATGAACTGGAGTAAATGACATAATTTTAAAATTATGCATTTCCTAAAAGGCAATAACATATTAACCCATATATGTTTCCGAGTGCTACTGAACCACTGCCCCAATAAAAATGTTATGATAAGAACTTACTAAGGACTACCTCATTCTTTTTCTCCTGGATTTAAATGCAGATATTTTTCACTTGTGGCACAACAGTCAATCACTTACGGGGTGGGAGGGATATTCTCCACACAGCTTTTTGCCAGGAACTCAGGTTATGGTAAGCAATTCACTGCCAACTGTGAAAAAGGCAGGTTACTAGGGGTGAGGACAACAAGCAAAGATGCTACTGTTTATTTTAAAAATTAAATGCAATAGCAACTTTCCTTCAACAAAGAACAAAAGAAGTCTGTATGCTTTCCTTTTTCTAAAAAATATGTAAACTCTACTCCTATTTAAGCACATTTATAGTGTAATCTAGTGTCCAGCCTACAGCATCCTTTCTATTAAAATTTCAGCGTGCATTGGATCATGCCATTAAAAATGATTCACTTAGGCAAGATCATAGAATCACAGAATCATAGAATCCTAGAATCATAGAATGGTTGGGGTCAGAAGGGACCTTAAAGATCATCCAGTTCCAGCACCCCTGCCACGGGCAGGGACACCTTCCACTAGACCAGGTTGCTCAAAGCCCCATCCAACCTGACCTTGAACGCTGCCAGGGATGGGGCATCCACAGCTTCTCTGGGCAACCTGTTCCAGTGCCTCACCACCCTCACAGTGAAGAATTTCTTCCTTACAGCTAATCTAAATCTACCCTCTTTCAGTTTAAAGCCATGACCCCTTGTCCTACCACTACATGCCCTTGTAAGAAGTCCCTCTCCAGCTTTCTTGTAGGCCCCCTTCAGGTACCGGAAGGCTGCTAGAAGGTCTCCCCAGAGCCTCCTCCTCTCCAGGCTGAACAACCCCAACTCGCTCAGCCTGTCTTCATAGCAGAGGTGTTCCAGCCCTCTGATCATCTTCGTGGCCCTCCTCTAGACTCGCTCCAACAGGTCCATGTCCTTCTTATTTTGGGGGCCCCAGAGCTGAACACAGTACTCCAGGTGGGGTCTCACCAGAGCGGAGTACAGGGGCAGAATCACCTCCCTCAACCTGCTGGTCACGCTTCTTTTGATGCAGCCCAGGGTACAGTTGGCTTTCTGGGCTGCGAGTGCACATTGCCGGGTCATGTTGAGCTTCTCATCAACCAACACCCCCAAGGCCTTCTCCTCAGGGCTGCTCTCAATCCATTCTCTGCCCAGCCTATATTTGTGCTTGGGGTTGCCCCGACCCATGTGCAGGACCTTGCACTTGGCCTTGTTGAACTTCATGAGGTTTGCATGGGCCCACCTCTCAAGCCTGTTAGGGTGCCTCTGGACGGCATCCCTTCCCTCCAGCATGTCGACCACACCACGTAGCTTGGTGTCGTCAGCAAACGTGCTGAGGGTGCATTCAAGCCCACTGTCCATGTTGCCAACAAAGATGTTAAACAGCGCCAGTCCCAATATCGACCCCTGAGGAACGCCACCCGTCACTATGAAAAAGGAAGCCCTAACACTGGCCCCATTTTTAGCAACATAATAGCCAAATATTGAGCAGGGGGAAAGATATTTGTAATAACAAGCCAAGATACAAGGCACTTGTCATTATTTGCAGAGTTCAGCCTAGATTTTAGCTTCTCCAGAAACTAAGAACAAACTTTTGAAGTTGGTTGTTTGGTTGGTTTTGGGTTTGTTTGTTTGTTTGTATTAAGTAATGAGTTTCCTTTTGTATTGGGTTTGCGTGGCAAGGTTTTGGTAGCGGCGGGGCTACAGAGGCGCCTTCTGTGAGAAGCTCCTAGAAGCCTCCCCCATGTCTGATAGAGCCAATGCCAGCTGGCTCCAAGATGGACCCGCCGCTGGCCAAGGCCGAGCCCATCACCATCGGTGTTAGCGCTTCTGGGATAACATATTTAAGAAGGGGGAACAAAAGAAACCTGCGTAGTTGCAGCTGGAGAGAGGAGTGAGAATATGCGAGAGGAACAACTCTGCAGACACCAAGGTCAGTGAAGAAGGAGGGGGAGGAGGTGCTCCAGGCGCCGGAGCACAGATTCCCCTGCAGCCTGTGGTGAAGACCATGGTGAGGCAGGCTGTCCCCCTGCAGCCCGTCGAGGTCCATGGTGGAGCAGATATCCACCTGCAGCCCGTGGAGGACCCCACACCGGAGCAGGTGGATGCGCCCAAAGGAGGCTGTGACCCCGTGGGAAGCCCGCGCTGGAGCAGGCTCCTGGCAGGACCTTGCGGACCCATGGAGAGAGGAGCCCACACTGAAGCAGGTTTGCTGGCAGGACTTGTGACCCCATGGGGGACCCACGCTGGAGCAGTCTGTTCCTGAAGGACTGCAGCCCATGGAAAGGACCCACGCTGGAGCAGTTCGTGAAGAATTGTAGCCCGTGGGAAGGACCCACGTTGGAGAAGTTTGTGGAGGACTGTCTCCTGTGGGAGGGACCCCACGCTGGAGCAGGAGAAGAGTGTGAGGAGTCCTCCCCCTGAGGAGGAAGGAGCAGCAGAAACAACGTGTGATGAACTGACCGCAACCCCCATTCCCTGTCCCCCTGCACTGCTTGGGGGGAGGAGGTAGAGAATAATCTGGAGTGAAGTTGAGCCTGGGAAGAAGGGAGGGGTGGGGGGAAGGGGTTTTAAGACTTGGTTTTATTTCTCATTACCCTACTCTGATTTGATTGCTAATAAATTAAGCTAATTTCCCCAAGTTGAGTCTGTTTTGCCTGTCACAGTAACTGCTGAGTGATCTCCCCCGTCCTTATCGCGACCCACGAGCCTTTCATTATATTTTCTCTCCCCTGTCCAGTTGAGGAGGGGGAGTGATAGAGTGGCTTTGGTGGGCACCTGGCGTCCAGCCAGGGTCAACCCACCACACCTTTCCTGACAAATTTTTCTATTTGCCTATATCTCTTCAATCTCCCTGGCCCGTTCCTCATGGATTCCAAGAAAGAATTAATTGGACAACATTTAACACTTCCACAATGCTTCGTGCAATGCAGTTCCAAATTCGAAAGCTCAGTTACACTGCAGGTTATACAGCACAATGAAAACCACATGCTGGGAAGAAAATCTTATATCTTTCCATAATGACTTTGGAAACTCTACTATTTAAATTACACTAAAGAATTTACCTTTTAAATATTCACAAGCTTCAAGGGAAAGATAAAAAAAAGGTACATGTTCATTGGCCTTCCATTTAAAAATATTACTGCACCTACACTAGCTTTTCAAAAATTAATTGAACTGTACTTAGGTAACTTGTGCTTGGAGCTAGGGAATATAGAGTCATAGAATAGCTGAGGTTGGAAAGAATCTCCAGAGGTCATCTAGTCCAGCCCTGCTCAAAGCAGGGTCAACCAGAGCAAGATGCCTTAAACAACATCCAGTTAGCTTTTTAATATCTCTAAGGACATGGCCTTCACAATCCGTTTGAACAACCTGTTACAGGTTCCCCAGCAGAGGGGAAGGATCACCTCCCTCGACCTGCTGGCAACACTCCTCCTAATGCAGCCCAGGATACCATTAGCCTTCTTTGCCACAAGAGCACATTGTTGACTCATGTTCAAATACATTTTTTCATCACTGCACACACAGATTGAGCAGATTCATACACTCTAGTTTAACTCCACAGGGTTTCTACCATCACCAGAAAGGCTCCCCAATACCTTTTTACATTCAAAAGCAGGGTCACATAGTCCGACACAAACTGATATTTGAATGAGAAAGAACATATTCAGCAGCATATTTCATGTTTCTCTCAAAAATCTGAATTTACGTTGCTTTTTTAAATTAAAGAGATCATCTAACTGTAAGTAAAAGAAGAAATTTTTTTAAATGGCAAATTATCTGTCGTACCGTATGACTAAATATGGCTTCACTGAATTGCAGCAACATCTACAGCAATATCGTGAAAAATTTCTTCCCTGCAACAGAGTAGAGCAATCCGAATGCCTCATTTTGGAAAATGTGTAGAAAACACACTTTTTTTAATAGAGATCTAATTTCCAGTGACATGAAAAGGGACAAAATAACAAAACCAGTAACAGTAATAAATTCTCTCTTTCTTTCTCTTTTTGGTATGTCCCTGTACACATAAATCCAATGGTAACCAATGCACACATAAATCCAATGGTAACCAATGCAGCTTAAGTCTGCTCCAACCACGATCATTTGAAGAATTTCAACAAAATTTAGTAGAAACATATTTTTCTGGGCCTGATGTTGAATATTCGTGAGCAAAGTGAACATCACTTCTCCAGGATAACACAAGGTTTCATTGCTCCATATTCAGAGCCAACTCAATTTACTTTAAATTAGACAGGGAAACACCAGTATTACCAGGTTGTAACCAGACATACCAAGTCAACTTGCCATATGCTTCTGAAATTCCAATTTGGCAGGTAAATCCTGCACAACTCTTCCTTTTCTCCTTCTCTTGTGTTTTTCCAGGCAGCAAATAAATATTTCCTTTGTGTACACATCTTCCACCCCACAGCTGTCTAGAAAAGGAAAGTATTGTTGCCTTCCTAGCAATCTTCCTTCACCAGCACCGGGGTCAAGGTGTTTAATTGAGTATCTGAAGACTAATGAGCTGTTGCTACGCCACTGGGAAAGCTCTTCATGAAAAGGTATTTTGCAGCCGCATCAATCACATTGAATCCGTAGGTATCACCTCTACTGAAGCAGCTTTGTTTGCCTGATCTTTTCCTGGTTATAAGCTAAAAAGGGCTGATACTGAAATTGGAAAGGAATCAGCTTTGCTGTCTCCAGTTATATCAGAAATCCACTTGGCGGGGGGACAGGTCTAAAAGATTCATCCAGGAGATCTGTAGATCTACTTGGATCAACTTTAACATGTCTGCACTGGTATGGCATCCAAGGATAAGGAGGAGAAGTGCCAAGCAACCCCACAAGCTGAGTCTCTGAAAGGCACTCCACACAATGCTACAGCGGGGAGCTGAGTAGAAACAGCAGCAGTAATCACCGTCCCCCCAAACACAAACTCACACTTTGGTCTCCATATCAGAGACTATTCAGTCAGTCTTAGGGTGCTGGATGACTTATAACTGCTGGGCACCTGAAGCTCCTATTTCAAAGTGCCATGGTATAGTGATATCTCTTATAGCAGAAGCAAGAGAAAATTACTGTGCAACAGGCTAGTGTCAGAACAAAAAGAGGAAGATGCTCAACATGAAAGGTTGATAATTTTTGGAACTGATTCCATGTGTCAAGGATAAATCTCCATCAACTCGACTGCAAGACCTCTATGCTAAAATGACCAAAACTGAAACTATTTCAGGGGAAAAACATGCTAAAAATCTGTACTTTTTAGGATATGGTAACTTTTCTGTGGAGTATTAAACTTGCAAATGTAGATCTTTCAAACTTAAGGAAGATAGTGAAAGACCTCTGGAGAACTTGCAGGCCTGATTTCATCTTTTTTATTGATGATGACAAGTGGTCACATCAGTCCACAGCCTAGGAAATCTCCTGGCTTTTCCCAATTATAGCATCATATTGCATCTTCTGAATGTAGTTTTTATCACTTCCAGTTGTCCAAGAATACGACCTGTTTTACCTTGTTTCTGCTTTCAGGCAACCACTTCTCCAACTCTCCTTCTCCTCTAATAAGAGCTTAGAAATGGCAGAAGCAGCAGTCAGACATGACTCCACCATATCAGACATTGCTTTGATGGAATTTGTACTCACTGCTCAGTTACGTGGTTTAACCTCAGCTGGCAACTAAGCACCACACAGCCGCTCACTCACTCCACCCACCACAGTGTGATGGAGAAAGAATTGGAAGGGTAAAAGTGAGAAGGAAACTCATAGGTTGAGATAAAAACAGTTCAATACTTAAAAAGAAATAATAATAATCTTTAAAAACTGTAAGGAAAAGAGAAAAAAAAGAGAGAGGAAAATAAAACTCAAGACAGACAACTGATGCAAATGAAAACAATTGCTCACCACCAACGGACCGATGCCCAGCCAGTCCCCCAGCAGTGGCCCCCCAGCAGTGGCTCTCCCACCAATCTCCCCCCCCAGTTTTATTGCTGAGCATGTCGTCATATGGTATGCAATATCCCTTTGGTCAGTTGGGGTCAGCTGTCCCAGCTGTGTCCCCTCCCAACTCCTTGTGCACCCCCAGCCTACTCATTGGTGGGGCAGTGCGAGGAGCAGAAAAGGCCTTGACTCTGCGGAAGCACTGCTCAGCAGTAGCTAAAACATCCCTGATATCAACACTATTCTCAGCACAAATCCAAAACATAGCCCATACTAGATACTAGGAAGAAATTTAACTATCGCAGCCAAACCCAGTACACTCAGTCACCATTTTTCCTCTGCCTCTACTGCTTGCATTGGTTATCTATGATCTTACTCACTGTTCCTTCTCAATAGCAAAAAGCCTCCTGTGTTCACTCTTTATCCTGTCCACTTTCATAAATATCCTCTTCTTGCATGCCCATTTCCAGCAACAAATAAAAAAAAAACCTCTTTAAAAAGAATAAATAAAAATCTCAAGGCACCACATCTACTGTAATCTTTTTTGCCTTAAGTGTTTCCACTTATTTTAACATAAACTCTCAAGATTATGTAACAATATCAAAGGATCACAGAACGTATGTTTCTGCTCATATCTGAATATATGAAACTTATCTCTTTTCCCTGTGCTATATTTGGATCCCCTAGAAACTCTGAAGACTCCAGTGATTGTCCTTTTATTCCAGATTTAAATAGTTCAGATATATAATATGATAAGATACATTAATTTAAAAGGCCCTACTACAGTTCTGAGTAGAATTTTCCCATACATCACATTGTAACATCAGACTTTTTTGGATCTCTTGCACTGTGTTTTCTGTCAATCTCTTCCAATGTGATACCATCTAAAAGGTTTAATTATCATACTTTCCTGTTGATTCTTCCAAATTAAGGATAATCATTGCTCAATATCTGTCTATTGATGTCTCACTCCTCTCCAATATCTGTTTTACCTGGGTTATAAATCACATTATCATGTCTAGCATATTCACTCATTTAAAAATTTTGAATTCTGATTGAAGTAACACCACCACGTTTATTTTTAATAACTCCATCACTTACTGTCCTATGTTTGACAGATACCCAAAATTCTCTCATTTTAGTGATTTTGTTAAGTATTGAGAATTTACATTTATATATCAAGAGTAGAGAACACCTGAATTCAAATGCCCTTCAACTGCTGTCAGGAAACAACCTACCCAAAGGGATGTACTTCCTTTTAATCCCAGTCAGTAGTGGCAGGATTAACTACACATGGTTTCACCAATACTTCATCCATTTCCCTGCTCCAAGACGGTTGCCATATTTCATTCCCAATTACAATACCCTAGTGCCTCCTTGCTATTCAGTACACTCCTTATAGTTCAGTAAGTTAACTGGCTCCTTTCTTAATCCATACATAGCAGATGGGGATAACATTCATTTATATATATATTCAGTATGTCTGGATTCTCAAATCAACAGCTGTATTTAGAGTTCTTCCATACATACTGGCCATAACTCTTTTCCATACGTCTTTTTTAATCCCCAGTAAATAAAGCTGTTTTGACAGTATGACATGCTATCTCTTTTTTTTTAATTTCACATATTGAAAATACATTTTTTTTCCAACTTCCAAGGAATTACTGTTACACACAGATTCAACATCTGACATCAAAGCTCAAAAAACCCAACAAAATCTGGGAAAAGCATGAGGACTTACTAAAACAATCTATAAAATTATGAGGTGATACAGTAGCAACTGAGTTGAAACATCTCATTTGTCATAACTCCTAGGTGTGTTGTGATCTCAACTCTATAAATGTACAGTCACAAGCAGAATATGGATATTTAAAAGCAACAGCAGAACTCAGTGAAGCTGGAGCAATAGTGACAGCAAACACTATAACACCTTGCTATCAGGAACAAAATATTACCCGAAGTACTGGAAGACTATCTTCTAATGTTTGCTAACCATCTCAGTAGGAATAGGTACTTTGTAATACTTGTTCCTAAATATTCATGGATCTCAGCACAGGCATTTGTAAAACCACTGAACTGATTCACATTTTCTTGACTCTGACTGCCAAGACCATGCTCATTCACTGCAGCTCCTTGTGCTTACTTCACTGGACTTTTAAGGTTCAGTTAGAATGAGTCCTGCCCCCATTGATGTTAAAACAAGTATAATTTTTGTGCTTCGGTCAACTCTTTTCGTTACTTGATACCCAAATTTTGGATGTCTTCCAACCAAACATTTCCACTAGCAGAGGGCAGTATGTGAGTGCGTGTTCAGTTCATGCATTTCCTTCTCCAGGCTCTCCATAGATGGCAGCAAACCCACAACCCCAGGACATGCTACATATTAACAGGCTGCCCAAACACATCAAACAAGTGTTCCCAAAACAAAAGGCAGTAGAACGGAACCAAGGCAGAGCCACAACTTTTGCTTCAGCCGTTTGGCAATGTAAATGAATGCAGCTGCTCGTACACCAGAGGCCGAAACCACTACCAGCAAGATCCACAATGATGCATATTCAAAGAAGTGCAAACATATCAATTTTGGATCAGGTATCTCACAAGCATGGAGGGAAACAATTTAACAAGAGAAATTTCTTTAAATGGCTCAACAACAAATGAAACAAAATTAACTGTGAAGATATGCACAAAGTTTTGGATGTCTCTTGGGTATAATTTTATCTCAAAGAAAGCAGTATTTTGCAGGCAGAAGGATGTTAAGACCAATTTCCATTTGTGATGTCTCTCATCAATTAGAAGGTTCTTCCTCAGATAAATTATTAATATAGGCATATACATGAGGGACAAAATAGTTTAGGAAAATTAAATTAAACGAATTGGCCCCACGAGAGTTTGTTACCTTCCCTAATACAGTTTATGTCCCATGGGCCGAAGAGCTGTCTCTCTAGCAGCTTCAATACATTCCCTCTTACCTCTGTGCCAATAAAGCCATCTAATTTATTTAGAATTCTCTAGGCACAATGTTTTTACTTTTCTGATACCAAGCAGTAATTTCTGTTGGTTTTGTTACTCATTTTTAAGCTACAGTCTAAAAAGGAAAAATCTCTATGGCTTTAATTTACTCATCTTGTCAGTCAAGGCATCCTGTATAACTGCTGCACAGACAGAGAGCAGGCTGTTGCCCTGATGGTGGGAAATAAACTACACGGTTCAATTCTAGCTAAATGATTTAGAGCAAACACCACAGCAAAGATATGGGAAAGAGACCTCTTCCCCCCATCCTCCCAGAAATGCACTCCAACATGCTGCAGAATTTACTATGGACTGGACTGTACATTTAGTAGGATTTTAGAGCACTCTGGCTGTCATTTCCTCTTTCGTATTCACCTACACATTACTTATGTGAGCTCGCTCATTTCTCTGCACACATACGTGCACAATACACAGCTGTGTCTCCTACAACAACCTCAATACTCCAGAAAACATGAAATCCTCAAACTGTAGAGAGATGAACAGGTAGCCAAACTGAAGCAACTCCTACCAGACTGGATATAGGTAAATTAGCAGACTAGTTACAGAAAATGTTCCTACAGCTGTCATGGTCATGTAGCTACACTTTATTCTTAGTTGAATCAGAGTTAAACTTGACACTGTTACGGGTAAAGCATCAAACTTGGAAGCATATCAAGAGTAAACTCTTCTTAGGGTTTGTGTAATTTTTTTGTAGATTTTTTTAGAATCTGAGTAATTTAAACACTCAAAATTAATTCATTCTTCTGTCCAAGGTATAGGATAACTTTATGATTATGTGAACTTTTTAATGCAATTAAAAGATGATAATAAAATTCACATATGTATTTCTACATAAAAAGTGACACAGAACAAAATAGGAAATAAGACAGAATAGCTAAAAAGAAACATTCACTAATGTAAATGTAATGTACCATCAGCTCACAAGTCTCTTTCCAAACAGCAGCACTGAGATGCTAAAAATGACAGTGAAATAATACAATTTATCAGCTGATAAATTCAATTTTAGAGGGTATCAGCCACTAGTAAATTTCATGGTGTGTGGTTTTAAGAAGCACCAGTAGTCTGTGCCACTCTCATTTTATAATTTATTCTCATTATATCAAACAAGAGTAGGAGAAGTTGGATGAGGAAGCTAATAGCAAAAAACCTGAGTTTTCTGTTCACTCATCAGTACTGCTGACCCATAAGAGATATGACTTTTTGCTTTAGTCTGCGAAGAAGAAAAATTTCCAAGGCAACACAAATTTAGTTGGCTGATATATACTGAACCTATTGTATCAGTCAAACAAGAATTAAGGCGTTACTGTTTCTTTTTCCTCTGTAAGAAATAAATTCTGAAGATTATATTCGTAGGGGGGGGTGTTTACTTTTTAAATTAAAATATGAAAAATAAGACCATTCAAAGCTGAGTATCACACAAGGCTGTTAAAGAAACTAGAACATACAGGAATATTATTATTCAGGTGTTCCAAATTTTACACCAATATAAAGAAACAAGGCTAGAATGAAGCTATATTGTATGAAGTGAACACGTTTTCAGTGCATACTTGTTCCACTGGTAAGTCCTTGAGACTCTTGCAACTACAGTACCACCAAACAAACACAGATAAATCCATCTCCACACAGATCCACCTCCAGGACTCTCTTGTGCAAAGTCAAATGCACTGATCGAGATTAATAAGCTAATAGAACAGAAATAACCTTATTGGCTTGTCCATATTTTAAACTGCTACAGAGATATATAAAAATAAATGCTAATCTTTATAAATATATAGGTACTTCATGAATGAACAATTTCTCCTAGGTGTTCTCTTGATTGCTCAAATACTTGTTGAACATGTGCTAGATAGACAAATACTGGTGGATCTGTTTCATTAGCAATTGGATGCATCACTGAACAACTCAGAGCAATGGCACACATAACCTCAGCAAATCAAATCAGGACTCCTACACAGATGATTTCCAGTTTATTTACATTCTCCATAGGCATTTAAAGTGACATGCTCTGAATATGCTGGTGATGTTTGACTTTGAAGACACTTATTTTTACAACATAGTTTTCAGTGCTAAGATCAAATACAAAACTCCCTTGTTGCCTTTAAGTCACATTAAGCTAGTGCCATTTGTATTGCTGTGACTGAAAATTTCAGTGACTGGTTGGTTGGGGATGTTTACTTCCTTCTGCACATTATTTAAAATTGTTGGCACCAGTTTCAGTTCAGCAGCGGTTCTTCCAATTTCACTTCTTTGTCACATGTTTTTCTTCTAAGGCTAATGCATTCTAGTAGTGAATTAGCTTGAGATTCAAGCTCTGCCGGTTTCTAACAGTGCTACTGTTGAGAAGAACGATCACAAAATATAGACAGACAAATACCTTGCTTTTTTCTTGCTGAAATTCTATCTGGATGTTGGTTAGTTTAGTTCGTAGCTCCTCATTAGCAGCTTGCAGGGCTTCAATCTCCATGTCGGACTTCTCTCCCTTGGCACGACTTTTCTTTGACATAATTATTTTTGAAGTTTAAAATAAAATTTTTGCTCCACACTGAGCTACCAGCTAGTGCCTTCTGCTTCTAGCATTTAAGAGTCATGTAGTGTTCAACAAAATCTTTCACACAAATCTCTGCCATCCTGGTAGCAGTCTCTCATGTCCTGGAAGAAACAAAGTAGAGGGAACAGAATTAGTCTACAGCATTGAGCAGAATCAAACATCAGACTTAAAATCCACTTTTAAAACACACTGAACTTCCTTGTAGTATGTACTATATTGCATAGTGTACTAGACTTCAGAAGAAATACATCAGAAAAGAAGTTACACAATATTTCATCATCTTATCTAAACCTTATCCACTGTAATCTGATGGCCACGGAAATAAAACTCTTTACAGTTATGATGACTATAGCATGTAAACATAAATCATATCTTATTCAAGACCTGACTTGGTCCATGCTCAGGATTCGCAAGAGGCACAGGGACAACCATAAATTAACTGAGGCTGGTGGTGTTGCAGTGGGAATAGTTTATCTCCTGTAGTAAGAAGAAAGCACTTCTCACCTTAATGTGTCTGTTATAATGTATTATTAATATTTATCATTGAGTCTCACAACATCAGGATATATGGAAAAGGTATCACAAAACTGGAAAAACATTTTAAAATTACTTCTTAAAAATATCATATATATAAACTGCTTATGTCAGGCTTGATACTGTTTCAAATGCCCTAATCGAAACATAAAGGTATTGAAGTTCATTTTCATTCCCCAGCATGCCTTTAGAGTATTCAATTATTTAAATCAGCTTTATGTAATATTCAAGGAGAATATCAATAGCAGACAACAAACCCTAATTCCAATAATTAGGAAATCCCACAATTAGTTTGCTTCATGAGTAGTTATAGAAGCTTAATCTGCGGCTTTTTTTCCTCTCTGCTCTCCTCTAAGAATAACCTGGTGCTCCACAAGAACAAACTGAGCTATCAACACTGAATTAGTTTCCAAACCCACGTCCTCTGCTCATTTTAAAAATCCACATAATTTTCATCATTACATTGCCGACAAATTTTATTATCTACGAGATAATAAAAAATGCTTTTACAAATACATTAACAGCAAAAAGAGAGCCAGGGAGAATCTCCATCCTCTATTGGATGCAGGGGGGAACACTGTCACCAAGGATGAGGATAAGGCTGAGGTACTTAATGCCTTCTTTGCCTCAGTCTTCAATAGTAAGACCAGTTATCCCCAGGGTATTCAGTCCCCTAAGGTGGAAGACAGGGACCGAGAGCAGAATAAATCCCCCACAGTCCAGGAGGAAGCAGTCAGCGACCTGCTGCGCCATCTGGACGCTCACAAGTCTATGGGGCCGGATGGGATCCACCCGAGAGTGCTGAGGGAGCTGGCG
>WAAD01006113.1:39932-60008 GCA_013389945.1 Fregata magnificens
GCTGGTGAAGGGACTAGAAAACAAGTCTTATGAGGAGCGGCTGAGAGAACTGGGGTGGTTTAGTCTGGAGAAGAGGAGGCTGAGGGAGACCTTATTGCTCTCTACAAGTACCTGAAAGGAGGTTGTAGTGAAGTGGGTGTTGGACTCTTCTCCCAAGAAACTAGTGATAGGACGAGAGGAAATGGCCTCAAGTTGCGACAGGGGAGGTTTAGACTGGACATCAGGAAGAATTTCTTTACCAAAAGAGTGGTTAGGCATTGGAACAGGCTGCCCAGAGAGGTGGTGGAGTCGTCAGCCCTGGAGGCGTTCAAAAAAGGTATAGACGTGGCACTCCAGGGCCTGGTTTAGGAGGCATGGTGGTGTTAGTTGATGGTTGGACTTGATGATCTTAGAGGTCTTTTCCAACCTTAATGATTCTATGATTCTATGAAAGCAGAGAGGTTCCTCCTTTAATACTGAACTACATTCCCGGAGTATTATACTTCCAGGAAAATTGCTCCCAAACTGCCTTCAAACACTAATTTGCTCTTTCCACCTACATCTACCTGGGAGTTGTTTTAGAAAATGTATTATAATGAAAATCACATGCATTCTTTAGCACATACTTTCTAAAGGGTTAACAACTAATACCTCAGGTGTGTACAGACAAACACCGTTTGTTGAGTTCAACTAAATACATAAGTTTTATTCTCCTTTTTAAGGACTGGTAAACAAAAAACGAGGTGTTAAATATCTTGCTCAACATGACAAGTCAAATCAGACGAAAAGTGAACAGAACTCAGGACACTAAGTCTCAGCCTGTTTGAAAATACTCCCATGGAGTTCTTTCATTTATAAAAAGCAACTGAAAAAAGACCAACTGTACCAGTTATTTGCTAAAGTAACTTAAGTGAAATCATTGTTTTTCTTTGTAATATCAGATGTCTTTCCTTCCAAACTTAATAATCTATCAATTTATCCTATGCAATAAAATTTAACCTGTTCCTTAAATTCATTATAGTGAGCATTTTTAATATATAATTTATGAAGAAACAGGAAATTTAGTTAAATTTTAATTTTATTTATGTATCAAACCTACCTTACAAAACAAATAAACACTGGTGCTGCTGTGATTTTACACATAATTGTTGATTCAAGAAAAATAAATTAGCAATATTCTTACAATAACTTGAAACAAAGAACTCTTCAGTGAGTAGAAGAAACTTGAGGAATTATTGTTCTTAACAAAGGAATTTCATGTTATTAATCTACGGAATTTCTATGATGCTAAGGACTAAAACTAAACACTATTTAATCAATATATTTCATCCAAAATCCTTAACTGTATGGAAAATTTGAATTCAAAATCAGTTGCTAGTTATTTTCCTGGTCAATTTGTAAAGAAAATCTAAAATAATATAGATGTGCAAATCCAGTCTATAATAATTCCACAACACTCACTGTGGTGGAAGCAGAAATGAATGGTTCCTTATCTCAAAGGCTGTCTGGGGTATTCAGATACTATTGAGGAATTATTTCTGAAATCCTTTCTGAAACAGAATTCCTGATCCAGCCAGATTATATATGATTTAATTCAGTAGATGATTAACTAAGTTAAGGAAACCAAAAACATCCCTCACTGCCCTGGCTACATGAATTTTAACCTCATTAGATCCCCCCCCACCCCCGTCTCAATTATGGTTTGGAATAAAGAACATTTAAGTGACAGACATGTTTGCTTCTCCATCAGTAAAATGAGAAAGTGAGGTAACTGCGCTTGATGTGGACATACATGATATCCAGAGAACCCAAAAAGAGATTTGAAATGTGGAGTTTTTTGAAATTACCATGTATATTTTGTTCAGTAACAATAATCTCTCCTGACTGTACCATGTTCCCAAGCATATTATGAAGATACTAGACCATTCAATATGAACATCTGAACTTATATTTATGCACTTCAGGGGATGGTCTATCTCTGAAGTCCTGGTCATGTAAAACTCTCAGTGACTGCAGAGTTCATATTCTATCCCAGAGTCACCATCACGCAAACCCTTTAACAAATCAGGTCCTATGGTAAGGTACCAGAATAATGCTGTTCTCTACCTTTGAAAATGTGGGGGTCTAAATACAATATGCATTATTTAAAGCTGTTCAAATTACATTTAGCACTTAAACTACCCTTAAAAATAAAGAGTTCAGCACTATTCTTTGAAGTACTCTTTAGAATTTAAAAAAATGGAAATCTCAAAACATTGTTCTCAATCTTTTTCCTATAACTTGCAACTGTTAAAAATTGTACCTTTCAGGTAAAATAAAAGCTTAGACCCAGAACCTGAAGAAAATCACCCTCTTCTTTTATAGGCATTAAAAAAACTAACCAACCAACCAAACCAAAACAAAAGAAAACCCAAAACAACCCATCAACCTGCATTGGTGGGCATAGAAACATTTCCATTTTTACTCTTCCCTAGATAAATCTTCCAGCCTATCTATTTCAAAAGCAAGAACTATGGCAACACAAAGCCTCTCTATAGACTCAGAGAGGCACAAAGCCCAGACACACAAGGGCTACAGCAGAAGAGCATGCATCTTGATTCCCAAATGAAAGGGTCAGAACCAGTGAGTGCCTAGATTCCCTTCTAGGTGACTACCCACATTTACTGTTTGGATAAATGTCAGGATTGAAAAAAAAAAAAAAAAAAAACCAACAAACCAAACTTGTAAACACAGTGAGAAAAAAAGAAGAAAAAAATATTCTACTCTGACAAGATTTGACCTTACTGACTCAGAAGCTTCAACCAACAACCTATTTATTAACTCACCGTATGTCAGTTGAGAGGCAAGTTCATGAAGTCACCACAATACAGACCCACAATCCCTCCATGAATAAAAATAGCTACTTCCTGCGCTGTGAGTTCTACACACTTATTGCAAACCTTAAGATTATTTGAATGTATTTTATATTTCACAAAAAAGGATAGGAAAGAGTAATGGGTTCTAAATCACAAGTCACCTTTTCAGCAGTCTCTGGAACATACCTAGTGTCTCACTTGATAGGTACAGGGGCACTTGTAATTCAAGAAAAAGAACAACAAAAGAAATAAACTTGATTGGACTTGAATCAACTGCTCAACAGTTTGGGGGATTGGCGTAGGAGAGATCAAAATATTTAACATGACTAACAAATTATTACTCCATTTGTGTTAGATGTTTTGGGAAATCCATTAAATTTCTAAGGTACCTGGAAAACCAATCAGCTGAATAGAGTTCCAATCATAACTTCCAATTTCTCCTCTATTTGCTTTACAGATTTAAAGGACGTACTTTATCGCTACCTCAATCTCTTCCCTGGTTTTAGCAAGAAAGGCCTAGAATGAAGTCATTAATTGCTATATGATACTTCTAGATACTAAATATCAATAAAACATAACAGGAAAAGGAGAAAAATTAATTACTGAAAAAAAAGTGAAAGTGTAGCATCAAAGAATTTTGATTACTTTAGAGTAAGAAAAGAAGGAACCTAATAGTTTCTGGTAAAAAATAACTCCATTTAAAGAAATGCAAGTCTTTAAACATGAGTCTGTACTGAATACATGAAAATAAGTGGAGAGCTATATTTTTAGTGTGAGTCTTACATTTATAAACAGTAATCAACAGGAATAGTAAGTACACCCACAAACTCAAGTAATAAATATGGATAAAATAACATGGTAACAAGAGAAATTTACTAAATGGTGTCATCCAAAAATCAGCGTTCCAGCCTTGAGTCAGACTTGAACAACATTATTCAGCTTCAACATGATTTTTGGAAGGTGAAATTGTTAATGAGTCATCTCAGCTGAAATACCAAGCAAAAACACAGGTACAGGGATAAAAAAAAAAAGAAAGAGCTTCTTCATCTAGACGCTTCACCTCCACATAAACAGTGTTTTTTCATTTTACTTCAACCTTTCTCTTATAATACTGAAGAGCCTACTTTGGGCTACCCATAACCTTTATCATGCTTGTGAACATGAGATATAAGTACATTCTTAGTACATCACAATTCTGAATATTCAAGAAGTTTAAAATAAATTTTATTGCCTTAGCACCTGACAATAGTAAATGCAGTGGACACAGGTACAATGTTAACTTCAGAAGTAACTGCCAGTTCACCTATGTTATAGTTTAAAAACCAGTCATAATCAACCAGTGACTGTATGGGAAAGACAACATTCATAGGTCCCAATGCCCAAGGCACATTTCTCACACAATTCAGATGACATACATTTCCTGCTTTAATTCTCAGTTCTATGTAATAAAACATGACTGAATGGATAAAAGCAAAAGTATCTCTACAGGATGTAAAATAATACTTTTCCCAGCCAAAAAATATAAATACAAATTATCAGAATAGTTTTCTAAGTATATTGTAGACTAGTCACATTTATCACACAGATACCCATTCATTAGCTACCTACAAAGACAAATCTATTTCTATAACAGTAGAGCTTTTGGGGGTTATCTTAAATCCTATCCCACTTAGGGAAATACAGAGTTTCCTTACAGTGGAACACTTCTGTAAGTGCCATTTGTGACTTTTTTGGTGGATAAAACCAAAAACATCTTTATTGTTAACCAACAACTCCACATTCATTTTTGCAGATTCACAGCCTACAGTCCTGAGCCATTCTTGCTTTAATAATTATATACTTATAGGTCCAAACTATATGGAAAGTAATCACCAAGAAACTCTAAGCATTCTTCATTGTTGTTTTGCCAGAAGAGCTCATAGTAACGTAACCCTGTTGAGCCATGTTGAACAGAGGTAGCTTCTTTGCTTGGTAGAGATTCCAATGTAGCATGAGTTAGGCTTTTATGACACCTCACTCAGAAGGTTCCATAACAGGTGATACCCTGTGGATGAGCACAGTATTTGTAAGTCAGTTAGCTCTTCTGTCAAGGATAGTAGTTGCTTCCATTGTTTTTTTCAATGGCAACTCAGGAAAGGTGATCTGCTGAGATTCTGTATCTCCATAGCCTTTCAGAAAACCCCCATTGCCCCCAGGAATCAGTATCCATGTTTTAATACCCCATCACAAATCACTGCCTTCCAGGTCCTTACAGAGCAGTTAACAGAACTAGAATTTGGCAAGCTTCAGAATTAATTTCACCTGTGTCATGTATGCACCTGTTAAAACACTAAAATATGCAACTAAAATATGTTTCCAAGTCACTGCATACCACCAAAAAAAGTAAGTATATCAAACTGATTTAAACTCTATGCACACACTCAAACATATGTGTACCTACTACTGACAACCATATACCACTGAACAATTATTTGTGATTGGTACTACTGCAGGCCATTGGATAGCATCCGGTATGTTAATGGCCTCATTCTAGTCAAAGGACATAAGCAGCCCATCCAAAAAAAAAGCTAGCTCTTAATTTACAAGAAATTATCACAAGTAAAAGGGAATGTTTGAGCTGAAGAGGACAAGGCAGGGGGAAGGGAAGGAATCACATGTGCATTTAGTCACCAAAATTAATTTGAACTTATTATGTACACAATTTTTTAAAAATCTGTGTTAAAGCTATTTACAGCAAGGACAGTATCTTCAGTAATCCTTACAAGCCATTTAGAACAGGAACCACAGAATAGTTAGATGACGGAAAAGGATTTATCATAGAATCCTAGAATGGTTGGGGTCAGAAGGGACCTTAAAGATCACCCAGTTCCAGCACCCCTGCCACGGGCAGGGACATCTTCCACTAGACCAGGTTGCTCAAAGCCCCATCCAACCTGACCTTGAACGCTGCCAGGGATGGGGCATCCCAGCTTCTCTGGGCAGCCTGTTCCAGTGCCTCACCACCCTCACAGTGAAGAATTTCTTCCTTACAGCTAATCTAAATCTACCCTCTTTCAGTTTAAAGCCATGACCCCTTGTCCTACCACTACATGCCCTTGTAAGAAGTCCCTCTCCAGCTTTCTTGTAGGCCCCCTTCAGGTACCGGAAGGCTGCTAGAAGGTCTCCCCAGAGCCTCCTCCTCTCCAGGCTGAACAACCCCAACTCGCTCAGCCTGTCTTCATAGCAGAGGTGTTCCAGCCCTCTGATCATCTTCGTGGCCCTCCTCTGGACTCGCTCCAACAGGTCCATGTCCTTCTTATTTTGGGGGCCCCAGAGCTGAACACAGTACTCCAGGTGGGGTCTCACCAGAGCGGAGTACAGGGGCAGAATCACCTCCCTCAACCTGCTGGTCACGCTTCTTTTGATGCAGCCCAGGGTACAGTTGGCTTTCTGGGCTGCGAGTGCACATTGCTGGGTCATGTTGAGCTTCTCATCAACCAACACCCCCAAGGCCTTCTCCTCAGGGCTGCTCTCAATCCGTTCTCTGCCCAGCCTATATTTGTGCTTGGGATTGCTCCAACCCATGTGCAGGAATTTAAAGGTCTCTGATTTTACAGATTATTTTTGAGGGCAAATGAAGGACCAGTTCAAAAATGTAACTTTGAATGGATTATTTACTGTGACTACAGACAATTGTCACTGCCGTTCCACTGCCAAGAAACAATAGAAATGCAACCTTTTGGGTGCAGAAATGCTAACCTCAGATATGAGACCCCTGTCTGATATCCTGAAATTTATAATCTCATCAAATCACTACAGCTCATCAAGTCAAAGCTACTGGAACAGCAGATAACAATCAAAATAACAAGTTTACACAATGGGATGGGAACAAAAAGCAGAGGCAAATATGCACTACAAATGTGTTTGCACAACACCACAGCTTGTTTGGAGACATCTGTGTAGTACCCAGTGAGCAGTACAGCTGCCTCACAATATTACATAGTCTTCATGCAGAAAAGTGGTGGAAAGCCCTGGCTCCACTACAGCCCACCCAGGAGGGTGCTGAACCAGATCTCCTCCAAACCGCTGTTGCCACGTACCTCCCCCCAGCTCTGCTGGCCCCTTCGAGACCCTACACAGATGCACTCTGCAACTCCCTTTCTGCACTACACAACACTTTAATATACTAGGAGTTACTAAAAGCTTGACCTGAATCCCTTCTCAAAAAGTTATGAGCTTGATCCCAGGCCTTCAAAGTAAATAAAAGTTATTCATTGGCTTCAGTGAATGATCATTTTTTATTAATATTTACCCGATTTCACTTGTAGTACTGTTTTGTGGATTAATCATTAAAATCACCCTACTACCCATATTAAAAGACAAACTGCTACAAACAGCAGTCCTGTGACACATATAAAATCAAAAAGACAGTAGCACAAAAAAGCAAAGTTCAAATGCAACTAAAAATAATAAAACAAAAACCCTCCCTCCACAACCTTCCAAACTCAGCTGTGTTACAGAGTCAGAGCCTTTTAGGGTGCTGGGTTAACTATAATCCCAGAGAGGCAGCTCTAGGCAGAGCTGTTCCTCTGATCTGTACCAGTTCCCTTCTTTTGAGCACACACAGGAGACCTGGCAAGATGCCTGCTGTCTAGTGCAACGTACGTCCGGCCTCCTACCCTTCTGATTCTACCCTGGGTGTGATGGAGGGAGCTCCCTGGGCTTTCACTGAGGAGCAGCATTCCCTTTAAAGCATAGCATTTAAGAGCAAAAACAGGAGCAGGAAGAAAGGGCAGGTTGTAGCATTTCCCAATTAGGACTAGGGAAATGGCAAATACAGAGACAGATTCTAATATCTTTATGCACTGTCACTGGCACCCCACAGATTAATCATCCTGCCAAATTTAGGCTTTTGGATTATACTGGACTGCTTTTATTTAATTATTTATCTGATTTTTGCAGGAAGGTTCCTTTGGATTTTTTTTTCAATCATTATTATTTTGATTGTAAAGGGTCAGAATAGTTAAAACCCGAAACTGGAAAAATGAAAAATTCAGAGATAACAGCTGTTTAGGAAATGTGCAAAACAGCTGACAGGCTTGAGGAGAGAGGTTCAGATTCCCAATTCAATGACTGAAGAGAGAGGTGGAACCTCAGTGGGAGAAAAGCTGGGGTAGTCTAACACTTTACCAAATGTTGAATATTTACTTTATTATTTTGTAAATCAGTAGGATAGACTGGAGAAGTCAAGTGTAAGGAGGAGAAAAGGCATATCTGGATGTGATCTAGTTACCAGCTGAACACTGAAGCAAAGAGAGGTGGCATGATTTGATTTCACTGTCTCTGATTTCAAGAATTATTGTGTGCAATTAATCACCTTTCCCAAACCTGCAAGCTACCTTGTTTTGTGCCAGCCAGGCCACATTCCCACCTTACTGCTCCCATCGCAGAAGAATTACACAGCTATGTGCAAAGCAGTACAAACATATCAGCCAGCACAATAAAGAAAGTTATAACTCTGAGCAGGTTAATGACAAAACTTCCTCACCTACCAAGGGGCAGCTCAACTTTGAGAAATCTTCTCATTAAAATCAGGACTCTTAGCCAAAATGAAGATGCTGCCTACTCCAGTAATACAGAAGATTGATAAAAGAACATGCTTTATTTTTTCCAAAGATGCCATCATGCTCCACTTTTAAAGCCAAGTTCCTTGGTTCCTGAGTTCAAAATAAATATATACACTACAGACCTGGCAGTGTTGTTGCTTAAATTTTGAAGTGTCACAGAATCCTCAAAAAGTATCAACCTGCCCTCAGGAATTTAGGACCTCAAATTTACATTTGATTGCCATTATCAAGGACCCCTGCTCAATTTCAATGTTCTTGAAGTAAGACACTCCACATTCAAACCTAATTTCAGATCTAACTGGATTATGATGACAATGATGATGATGATAATAATATTTTATGGGCAACACACTGGGCTAAGGCTTGATGGATTTTGGTTCCATTTACAGTTCTGTCAGAGATTCCTTGCGTGACCTTGAACAAATCACTTAATCTCTCAGTAAAATAGGTATTACACTTACCTACCTCAGAAAGATATTCTGACGACAATACTAAATATGAGACACTGACTAGGGATTAAGAGAAACAGGGCTTATGAGGACCCAGCAAGAGTTGACAATTGTTAGTTGGCAGGAACCATCAAATTTGGCATCCCACAAAACTGCAGTTCTCTCACAAGATCTGTTAACTTTCTCGTAACAGTGCTCTGATAATCAGCCAGCTAACGCTGGCATTTCAAGTATTGATATTTGAGTGAGTGTGCATTGGAGTGAACAGAGTTTAAGTCCCTCTGGTTCTGCAGTACAGGCTGATGGAACTGCGTCACCTGGGATAAAATATTTAAACTGGATATTTCAGCCAGGCAATAGCTTCTTTCCTCTCTCAATTCTCTCAATTCTGTAAGGGAGCCGTGCAGCAGCTTAAAACTACAGCCAGTAAAATGCACAGCTAGATACTAACACAGCAAGAGCCTGGAGACAAGCTTCCATTTCTTACTCGGCTTAAATAGGACAGAGACAAGCACAACAAAGCAAAAGAAAAGCACAGAGGAGAAACTTTGTGAACTAAAGACTTCTTTTGTGTAACCACCCTCCAATATCCACAAACTGAAAACGCTTTACCACTGTGAGAAGACTACCAATAAAACATCCTTCTGGTAACTGCCAGCAAATTTGATTCAAACCATGCCAGGCTTGTTGGAAAGGCTGTTGGCAAGTCGGCCACCAGAAGTACAAATGTGCTTTCTGAAGATGCTTGGAGTTGAATGTGGTGGCCATGAAGACTTGCAGAAAACACTTTTATCCAGCTACATGTATCAAAACCATAAGTTTAGGGATAGCATACTTCAGAATGTTAAAAAACAAAGACAAATTCAGTCATAATTCAGCTTAAAAAGAGAGAAACAGAATTACTCAGAGACAAGCCACTCTGGACTATGAGACTGACTATTGCCCAGATTAGACTGTCCCAAACTATTTTGAAGTTCAGAAATTAATCAATGCACACAAATTTATATACATGGAAATAAAGCTTCCTAAATTTGAAAGAATGGTTAGACACAGAACAGAGATTACTTGTACATGCAATTTTGAGCTTTCTAGTAAGCAAGCTGTGCATACAGCTCATGAGGGTACCCAACTTATGGGGGGCACTGCTAGCAGTGTATCTCAAACTGCTGAATGCTGTCATAGTCAGGCTGTTTTGGTCATTTAGGGGAATTAAAAAGTGATTTATTGTTCACTCTGAGGAAAACATCCTTATCCCTTTTACCTATATAATATTCTTCCTTCATTGGGAAATCAAGTTTTCATTCCAGTATGCTGTTTCAGAGAGCAGACCATGAAGACGGTACAGTGTTTTACATAAAGTTGAGGCCAAGACATGTCACCTAAAGCTTACAGGAGTCCCTGTGGTTGAATGAAAGATGTCTATGCTTCATTCCTTATGAACACAACCTCCTTCTTCCCATGGTGCCTGCAAAGAAGGCCGTTCTCTGCAAGGTCTAAATGGTTCTGTAAATCATCTTTGACCATGGACAAAAATCTTTATTCAAGTTGCATTATCAGGTAAACAGGACACAGTAGCAATCCTAACTTCACATCCAATTGTGTAAAAATATATTCATATTCATATAATTTCTGCTATGAATTGATCTTAGTATTCAGGTCTGTCCCTCTCCCCACATCATCCCCTAAAAGAGGTGGCAGAGGGAAGCCTCAAAAGTTAGGGTGCTGGCAATGACTTTATAGGCACAAATAGTCTTAATGAAGACTGAGTGGAAAAACATGGAAATAGGTATTGCCAAAAGAACAATTCCTTCCACATCACACATCATCTCCCTAAACTTTAGGTGAATCTCTGAATACAATTTTGCTTTAAGGTTAAGGTTAGCACAGCTGTGGCAGTAACACCACAATTTTTCACCTCTTAAACAGCAAAGCTATATTAGCAAAACTTTAACTAGCTGTTTCCAAAGTAGGAAGGGCAGGAGGGGAAAGGGGGGGGCTGGTGGACTGAGGAATGGACTACCAGAACGGAGCCTACTTAAGAAGGCTCTAATAAAGGAAGAGAGCTAATCTTCTCAATGATGTAGCCCACTTCTTATCACTAGCCTAAATAACAGTCCTATCTGCTGTTTGTTACTCCCCAGCACCCTGAGGAGTCTGTCCCAGCTCATTCCTCACAGCCACCAGTTCTCACAGACAGAAGAAAGGAAAGGAAGGAGAAATGCACGTCAGAAGAGGAAGAAGAAAAAATGGGGGTGAGATGAAAGCTGAAAGCTACACACAAATCAAGACTTAGTTGTTACCAGCATACACTGCACTTGTGCAGGAAAGGGAAAATGCTGAAATGCTGCCTGCTTCAGTGAACAATGTGAAAACCAGGAACTCTTAACTGTGACCATGTTCTTTCCCCCCCAGGGAATATCAATTCAAATGGCTATGCTACAAACATACATATTTTTTCTTTAGCAGTAAAAATCTGGAAACATCCAATCATAAAGATCATCACTAACACTTCCCAAATGTTGTAAGGGATTAAAGATAGGAAGTTACTAGGTGTAATCTTTGAGATATGCAGGTCTTCACCAGTAAATAGCTAGGTAATGGGTTTCCTTTCACCATCCTGACTAGAAGATCCACTTTTAAATCTTAGATTGATTGTTGGAAGCTAACTGAAATGCCCAAATACTCTCCACCTCCTTTCTACTACCAAATTTCTCTTTTTTTCTTGGGTTGTAATAACATCCAGCACACCTGAAAACTGCTCTCCACCAGCNTAACTTTAAAAATACATTTATATATAGATCACTAAATGTAAGGCAGGGGAAATATAAAATTAGGCTTGTGCAGGAAATTGTTAAAACTGCACTCCTGCAAGCAGTTTAACACAAGTTCTTTCACTTGAGAAAGATGGGAAGTCAGTTTTCCACAGTTTCCTGAAAAGCACAGAAATATTAAACCGCCACTTTTGAACAGATGGAAAAAAGTGCAACTGATCACAAAGGCAAAACAATACCAGGGTAAGTCTCAGAAGAACAGTAAAATACTATAATTCTTTTGCATCCCTTTCTACTTCTTGTCTGAAACAACCAGAAGGCAATAAAGTATTTCCTCAGTAAAGACATGCAAGCTCCTCAATGAAGCAATAGAAACGCCTCTGCTACAGATTAGACAGTTGTCATTTACATGTCAGTATATTACCTCACCTGGTTCCCCTTTGCATTTCTTAACTTTAAGATAGATTTCACATAAGTCAACCAGAATTTATTTCCCTCCCCAAAACTTTTACTTTGGTTTTAACAGCAAGAAGTAGCGCACAGGCTAGCAGCGTTGTGGCAAAGACGCTTATCAAGCCTGCACAGCACTGTGTTCAGGGGTTGCCAACTAATCAAATTTAAACTTTTCTCCTATTCAAATGATTTAATTAATTCTGATCCCCTCCACCCCTCAACATTTTCCATCTTGGTCATCTTCAAGACTAAATACCGATTTGCATCCCTGATGGTCCTGACTTCAGAGCACACCTACAAACCCCATCATTCTGTCTACACAGGAGTCCCTCTCAGACATACTACTCTGTCACGCTCTTTAACAAACTTGAATTGTCAGCTTCTCTTATCCCCCTTTCCTAGAGTGTAAATAGACAGAATTCTTCCTGGATCATGAACCAGTACTGTCCCCAGGGCAGGGCACTGTAATGATAAACGTGATAAATTTTCAATAGCCAGTAAAACTTCTGGTTTTGATAATATGGTGCCTTTTCCAGACAATAAATGCTTAATACATCTGTTTGTTAGTTTGGATACAATCTCTAAACAGTGGCTCAACATCTAAAAATAATTCAGGTAAAGAGAATCACAGAGATTCAATCAGTGAAATAAGTTTCAGACTTCATAGCTGCCAAAATGTATTCCTTCAAGATCAAAATACTTACAGAAAGTGAATAAAACAGAATACCTGAAAATGACACCATCTAGTACCCTATGCTAATACTGTATCTTCAAATTAACATCTTTGATGAGCAAGCAATTTTTCAACACAAATCAGACGTCTCTTGGTCAATTCTGCAGTCATGAGGCATATTTATGCTACTCAGCTCCATCCAGACCCAAAAGAGTGTATTCACTGGAAAGGGTTTTTTCCTTCATTGTGGTGCCTTGTATTTGCTAACTAGCATTGCTGGGCTGATGCTCTGTTTTATTCAATTCTGTTTCTATGCTCACACATATGGTCCTATGAGACATTCGTTCTTCCCCATATTTTGCTTTCCTCATTTCTGTTTCCTGCTATAACCAACACACACAAAAGCTACTAACACATTTTTGAGCAGGAAATGTTAATAAATGTGATTCTACCAAATAATGTTCATGTCTGAAGTAACTTTTCAAACAAACTTGAGGTAGACTTTCTAGTTTGTGTTAAAGTTACATTTTTGACACAAACACGGAACACAGTCCACACTAAATAAAACGTGAACTCAGCTGGGAGATGGGAGTGTTTCAGTATGTAACATTTTTCAGGCACACTGATTCCAAATTTTATGTAACATGTAGGATGTGCAAAAAGATCACAAGGCAGAAGAGGTACAGAAAGTTCTCCATGAATTAAACAAATGTCCGCTAGAAAGCAGTTTCCTCAAAATAATACATTATGCCACTCTACAGTATTTGACTGCAGAACTGCAGTATTGAGCTACTGAGTAGCAACCTGAAATTGATTGTTATTGTCCAAGCTGATTAGAATATGGAAATACATAAAGGTACATTTTAAAATACGGTTTTGCTTAAGACTACTTGTAATACAAAGATCGTCATAATATACTTAACATAAATATGTATAAATATATTATGTGTGTATGTGCACAGGATGGGTTTCCTTCAGAAAGGGTAAGTTTCAGGTGGTGAGATAATTAGTGTCCTTCAAAACTATTGTCCTGGAAATCAACACTTGCACGATGCTATGCATAAAACATGCCTTCCCACCCTCCATATATTGCCATAATCAAAGGACATTATCAAAGCTTTTTAATATTCATAACACATCATTCAGAGTTATTGAAGTTACAAATTAATTGAATGGAAGAGCTGAGAAAAACAAACAAAAAGCTAGCAAGATAAGCATATCCGTGAGAGAGCCTATTTACCAAGAAAAAGCACCAGGTATTACAAGGACAGTATATCCTAAAGAATTGTCAAACCTGCCAACTTCATGATCTCTCACTACTATTTACTGAATGCATACCATGTAGGCTACAGGTTTCTCATAGTCCATACCTTCTTTTTCCATTCATATTCATTTATGAATAGACAAGGAGCTTCATAATAGCCTGAAGATCTGTTATGCTTTATATCGGACAGCTCAATATATGAAAGACCTTTCCAAGGTGTTGCAAAAGTTTGTTTAGTTTTCTTTTTAACACCTCTTGCAAACATTCAACACATAGAGAAGTACTCTTAGATGACTAAGTGAAACATTACCTATCTTATCTCAACACGACCACTAGCAGCCACAGACTTATCTAGTGGTAAAACGTGTGTGGGAATTCTGCCAGCAGATGTACAGCTATCAGCTACCCAAATGTACTACCTTGTTACATTTGCAAGTAAGAGAAACTATTCAGACACGAGCATGTTGTAGTACTTCTTTTCTGTGTTTGAAGAGTAATGGATCTGTAATCACATGGCAGGGAACGGAAGTAATATTTGTACAGAGGATTAGTCAGCACAGATGGATTGTTCAAACGATGTTAAGAAAAAAAATGGAAATATGAGAGTCATACCGAAGTTTATCTAAATATAATTTCCATCAATTTAAAGAGAGGGGGAAAATACCAATTTTGGCAGATTTCATGATCAGCCAGCAAAACAAAGAAAGAGCCATTTTTTAAAAATGTGCCTGACCCTATCCCCAACACATTGCAGCAATCCTAATTTTTCACAGAAGCAGCCAGTACTTTCTCTGAAGCAAAGTGCCCACACATAGCTGCACAATGTAACAGCACCGCTCCTGCATGAATGCTTGTGTTTACACCGCCGTTCTGAGGAGATAGTTTGGAGATATCAGAAACAGTCTACCCAAATAAATGACATTGATATGCAAGAAATATAACTAATCAAATCAGACAAATAGGGACCAGATAGGGAGTTTTTTTCTGTAGCATTGGGCAAACGTGCATAAGCAATCCAGAAGATTAAATCCCGCTGCTCAGATTTCCATAAGCTAGTTCCAAGTCATAGGAAGCCTCCTTATAGATAATTTGCACGTGACAAAATCACTTTCCAAAATACATTAGTTGTTGAAGACTCTGTTATGTTTTGAGTGTTTTCATTATGCAGAGTCAGCTAAATAAAAAATTAAGTCTAAATCAATTTGTTAATGTATATTCAACTGTTTGGATGTACAGGAACAGGACAGACAATGGGGAAAAAATCTTTAAATAGCATTCCTTTGAGATTTAAAAATCAAAAACGCATTCACCTTAGCAGAAAGCCAAGTTATAATATTCAACAGCTGGGTGTAGAGTTCAGCATTTTAATTCTCTTCAAAATCAGCATCATCTACTTTTTGTTATTATTAACTAGATATGAAGATGATTTTTTTAGATACATCTATGACTGAAGCTCCTCATGCATTTACCATAAAGAGGTAAACCCAGTCAGAAGTAAATGTTGAACTGCTCTCCCAATTACAGAAGAGAGCATTTAGGGTCACATTAGTTTATCTGTTGCCCCCAAAACAAATTTAGTTACCATAATTATCCTCTATAGTAAAAGTTAATTATACTAATGAACACCAAATTATTTTAGACATATTTTTCCACTCTTTATGTGTTGCTTTATAATGACTACACTACAATGAAATTCTCTGGAGCATTAAAATCAAAGATACTAATGAACTATTAGCTGTACTTGAGTGTCATAAAAGACAAGCAAATACTACCCAGAGGGACCCTAAGGCATGTTCTGTACCCTACATTTTTTACTTTACTATTTCCTTCTTCGTGATTTTTTCAGTAATGATCACGCACTCTACAGCTGCCACTTCCCATATCACTTGCTTTACTCAGAGTCATACTTTACCCTTCCATTCAGAAATGAAAAGTAATTGTTCACTATGCACTATACCCAATATAACAGCAAGGTTCGTGAGCAGCAAAGAGGCAACAATTTCAATATGTGAACTGCAAACTATCCACTGGGAAAGGATATTTCCTGGGTTACTGCTGCTTTCCTTTTTCTTTCTGCATTACAATTTTCTGACAAACCTCGATTATATTCACAACATTTTGCTAAATAAAAATATCATTTCTAGGAGCCAATGGCATTTTGCTGCGGTAAGGACAGTTACACAGCATGGGGGTTGCCCAGTTCTCCTAATATTTCTAATCCTAGTAACTGCATCATCACTGCAGTTCCACTGCAGGACTACTACAAGATGAAAAAGCCAGGAATTAGGCATTGTGTTAAACTGTCATCCTTACCATACATCTCCAATAGGAGGAAACTGCTCCTTTTCCCCATAGAGTAGGTGGTCCCTTGAAGCAACCAAAGTATTAGGGTGGAGTTTTATGCATAGTATATATAGCTGCCTTCTGAATACCCAGACTTGTGCATACTATACGCACATAAAAGTCAACAGAAGGTTGGGAAAGTGTGTCAAATAAGCTTAGCATCCAACTGAGACCAAAGCAATTAAAGCCTTTTTTCTTTATTAATGGTGACAGGCATAGCTGAAGAAAGACAGTGGTCAAGTTAGCAAGCATATGATAAACATAAGACACTGAGCAACATTCTGGACTGCACATTTTCAATGCCATGGGCGGGGGGGGGGGAAATGCCTTACAAAATTAGTAAAGAAAAATCATGAGTAAGAAAATGTTCATATCATCAAAAAATTTATTCACTGAACACAGAAAGCCTCTGTGTAAAGAGGACCATATTAAAGCAAAGACAAAAGCTTAGTACAGATTTGGTTTATTTCACTGCCTGCAAAATCTGGTTGGTTTTAAAGACTATTTCAGTAAAAAAAAAAAATTTCAAACTTGAAGCTTCAAATGATATTGTCTCTAATAAATGATAACATCATATCTGTACTGTAGATTTATTCTCTTCCTACCCAACGAACATGTTGGCAATGCACAGTACCTTTCTCTTGTCCACAGGTTTCTGAGGCAGTTGTGTTTGATTTTAAAGAGGTGAAGACTGAGCAGCACCAGTAGCTAAGTCAGTAGGTATGTTTGTACTGAGACTTTCCACACCACAACCCCTACTCCTGTTGGCACATTCTCTTTTTCATCAGCAAGGAGGGATTTCTGAGCAATGTTCGTGACATCATCTGTTAAACAAAAGAAAAGATATTTAATCCAAATCAGAGTTGATTAACAGCTTTGATGGGAGCAATGCAACAAAAAAAATATTTATGCAGGGTAACAAATGCAGCAGAATAAGATATCATGCGTAATTACAAGTGTGGCATCTTCTTCCTATTAAGGACACATATGCAGAGTCTATTTCATGGTTTTCTTTGCTAGATGGTCCCCAATGAAAGCAGGATGAAAGCTGCTAAGCTACTAGACAGTTAGACCAGGTCAATCCAGACTGTTAACTCAGTGTAGCTAACATTAAATTTGTAATGCATTTCAACACCAGTTATTCGTTTGTGGGCTACAGGCTTAAATTGTCATGGTGGCCACCTACAAATTGTCACATACAGACTGGCCATTGCCATGGATCTTTATAAATACCAAAAATATACCAACATAAGGAAGTTATCATGTGTCCTGTTGAAAAGAGGACAAGACTGAATTTCAGAAAACCTGAATTCTATTCTTCTGTCTGTGTCTAACTCTCCTGTACAGTGAAGGTATGATGACAATTTCCTCTCTGAAAAAAAATAATCAAAAGAGATGCACAAAGCCTTGATATTATTTCACTTCACATTTCTTGATAATATTTCAACATATTTTGATCACAAGGGGAAACAACAGAAGCATTCAAATATTTGTTGATATGCACTGCATGTTAGTTTGGCTTGATATTTCCCATGCACAAAAATAAGATGATCTTTATGGAGATATCTGTACGGAAAATAGCACTCTGAAACCTTAATGACTAACAGAAAGTCAAGTTCCTTAATGAGTATCATGTACCCCAGTTTCCCTAGAGTCTCTAAACACCTATGACAGCACCTTTATTTATGCTGTGGAGTACAGAAAAGAGAGTAAAGTCTCCTAAATAATAAATCTTCTCATGGTATGCCCTTTGTGTTAAAGCATAAGTCAGTGATTGAGTAAAAGTGATTCAGACAAGGCAAACAAATTCCAGCAATGTCTAGTGCAGACATTGGGCGGGAGTGTCGAGCTGCTCGAGGGAAGGAAGGCCCTGCAGAGGGATCTGGATAGGCTGGATCAATGGGCTGAGGCCAACTGTATGAGGTTTAACAAGGCCAAGTGCCAGGTCCTGCACTTTGGTCACAACAACCCCATGCAACGCTACAGGCTTGGGGAAGAGTGGCTGGAAAGCTGCCCGGCAGAAAAGGACCTGGGGGTGCTGGTCGACAGCCGGTTGAACATGAGCCAGCAGTGTGCCCAGGTGGCCAAGAAGGCCAACGGCATCCTGGCTTGTATTAGGAATAGCGTGACCAGCAGGACTAGGGAAGTGATGGTGCCCCTGTACTCGTCACTGGTGAGGCCGCACCTCGAGTACTGTGTTCAGTTTTGGGCCCCTCACTACAAGAAGGACACTGAGGTGCTGGAGGGCATCCAGAGAAGGGCAACGAAGCTGGTGAAGGGTCTAGAAAACAAGTCTTATGAGGAGCGGCTGAGAGAACTGGGGTGGTTTAGTCTGGAGAAGAGGAGGCTGAGGGGAGACCTTATTGCTCTCTACAAGTACCTGAAAGGAGGTTGTAGTGAAGCGGGTGTTGGACTCTTCTCCCAAGAAACTAGTGATAGGACGAGAGGAAATGGCCTCAAGTTGCGACAGGGGAGGTTTAGACTGGACATCAGGAAAAATTTCTTTACCGGAAGAGTGGTTAGGCATTGGAACAGGCTGCCCAGAGAGGCGGTGGAGTCGTCAGCCCTGGAGGCATTCAAAAAAGGTATAGACGTGGCACTCCAGGGCCTGGTTTAGGAGTCATGGTGGTGTTAGTTGATGGTTGGACTTGATGATCTTAGAGGTCTTTTCCAACCTTAATGATTCTATGATTCTATGATTCTATGACATGGCCGTACCGGGGTCTCCAAAGCAGAGGGCTGGCAGACACAACACAGAACCGATCAAAGTCCCTGGCCTTTTGGGCAAGAGAGCTGGAAGGCAGGCAATATACCACGTCTGAACAGCACTGAAACATGATGGATATATCTATTACCATATACATGCTTCAAGTCTTCACAAAAAGCTGTACTTCACATAAAATATGTCAGGCTTGCACCCAATGGTGCCAGTCCCAAAAACGTAACTCCTAAATTATTTCCTTTGCTGGGAAGTATTGCACTCATTCCTAGTGCTTTGTTAAAGGTTACAGAGTTGATTCTGTTGTTAGTGGCTTAAAAACTAAATCCTCAGGGAATAATTTTCCAGCTTATTCATTCAATAAAGACAGCCTTCTAGGCGGTATTTAATGGAAAAAAATCTGCATACTCTTTTCCTTAGGGCCAAATTCTCTGCTGTGAGAGAATACTTTTGAAGGGGATGAAAGTACAGCTAGGGCCAGATCATGGCAGGAGATCAAAGTGCTGAAACAGCTTAGTCAGCATCTTTAAGTAGCACAGAAGGTTGGAAAAGAGGAATTCAATTTATTTATATAGTAACAAGCCTCCTCAGGGAGAGAGGGAGGCCAAGAGCCTCTATTTTTTATGACGTCAGATACATCTGACTTTATCCTGTCTTCATCATCCCTTTTGAGTTGCCCTGTTCATAAATCGTTATTCCACATAAAACAACATTTTGTTGCTTTCACCTGGCCTTCAGGAAACAATCTGAATACATTTGAATAAAAGTGAAAGAGAAGGTTTTGCCACATTAACATGTAAATGCAGAAACATCTAAGAGAAAGCAAGAATTTACTTGTCAAAGTCTGGCAATCAGGCCAGCAAGAAGACACCAAAACAGAGTTAGAATAAAGTTCTTGCTAAATGCCCACAGTATAAATCTCAAAGTCTCAAAAGAAAAAAAAAAAAAAAAAAACCCAAACACA
>WAAD01006113.1:60176-78304 GCA_013389945.1 Fregata magnificens
AAGCCCAAAATAAAAAACCCCAAATTCTAAAAAAAAAAAAAAAAAAAAAAAAACCCAAACACACAATTTCAAAAGTTTTCCAGGTAAGTTTTCTACATCTAAAAATGTATTTAAGTTTTAGCAGATCTATTCATTCCACAATACCAACTCGTTTAAAAGAGAAGTTCTTAGATTCTAGAAAACTTGCCATTAACAGTTGTATTTAAATTCTCTAGTAAATTTGGAAATAAAAAGTATCTTAATAATACTATTGGCCAGGTTACCTCCCTATATAAAGAGAACTGTTTACAAAAGTTTTGAGAGAAGGATGAACATAGATCTAGAACCTGCAATTTCAAGTTGCAGCAATAATAGCATATATAATAAAAATAGTATAGTAATGTAACAATATATACTTTTTAAAGTGGATGTTTCAGTGGCATAGCATACCAGTGAGATTAAAAAAGCAGACTAATTGGCAATAAGTCTTGCAGAAACTATGGCAAACTTGAAACATTTCATTACGCCAGCTATTCGAAGTTGTCAGAGTGCTATTCACAACAAATTACCGGCAACCACTGGAAACCTACAACCCAATAATCCTTCGGTAATCTTCCTATAGCTTCTTAAAAGATATGGCAATACAAAAATAACTTAAAATAATTGGATACTTAATTTCTCATTCCCAGTAACTGCTAAGCTAAATCTACTTCTANTCATTCAGAACTCAATATACACCATGCATGCCAAAAACTCCTCAAAGAACCAAAACTATTATAGAAATAATGTGACAAATGAGCTGATGTTTAATAAATGACTAATTTCACACAGTGTAATAAAGTCACCAACATATTCATATCCTGTAGCTATGGCAGTACATGCTAAATAAAGAAAGTTGATTCAGTTATGTGCTTTATTATATAATGGCTCTCTAGACAAAAGTTCAGTGTTATAAAAATGAAGGTTTTATTTCTGTTTACATGGCAATAAGTTGCAAATCTGTCAACACTTCCCAAATAGTTAGGAAAGACCAGAAAGTATCCAAGTTTGTTTGCTTGGGTTTTTTTAATTACAAACTAAAATACATAGAATCTATGGTGAAAATTCTGTTTCTCACACATTATTCCATCATGTCAGGTAGCACCATATCTTGAGAGCAACATAAATGTAAAGGTAAGAGAGTAAACACTGATGTCAACCTCCACCCTTTCCTTTAGATTCCCAGAATAGGCAAAGCACTCAGATTCTCAGAGATTTTAGCCAGATCTCTTCATATGGGACATCTTAGTCCATTTTAACTCTTAAACAGAGTTCTGCACTACTTGCAGAAGGTTAAAAAAACAACCCACTAAGATGGACAGCTATTTTAGAGATTTTAGCTATTTTAGAGACAGTTCCTCTGGCAATTGGGGTGATGTCACATACAGGCCATAAATGCAGGGCCTGTGGACTACACGGGGCGGGGGGGGAAATAATCTCACCTTCTTTTTCAGTACAAGAGAGGAAATAACCCTCCTTTCTGTCCTCCACACCTCAAACAGCAACAGACAGGGTCCAACTCTAATCTTCAGAGCAGAAAAATAAGATAAACAACAATCACATCCTTAGCATGTGGTAACAGCAAAGTAGTTTCCCGAATATTTCGGAAGCCCTCCCTATGTCCTTGTACAGCTGATCCACATTTTGAAGACTTTTTGGAAACAAGGCTTTTTGGTTTTAAAATGACTAAGCATAAAGCATAGTAGACAATTATAAGAATGACCCAAATAAAAGGCAATTCCTTTAGGAATACAGTGCTGAGCACATTTGTGAGTACTCTGCAGTAGTTGCTAGAAATTTTGTTTGGCAAATGCTTTGAAATGGGAATGTACATTACCATTGGCTTTTTGTCAGAAGTTATTCTAATCGACAGTCAGAGGAGGGGGGGAAGGGGGTTCCTTCTTATCACAAAATTTTCAAGTATTAAAAAAGCATCCTTCTTTCCAAAAACCCATGACATTTTACTACAGTACGTTGTTTTCCAGTCTAAAGCTTTATATCCGTAATATTAATTTGATTTATAATTTGTCAGTAAGACATCTGTTTGTCAGACATACAAATTACAGTCAAGAAGATTCCATCTTCCCATTGTTGCCTCTAGTCTTTGATTTCTAAGAATGTGATGTTTGCTTTGGTACCAGATTTCCTGGGATTTCCAGCAGAGCAAAGAATTTATTTATGCATAAATAAAAGCGGAGCAGATGTAGCCCTTCATGAACGGGACTTGACATGTTGACAGCCAGAACATGTCAGCAACAGACACTTGTATCCCATGTACATCACTTGTTCTCTCCTTTATACATTCAGTCTCCACCTAATATACCATATTACAACCAGAAAATGTGATGCCTTCTGCTGTGGTGCACCAAAAAGCAGATAGAAAAAATGGTATTTAAAAGAATCACCAGAAAGCAAAGACAATCCAAGTGGAAACTTCAACGTAAAACATCGTGAATGCATCATGTCCCGAGGTAGAAAAAGCACAGATCATGCCACAGAGGCAGCCCCTTTCAACACAAAGGCTTATCAGCAAGAAAATACTGTGGCGTGCCATTTATAGACCATTCCACATATTCTCAGCAACATACACTTAGTAAAATGTGCAAACACCATCTCCATCCTTTATATAGTGAACAAACTTAAAGAGGACAGGACAACTTTGGGAACTTTTTCCCACTTCTTATTTTTAATATCGACTTTGAAGTTGATACAGCAGAAATCAAAGACCTGATAAACAGCAAGTTCTTGACTGACTGCAAATACTTCTTCGATGACTGCCAGGAACACTGATGGAAACCTTCCCGATCTGTTTTAATCTGTTGTTTTTATTGCAAAATAAAACACAGAATTTTTATTTGGATACTAGAAACAATGACAGACATAAAAGTAGTCACTCACTTTCCTGCCTCTTCTATATTATAGCTTTCTGTTTTGGCATGCCCATAACAAGTCACTCTTTGGGATTCATTTAAATTTCTGCCAGCAATGGTGGACTACCAAAAATAGGTCAACAACTGAAGTTTGTTTCTGTGTTGTTCTATATTGCCTTACTGCAGATTACTATGCCACAAGTCCCAGATGGAGGGCCTACAAATGGCTGGTAGGCAGTGCATTGTGCAACAGTGCTTTCATAGGAATTGATGTCATTCCTGCCACCTTGTTTTAATTGGATTGTCAATGCAAAGAAAAATCTTCCTATTCTTTCTCTTTTTTCTGAAGTAGGAAGCAATAAGAATTCTTGATCAGGTGTTTCAGAAGAATGTGAGCGTGGCTTGCTTGTACAGTCAATTTGACACCATGAAACACTCTTAGAAAATAAGTTAATTACAGTATTTACTAGATTTTATGTGACAAATATGGTGTGCAAACTGCAGGTCACAGTTGCTTTTTTGTGCAAAAGTAGGCAAATCTATATTCTGTATGTTACATAGTGCTATGTATAATAAAGATATACAAAAACTTTCTTGGTAATTAAGATGACTGGGATGAAGTAGTAATTGGGTGGGGGAGAGTTATCCATGTGAAATTATCTCCTTAAAGACTACCAGTAATTAACTAATAATCAAAGTTATGAATGACATTCTGTATTCATTAAATACCAAGCACATTAATGTCCCACGTATTTTTTTTAAGACAGGTTCAATGAGCTTTCAGTGAACATGGCCGCAGACTACACAGCCTCATTCACACTAAGAACCAGTCTTTTTATACATTAAAAAAAATATAAATATAATAAAACACTCAACATTAAATGTTTTCCCCGACTCGGATTTCCTTGCTGGAGGCTGTAACTGCTGACACCTCTCCGCCTGTTTACACAAGTCTGTGGGCTCTTTTTGTTCCCAAGTCTGCCAAAGGAGCCAACCTACTTCCTGGAGGCTCTCCCCTCTGAAACCCCTACTCTCACACCAAATTAGCTTCTAGATAGGTTCCATACAGCTAACAGGTCTTAGGCTTCTCAGACCTTACAAAAATAGACTATCCTTTTACACGTACAATGTTAATGTTTATGTCACCATAGGATTTATATAAATGCAAGAGAGACAGGAATGTCAAAGTATTATACAACCATCCATACTACATCATCTACCGTAAAGATAAAATTGGGGGGTTTAGCACTTCAGTAGGAGCAGTGCTGAGTGCATTAAGAAACTTGCTGGAATATTCTTTTCTTTATACTCTCTTAAACACCAGTGAGTTCACTCAAGAACCTTCACGAACAAATTAATGCATTTTGACACACTTGCTATACAGTCTTTTCTGCCTGATAAAACAGATCCAGGGGGAGTTTCCAGCCACATATAGGCTTCAAAAACAGTTTGGTGCAACTCTCATTCCTTGGCTTAATGACTCCTCCTCTGTCTGCTTGGTGCTGGACCAGTAGGGAGTTCAGCCCGCATGGACCCTATGGGCTCACCCGTTGAATGGGTAAGAATGAAGGAAGATGTTATGCCGTTGCTCTCTATAGGCAGTAGTTTGCTTCCAGATCAGTTTCAAGATGCTGAATACCATTTTTTGTGCCCTGGACTGACCCAGCAATTGAAGCAATCTTGTCTTGCTCTTATACAGCTTACTCAAAGACATAGTCTGCAGCAATGAAGGTTTGCAAGGCTATTTTTTCCTCCCTACTCCCACACACAGCATTCAGTACATCATTATCAAAGTGACCAAGATTGCTGATGTAAGATCACCAATTAGACTGGCCCTCAAAGGGAATATAAGCTTACTCATGGACTAACTCTCTTCCTCACTATTTCAGATATTAGAGAGTTTGCAGTTTTAAAGCCTGAACAAGGATTCTTCATACATCTGTCACTGATAAGGCAACTACATGTATTTGTCTGTCGAAAGTCCTTCACATGACGGAAAAGCAAAGGTTTTGGCTTCCAAAAAGAACTCCTATTTTTCCACTAGTGCTCCTCGGGGCCTAGTATTTATTAAACTTAAGTCTAATGCAAGATTTATGAGGCTATTCAGGCATTTCAGCCTCTCTCACATATGGCTTATTTGCTATTTTGCCTCAGCAGTTCATGCAGTATATAAATACGTATGACCTTCATTTAGCATTTCTATGGGTAGGAGCAAATACATATGGGTAGCCCAGTACAGAAACAACTGGATATCTAAGCCTGAACAACCTGAAGTCTGTTTCCTATATCTTAACCCTGAAAACCCCTTATGCAAAGGCCAGAATTTACTCATTTAGCTTAATTGACTTTGATATGATTAATTAAAAAGTAAGAAATTTTCACATCAGCATTTAGCATGAGTTTGGAAACAGCCACGTGTGACTATTTCTACAAATAATAGCATTCACTTTAAATTGCCGTGCATACTCATAAGAAATCTGCGCTGTGTCACAACAGCAATACTTCATGGTATGCGCTTTCTTTTTCAGAGGTTTTGACAAACTATTCAAAAAACTTTTCTTGCAGCTCTATGGCAGTCCTTCCCTTTAAAAGCCAGATCCTTACAGGTACCAGCAGTCTTAAAATATGTTGTTCAGTAAGAGAAAATTGGAAATTAGTACGTTTACAATTCCAACCAAAATGAGAGCCAAGTGCTATGCTGAGGATCTTTGCCAGCTGGAAGCTGGTACTGTGTGAACAACTGGAAACATATAAGCTTCTGCTTTACAATGTTACAAAGATCTTGCAGGATCACATAGTATTTCCCTTCAACTTTTCCACTACTTTGAGAAAAAATCCTGGCTTTAGGGGATGCTCTTTTTACAAACCCTTGTAACTCAATTATTTTTTGGACAGTTAGTTCAAAAAAAGGACGAACAGTAGCTATCTGAAACAGGCCAAAGATTTGGAAAGCTAGAATATATTCTGTCTGAACAGCATAAAATTATCTGTCAAGAAGGGTTAGATAAGATGTCAAAGACCCGTTACAGAGACAGTCCACCATAATGCTACTATCTCCTTCTAATTCTGTAAAATTTATATTCCCAAACACAGACGTGTATGCATACAAAAAGCCATACCTAGTCAAATTAGAAGTAACACTAAGTTAGGAGAAATTTGATTTTTAAATTTCAGCACTAGCTTTTCTTATTATTATGTTTGCTTTTTAAAACACAGCCCTCTTAATAACTTTGAATCAGTGTTGCAGGATCAACTAGCATATACTCTAAAATCAAGGAAGCCAAAGATAAAGTCGTTCAACACCCCACCTACAATCTAGTTATCAACCCTCTGTCCCAGTTCCCTCCTTTCTGTCCCTCAACACATATACCCCTATCTTCCTTTTTATTACCAACACACAGTGCCTATCGTAAGGCTAATAAAACATGAAACAAAACAAATCATTTACATCAAATGTGCAGTTTCACAGAACTCGTCATCCAAGAATAACTACGCAGGCCATTGCTAGTACTTCTCCTTTGTAGACAGCGTATGCCAAGGGAAGAGGTTTACTCAAGGTCACCCAGTGAGTCAGCAACAAATTGTGAAAAGGACTCAGGGCAGCCGGGTATGTGCTTGGACTGCAGCTGAGCAGGAAGAAAACCTGCGCTTTGTATACCTAATGGCATCAGTTAGCTCTGTTAAGACACAAATTGAGCAACCTCTTTGATGTTCAGTTGTCCTGTCCCAACCTGAGAGGAGGGAGGAGAGCACCAAGGTTCTAATGATCCCCTCGGACGAAATTAAGGTGAAACGACATCGAAAGATCAATTAAACATTTTATTTCAACGCAGAAGTAACTTGAACTTGGAAAGGCAACTCGAACTTGAAAACATGGAAAACCGTTGATGGTGGGGGTTCTTATTGAGAATATTTGTAAAAGAAGAAGAAGAGGAAAAGAAGAGTGGGGGGAAGAAGAGAGAGAGAGAAAAAGATAGGGAGATATCACCACCCTTGGGTCCAGCGCTGATGACAACAGACGTGACGATCATCCGGTCATGGGCGTGCGCAACAGTCTCTTTGTTGTAGTGTCTTTTATAGTCCAAGCCCCACCTTCAGTTATGCCTCCTGTGAGCTTATATGGTTCTTGTTCCAGAAGTTTCTGGATCTTCTGTGCAGGCACCATTGTGAGGGGTGGTCATGACGGGTCTTCCGGACAGTCATAAGCCCCTTCCTCAAATAAACTTTGTATAACCTCTGCAAATTGCTTTGTGAGGCACAGCAGAACCTGGGACTGCGCACCCTCTGATGCGTCCCCCATGCCCTGTGTCCATCAATTTCCCACCTGCCGTTCGCTACATCCCATTTTACAACAATGTTTGAGACATTAACTCTTTCGGTTCCTCACAGTAGTATATTATTAGTAAAGGCTTCAATTCTAACAGCGAAGTTAGAAGTGTCTACATTTCTGAGTTACGTAGCACCTATGAAGTACACAGATCCTGCGTGCTCAATAAAGACTTCATAATGACCGCAAAAATGACACATGTACGTACATCCGCAATTCTGCGCTTCTCAGTGCTCTCTTCCAGGTTTCGACAAAGACTTAAAATTTAATAAATATCAGAATCCAGTTAGCATATTATTCCACCTACTCATAAGAGGGAGATTTTTGTGCTCAGAGACAGCATGTTAAAGTGATTCGCAGGAGGAGATGATAGAAGTTTCATTCTCCCAGAAACCTTGGCAAGCCAATTAAACAAAGACAAGCGTAACAGTTGGAAACAGGCACCGTTTGATACAAAGACATCGCTATCTTTCAGTAAAGGACTTCACGCTAGTTTTACACGAACAAAGAGCTCCTTCCAATTAAAATCATAGTAATGGGGGATGGGAGAAAAAGATCAATCCAAACACTCTTCAGGTACTTGCCTTTACGGAACAGTTACCCAGCGATGGAGTGACATCCCTCTCCAGCCATTTCACCAAGACCACCGTAAAGGAGTGTTGTAGAGATGCAGCAACGTGTAAGCATGCTGGCTGTTAAACTCTAGTTCTCTGTTAATTCCAGTCCAGTTATTTACCAAACTGAATTTTTCAGATGTCTCTACCATGAGGATTTCATGTCTGACAGTGGCACGCTTCACAACAGATCGTATAAAATTTTACAACTATTACTGAAAATGCTTCTACCAGTCAAAAAGTATTTAGGTATCCAGAGATGCAAAGAGCTAGTGATATTTCTTAAAATAGGCAATCCATCTATGTCGGTAAGTGCAACTTATCTATCATAGATTTTTCAGTCCCTAAGACTGAGCACTACAAGCCCTGTTTCAGTTTCAAGCCTGTGTTCAGTTTCAGTTCAGAAAGAACAAAGGCATTGACGTTTTTTGTTCTTCTTTAATTCAGTAGCAACACGAAAGCCACACTTCACATGTAGAAAAGAAAGTCTAAGACTATTGGATACCAAAACTACAAACTCAAAACAGGTTTTTTTTTTTTAATATATACTGGATTATATTCTCCCTCTGTCCCATCTCCTCTCCCATCTTCATGTTCTACAGAGAATGAACACTCTCTTTTCCATTGGAGACAAATACCTTATCACTTCTTTCCATCCTCCTCATTACATCAATATCCTTTGTATGCCATGAGTACTAAATACGTTTTCTTCTAGAGATGTTCTGGCTGATAGTTGTCTAATTAAAGTCAGAACAAGTCTTCTTGGCTCAGCATAAGCTGGCCTTTGGAGATTGCTTCTTGTGTTTCAGATCTGATTAAAAGACTGCATGCCCAAGACCTTGTCTAACTCTTCCACTGACATCAGCTGGATTTAACAAAAGCTAGGGGGTTGCCCCTGCCTGCAAACATTGCCCTGCCAGTTTAAAGAGTCATTGTCCTTTCTTGAGGAGTAAACACCCACAAACAGGGATTGAGGAAAAAATGTTGGAGCAATTTTGGTCATTGAGGAACAGAAAGGTAGGAATCCACTGAGTTATATTTTAACACAGCTTTGCTTTCACTTTTGTATCATGAAGTACAGATTCTAGCCTTCCTAGCAGGAACTGGAATTACCAGCTGTGAAAATCTGAGTGTCCTGAAAATATGGCTGCCATGGCCTTCTCAAGATACATTAGAGAAACTAATCTTGTTCCACTAACTAAATAAATTAAAAGTAGAAACACACCTCCCAAAGCCTGGTGTCTGAAATCCTTTTTCCTTCCTCTCCTCACACATTTTTATACTACATATATATAAAAAAAATTTTACAAACACACAGTAACACATACGCTATACACCAAAGCAGGATGCTGTCATTAAACACTGTTCAGAAATGGCTACAGAGTCAGCAGAAAAAGTCCATTTCTGGGCTGCCTAATGTCCTGGTCCCTCAGCCCTAGACACAGTGGCCCCACCAAAGCGTTACGTTGGTGTTCACACAGGTCAGGAGCAACTTTAGCTGGAATGTGCAATACCCCAGCAAAACAGCCACGCTCCACAGTGGTGACACGGGGAGGAGCCAGCCTGAGGGGCACAGTGCATAGGGGATGTACCCTGAGCAGGGTGGGTTTTCCTGCATTTGTTACGCTCCCGTTGGCATTTCAAATATCTGGTCATACAAATGTGTAAAATATCCACCTTTCAGAAACGTGAGTATGGGGACCAGGCACAGACACAAACCTGCTTCTAACATTTCCACAAAGGAGTTCCTCGCAGCTCTCATCATCATGACATATGCTGAGCTTAAAATTCTTGCTGGCCTGTCAGCAGTAACATAGCTCAGCTTATTTTACTTTTCCAGCTCATAAAGTTCAAGCTCAGCATCTCTAACTGCAGCTCAGTGATGTTCACATGCCGACTCTCTCCCTTTCCTTTTTTTTTTCAATTTTTTTAAATGTCCTGCTGCCCTACTAAATTTGAGGGGGGGNAGAAGTGTAAACTTGCTTTAAATTTGTTTGCTCTATAACAAGTTAATTTTGAAATTAATATTCTTCTAACATTATGTCAGGAAATATCAAGTCAAATTCTTTGCAATACCAAATTGGACCAAATACTTTTTATTCACAATTCAGTTAAGATGGTTTATCTCAAATAAAATAATCTGCAATACTAACTATGACCTGATCTGTTTTCCTGACAGAGTTAAAAGTATTAATTTATTTTTTACTTTCTCTATAACACGACCTTTAATATAAAACATAAAATAATGAGCTTTTAAAAAAATTATACATTGCATTACTATCTATAACTTGAATGCTGAACAGAAATGTTCTGAGAAATTCTTTGTCTGGTTTCAGGTTTGTTTGTTGGGTTTTTTTCTTGGGTTTTCCCGCGTTTGATAAATCACTTGGCTTTATACCACCCTTTTTTTACTGCATTTTTACATAAACACCTCCCAGTAAATAAAGTTTCAGATTAAATAGACTGCTGCTTGCATCAGCAAAGTTATACTAGAAAAAGAGAACTAACATATGCATGCTACTGCATCAAAGTATCCATATTTATTAGGGACAATGGAACAATAAAGTCAAGGAAAGTGCAACCATCAGCAGAAGTGCACATGTTGCTGATAAAATACGTTGAAGAAGCCATGTAAAAGGGATGCAGTCCTTAGATACAATTCAGCTGGCTTATACTTAGTCCTTTTCTACACAGCAATAGTTTATATATATTTATATAATACATATATTTAAATATATATAAAATATACACATACACACATTCAAGATAAACATTTTTTTGACCAACATGGCAGCTCTTCTGCATCTTCTCTCTAAACCAGGAAAACACCATTTTTAATATCGTGTCATTTAGAAGTCCTTAAAGGGGTTAAAATGAGTAGACGTATACTTTGAACTTTTATTTCTGGCACAGATTTCCTTTGTCAAAAGATAAGCCTACAGAGGTCTAATGCTGTGGACATTGCCATTTATGTGGCAGTGAGGGCAGTACAGTGCTAATGACCACCCTCTGTGCCGATCACCTCATAGGTCAGGGTGCTGGGTTCGTTCTTTTTGGTTCAGCACAGCCCAAAGGCTTTTAAGCTGTTCACTAGGTTGCATGCACCTATTATAATTTAAAATCTAGCAGACATTACAGTTCTTTATTTCCACATGTATTACCTTGAGCAAACCTGCACTAAATTTCTTCCATCATCGTACAGCCAGCTTTCACTTAGAAGCTTTTTAAAATCCTTGTGGGATTCTTCACAATATTCTTTAACTACGGCAATTTATTTGCTGAAAGCATAACAGCTGTTGTAAAACAAAGAAAATTCAATTAAACTTTTTACTGGAACATTGCTCGGTATGAAATGTTATTGTATTTCAAATCTGATGGGTTCAAAGTTAATTAATTTCAGACCACTGAACATTTAATATACAAAGGAGACATTGTTTTTAAAACTTTAAAAAATAACTTAATTGAGGTTTACTGGATACCATATATAACATATCTGTGACTTAGCCACCTAATTATCATCAATTTTTAAATACCAAGCCAAGCAGTAACATTTGGGGAGAAAATAAAATCTACCTATAAGATAATTGATATTTATTGGTACTATTTCACCCAGAACATAACAGAAAGAAAGTCATCACTTTATCCCACGAGATCCTCTGGCTGCTGTAGTGCAATAGGATAAATTATCCCTTCCCTTTTGGTTTTGATGTTCATAAAATATGACTTAGCACTGCTATAAGCAAGCGATAAGCATGTTTGCAGAGGGAGGAGAACATGATTTACACACACGGAACTAGATTCTCCTATGCATACACTACTTGTTTACTCTAAGCTCCATGAAACTTGGTAATTGTATTTGGAAATTTTAGCACAATCTGCTCTAACTCCAAAGGCTGGAGGCATGGAATAAAAGGGAAGCCTCCCTAAACCGCTCTTTGGAAATGTGTGGTAATCTGAAGAATCTCTCCAATCATTGTTGTTAAGGAGCAGAGTTATTAAAAAATTCTTAAGTAGTATTACATCATCCCAATAAGAAATTCTTGAAATTGAGAAAATTGATGACTGAAGTTTCAGACCTGAGGTCCTGATTCAAGAGCAGCACCACAGATTTCTAAGATAGAAATAGACACTTAATGAATCAATTAGATGAATGCATTGATCAATACAAATCCAGGTAAAGAGTTAATACATAATATTCTATTCTTAGACAGCACTAAAAATATAATTATGTAACATACTATATTTATAGTCTTTTTTAAAAAAATAATTGATGGTCTCCAAAATTAGGCCAGGATTAAAACAACATGAACAAGTAATTTAGTTTTGACAAAAAACATAAGCAGATACAAAAACTTTTATTTAACTCAGATCTTGCCTCAACTACAAAGGCAGGGTAACAAGTTGAAAACCAGTTGTCCCCTGACCTGGCTCCTGCTAATTACCATTTCCAGTTTTATTGGGTTTTAGCCTAATTAATACATTTAATTAAAGTCCAATCTACACTACAAATCATAACTGTATTACACCTAGCAGCTTGCTGGCCTTATTGGATCATTAGTGCCTCTCAGTGAACGTCAACGCCAGGACACCACTCTCTTGGGCAAACATGTGCTTCTGAGCCTCAGCTGTGCAGCTAAGGGAGCCACCCAGCTAAGCGAGCACTCCTCAATGCCCTTCGCCTAATGCAGAAATCACAACCCATTACTCAGAGCATCACACAGATTAGTAGAATTTCTCAGAGGACTCAGGTAGCTATTAAACCAACAAAAGCACTTAGTAAAGGCACATAAACATGTTTTTCATTAGTCATAACACCAGCTTTCACATTTTTTAGCCGATTGCCAGTAGGACAGAAGACACCAGATTCTAATTCACTTTAAAGAAAGTTGAAATAAAACCATGCATCTATATATAATCATCTATTTCATTCCAGAACGTGGTGTATCATATGTAATAAAACACTTTATCTGCAAAACTTTTTCGATATTAAAAAAGGATGAGCTTGAAATGCCAAAGCCTAGAATTATGTCTAGAAAAGTTTACCACATGAGCTTCAAAAAGGGATTCTTATGTTACCACCCACAATTAACAAAAATACATATATAATTAAGAAGAAAATTTGATATGGAAAAGTAAGAGCATAAATAAAGCAGATAAGTTATCACTTGCAACATCTTAACCAGACTATCTAGAAGGTCCCAAGTAGCACATACGCAGAAATGCCATTTGGAACTTAACAACATACTGTGCATCTGTCTCAAAAAGCAGACAAACTAGCGTCTAAAGTATACCACATCTGCAAATAGGCAAAATACAGCTGGCGTGTTCAAGGATAAGCCTCACATGTGAGGCAATTCCCTTCATTACCTTCAGTCTAGAGTACTGCATCCAATTTTGTGCAAATAGGCCATTTAAGGAGTCTAGATGGAAGCCACAAGAAACAGCCTAAAAGGCATAGCTGAAAAGAATTGGGATTGTTAACCTTGAATAAAAGAAGATAGATAAGTGGTAAGAGTCTTCATATCTATGAAAGGTTGTTGCCAAGAGAAAGAGGAATAAAATCCTCTAAGATCTATCAAATCTTTCTGAGAAGTCATCTCCATCAGGCAGGCGATTAAGAAGTTTAACAAATATATGTCAGTAGTGCTTTATCTATTCCATCCTACTCTTAAGAAGGACAATAGACCAATTAACGTCCAAATACATTTTTTATTCCTTTACAGAATTTTTTTTTTTGGGGGGGCGGTATGGATAGATAAATTTATCTCTGCACCGCATGTCAGTTCTGTACGAGTATTTCTCAAATGCCTCTCGACTAATTTAAGGGTCACTTGAATGCCAGACTGAGATAATTTGATTGTTTAGAGGAGTCTCAAGGTATTTTGAAAGGGCAATGATCTAATGGTCACTGCACTTGCCTTGTCAATCACCATACTTGCAGTATTTCTTCTGCATGCTTTAAACACAGCACTGCACAGTAGGGCTTCTCTCTTTTTAAGGACAGAAATCAGCCACGGTAGCAAATTCCAATCTAAACCACACATTGCCTCCTCAAAGGCTTTAACAGCTGTACTGGGTCTGGCTCAGATGGAGTTAATTTTCCCCATAGCAGCCCTCACAGCGCTGTGCTTTGTATTGGTAGCTACAAAGGTGTTGATAACACACCAGTGTCTTGGCTACTCCTGAGCAGTGCTCACACAGTATCAAGGCTGCCTCTCCAACACTTGCACCCCTCACCATTAGCCTGTGGGTGGGCAAGATCTTGGGAGGGGACATAGCCAGGACAGCTGACCCAAACTGACCAAAGGGATGTTCCATACCATATGACATCCGCTCAGCAATAAAACCTAAGAGAAAGGAGGAGGAAGTGGGGGCATTCATTATTTATGACGTCTGTCTCCCGGAGCAACAGCTACACGTACTGAAGCCCTGCTTCCCAGGAAGTGGCTGGACATCGCCTGCTGATGGGAAGTACAGAATAAATCTTTTTTTTTCCTTTTGCTTCTGCACGTGGCCTTTGGTTTGCTTTTATTAAACTGCCTTTATCTCGACTCACGAGGGGGTTTTTTCCATCTCATTTTCTCCCCCTACCCCGTCCTGCTGAGGAGGGCAGTGATAGAGCAGCTTGGTGGCACCTGGCATCCAGCCAAGGTTAACCCACCACAACAGACTAGTTTATAACTGAATGGTTTTAGTCACCTGTTTTCATACAAGCAAAACATCACTTAGGCTCGCACATCTGCACAAGAAATAAAATCTTGGTTCTATAAAACAAGCAATCCAGAAAATACTCATTGAATTCAGAGTGTTAAGAGTCTCTCAAAAACCAAACACCCCAACCAACTAAAAATCCTTATTTTCTCATGGGCTGTTTTTAATAATTTCTGATTAAAACCTCATATTCATCAAGAATTACATAATGACTTTCATTTTCTTTGTATCTCAGATCTACAGAACTAAATTTTAAGTCAGAATTTAAATTTACCCCCTGAAGTGATGATCAAATGAGGAAAATCCACTATGTTTCCCTATCCTTGCATATGCTTTTGTAAATTTTATTAACATATAAGTGACAGAACTTTAGAACAATCAAGAACTACTTATTTATAGTTTGATGAGCTGCAAATCAAGATGCAAACAGCACGGGCAGAGCAACAGCACCAAGGATTTGTTAACTCAATACATTCTGAAAACAGCTGTACATGACATACAAAACACAAAACACATACAAATAGATGTGCTCACAGATCCTGGCACATTTTTAAGGAACCAGTGAGCCAGAGTAGCCAGTTGGNTTTAATTCTAGTTTTCCTGGCAGTACACCTTGCTCTTATACAAGACACCAAGAGGTGCTAGGACTACTGCATGCATTTTTCTTTTCCAGGATGACTCTGGCAAGACTGAGCCTTCCTAACGTGACAGGTGATCAACTCAAAGTTCATAGCTGGTGTCAAGCAGGCTGGTGTTGAATATCTGTAGTGGGAAGGTACTAAATGAAACCAACATGTTGACAACACTGACTCTGCAACAAATGCAATTTTTTTTCTTAAGCCATTGCTCTTCACAGGAATGTGCATAAAAAATACAGTTATTCCACTGAATTTAACAATGCAGTGAACACTATATCAATGTTGTTAGTGTCTTTTTAGTATTTTTTGTTTGGATACCACTAGTTCTGCCACACCAAGACAGCTGCAGTGGGCAGATCAAGAAGAACACTCCTGGGGTAAATGCTGGGTTCTGATATTCCGTTGTTGTCTCCATCTGAATGAACCAGGTCTTAGTCAACTGAGTATTTCAGTGTGAGGGTCCGGGTAGGAAGGAAGAAGGAAGAGTCTCAAGTTTGCTATTACAGGACCAGCTGAACAGTTAAAAATGAAAAGACAATTTTTATTTTTATTTTTTTAGCATTACCAGTGTTCCCATGCTTGGATAGCAGTGACGGTTAACACTGTGCAGCGTCGTTGGAGAGAATTCCTGGTTATCCAGGTGATAGGATAGCAGGATAGCATGGCTTGGCAGGGACCTCAGGAGGTCTCTAGTTCAACCTCCTGCTCAGTAGGGCAGCTCTGAGGTCTGACCAGATTGCTCAGGGCTTTATTCAGCCTGTCTTGAAAACCTCCAAGGATGCATCCTGCAAACCCCTCCCAGCAGCCTGTTCCAATTCATTTCTCACTAGTACAGAACCACTCTGCACAGCATATTCTAGGTTGGTCATGGTTCACTGAAAGTAGACCCATGTTCAACAACTGAGGCTGTTCTGAGAAGAGCTTCTTCCACTAAGCATTACAGTTTTTCTCGAAACTTGCAGAACCCACTCTTTCCTTTAAGAACAGATAACAGGGATCTGTTATTCCTTATCTTCTCTTCTACGACTTACCCCCAAGACAATGAACACAGACTATATTTTCCCTTCCTGTATTCCTTATTAATCTACTAGACACTGGAACCTCCAGTAACTACAGCTTAGCCCAAAGTAACACCACAGACCAAACAAAAATCACTTTGTTTCACTGACTGTCATGAGAAAACAAATAATTCTATTTGTATAAACGCATAGGTGGTAAACAACTACCGAACACTGTTTGCACACACTTCTGAAATACACTGTAAACATTTTAACAAAACCAAATGTTACAAATTGTCTACAGCTTTATTGCTAAATAAAACCCACTCCGTCATAGGCCTTTGGCCAGATGGGACAGAAAGAGTTTCCCCATCCTCCATATGAGCAGGAATAATCAAATACAAATGAAGTAGGAAAAGAAAAACTCGTTCCCTGCTCCAGCGTAGCATTTGAGAGATATTCTTCTAAACACTTGCAGATTAGCGCATAAAATACAGTTCATGAACATGTAATATTTGGGCACGCTAACACATGGACACAGTGCAATGGGGAGGAGATAAACACCTAACAAATGATTGCTCCAAATTTATTCCATCTCAATATGTGGTTCAACACAAATAGCATCTGCCTTACCACCTCACATCTTAAATGATGGTGGACCTATTTGCACAAGTACTAGCGGTGATTTTTCTCTATGTGCTCAAGGACAATACAGAAAGTCTTCTTTTTAAGCATCAGTTCATTACACAATAAATAATTGATCAGTATTCCACTGACTCCTCTGCAATTATTCAAGTTTGTCAGCAGCATCACTTCTGAGAAGAAAAAACAAAAACAAGACACACACACACACAATGTATTTTAATTTAACTGGCATTGCTCTGAAAAGGGCAAACATACATTGGTTGAACATGAAACATAAATGCTGCATTTATTCAAGTAACTGCAAACTTCTACAGTCCTATTACAGCAGCTTTGATACAGCAAAACACAGAACACAAACTCCTGTTCACTGCAAAAGAGTTGAGAATACTCAGGACTTCCCAAAACCAAATCCTTCAGTGCCCACAACTGACTTGGCATGTTGAGATACAGCACGTTTGTTTGACAGATCTGCCTTTATAAAATGCATTTTTAAAGTGGATTAAGGACTTGAAAACCGTTGGTACTTTCATGTCATGCATTTTATCATGATAAAAAATGCAAACAATATAAAGATACCATTTTAAGACCTGATTTTGTACCTTACCTGCTTTGTACACAGTAGACTGACAGAAGATTAACACCAGCTTAGCACTTTCTATGCTTCCTGTATATCAGTATTATGTTCTGATATTAGAAGAAAATACTGAATTCCAAACAGTTGTTTGCACATTTTAATGATGCAGCTTGACTATGATATATCAGTCAGGTCACCATGTTGATTTCTTGATAATCTTTTATTATGTATTGCTCTGTTTTACAGGAATATGTTATGACCACACTCCACTTCTGCATGATTAAATTGATCTTTGTTAAGGAAGCCCATATTGTAAAATGTTAATTTAAGAACTTGTTTCCCTCTCTGTTAATATACATGAGGGAGAGAGGGAGATTTTGAGACACACTTGGGAATCAGACACCCAGCTGAAAATAACAAGGTAATTAATTCAGTCTTTAAAGCTATCTCCCCATTTACAAGAAACGTTACACAAGTTAAGCACCTGATCTTGTGTGCAACAAGAGTCTACCACATGGAAAAGAAATTTGAGTACTTACTACTGACACTAATGCTTCGTCACTCCTCAGAGCTAAGATTTTGGTCAATAAAGTGTCTGCATTTGGATATTAAAATAACCTAAATATGGAGTAGTCGGACAAATACTATGTTGGCAGCACTTTGGTCTTCATTAGAGTCTCTGCAGAGACCAAAAATAAATAAATAAGCAAGCAAGCTCTGCTTCTTTCTTATG
>WAAD01006113.1:78392-115980 GCA_013389945.1 Fregata magnificens
AAAATCATTTTGCACTAACAGAAAAGGTTAACAGAATAGATACAGAAAAAAATAAAATGCCCACAACCGGGTATCCACAAAATATTCCTGAATCTGCAAGACAGTCACACATTGGTTAGCAACTGTGGTACAGGCATCCAACAACCTACCAATTCCTTTATTTTCTCTCTCTTGCCACTGTATTTCTAACACAAGCAAGATCAGCCTTTTAAACTATTAATCTCAAGAAATCCCAAATCAGACTCTTCAATCATCTGGAATATTGAATGAAATTCCAGCCAAACCATTTGAAACATTAGGGCATGACTAGAAATGCCTCGAAGTAAGATCTATCGTATGCATCCTGATATTCAGTTGTAAACAAATCTTGGGCGTATAAAGAATGGTGCTGTCAAAACAGCAAGTATGACAGTCAGATGGCATAGCTGGATTTTCATACTAAATACTTAAATTATATAGTAATGATTTTGTTTAAATATGCAATGGATTTTAACAAATGGTGCACAGCATTGCTTTTTCATAACTATAATCCCACCTAAGGAAGCTTTCTGACCTGAAGCTGTAAGTTAAATTACAGCTTTCAAATTATAAGGTAGAAATTAATTTGAAGAGAGAAATGGTCATTAAGACATCTTAAAAATCAGGGGTCACACATTAAAGCCTAAGGGCTGAGAACTTAAGGAAATTATCTCACATCAACTTCCACAGTAATGTTAATAAATGAAAAAAGTGACACTATAGGATCTGCAACACCTATGAAAAAAACCGACCAAACCAAACAGCTGGAAAAAAACAAAAAAGGTTTTGAAGTGCTTCAGAAAGCACAGTACATAGAGTCTAAGGGATTCCCTTCCTTCCACTAGCCTTGGTCAAACAAAACATTACATCTTCACTACAGACAAAAGCTAAAAGGACACATAACAGGAATTTTAAAAAAAAAAAAAAAAGATAATCTTAAATATTTTTTTCAGATATGAAAAGCTTGTAAGTCTTTGCTGCCTGTATATAACCTGTCAGAAGTCTTATTGCATTACTTTCATTTACTTGTAAACAGAAAGGCTAGAAAGAAATGACCAACATTCACTGAGAGTCATCACACAAGTAAGATCCCCTAGAATTTCTCTGTCATAACAGATGAGTCAGATTAATTCAAGTTAGGATACTATAAAAAAATCTAGCAAACTCTGTGTAATATCCAAGTAGCAGTCTGGTCAATCAAACTGTTGGCCCAAACATGAGCATTTAATGAACATGTGAAGAATTCTTGTTAAATATAAACCTTGGTAAACTTTATTGTAGGTGGGAGAACCAGACATCATTCTTCTGCATGTATCTTTCTAAATTAATCACAGATTCACCATCTGTATTGTTTATACAACATGCAATACTAGACAACAGCACAGGCTGTTGAAGAACTTAAGCATAACCATACTGGCTCGGACCAAGATCATCTAGTCTAGCATACTGTCTCTGACACTAACTGGGTACTAATCCAACAGCAGATGTCTTGGGATAAACATAAGAACAAAGCAAATGAGGAGGAAAAAGGCAAAAAGTATGGAAGAGCTCCTGTGCAAGGAAAATTGAGTGTAGAGCTCTTCAGCTTAGAAGAGAGGCAGTTTGGAGGAGGATATTCATATAATGAAGATGATGATTAGAAATCAGCTGGTCACTCTCTTCTAGAACAAAAATATAGTAGGATGCGGATTTAGGAAAAAAAACCAAGAAGGTGGCTCTTCAAGGAACAAAGTAATGAAAATAATTGAAAGGACCTGTTGCTCTAGAAATTTACAAGAGTTGAGGGGGAGAATGGACAAATTTCTGGGGAAAAATAATCCAGTGATGTTTGCTAAGTACAAAGAAAACACATTCAGCACAGAAAACCACTGAGCTGCAAACAGTTGGAGGATGGAAGAGTAAGTGGGAAGTGTCTCACGTTCTTGCCCTGCTTTTACTCTTACCCCAGATTACTCGTACTCAGCTTACTGATGCTTAGGATACTAGAGGCTGTGTTAGATAAAATGCAGTATGACACTGTGTAACGTCTCCTTAAATATTACAAAAACATAAAAATGGGACAGCTCAAGATTACAATGAGACCTGTACTTAAGGTTTCTTGACTCTTTCTCTGAAACGTTATGGTACTGGTCATTATCTGAGAACAAGTATTAGACTAAGGATCCATGCATTATAGCCAGTACTACAAGAGTAGGCTTCCAGTGGTTTAGCTGCTAACATTCAGTGTTTTACGTGGGAAAAAAAAAACCCAACCCAAAACTTAATTTATGTCTTGTTTTCCATAAATCTGATTATTTTAATTAGATACAAGTTATTGAATGACAGAGAGATTAGCAGAAGACCATATTATGATTTTTCTTTTAGAATATCTCTTACAAATATGATTGTTACCAAGTTAAGTTTTAATGATTTCCTCTTAAGTGAGTACCACTTGAAAAAGACTATGCCATTATTTTGTTTCCATTTCCAAGAAAAGTCTTTATACAGGTTTTTTGTTGGATAAGAATAGAGAACAAGCCTATTTCTAGTTTCAGAAATTAATAATGGACATTAAAGCACAGTTTGGGAAGAAGGGGGATGAAATAGCTACCTAAAGACTGGTTACAATTGTCACCCTATATTATCATGTCAAGTTGTCATGTTGAAATGCATAAAAAAAACCTACAAAAGAGAAAAGAAAAAGCAACCTGACAGTAATTTATACAGCAGATTTCCTGAAACTATAGGAAAAACAAGTCCTGTTTGATGCACCTCATTTTTTTCACTCATATCTTGAGAGTTTTTCCTCAACATCACTGGAACTACTTCTTAACAAAGGCTTAGGAAAATTAGTAACTAAGGCATGGCATGATTTTTCTGACTCCATTACATTTATCATGGCTGTTCAGCTTTCTGAAAATTCCTAAATGTTTAAAACTCACATTGCCAGAGCTGATGGGAAAAAAAATGAAAACAGTTAGATGAGTTCCAATTCACAGACCTCATTTATTAGAATCAGCAAAATTGCCATTGATCACATCACCTTCCATCTAAAAATACAAGGTTTTATACAGACCATTTTTATGCTACCTTACAATAAGCACGAATCCTCAAAAGGACACTGATAAAAAATGTGTTTATTTATAACTGTTATACTATCATCAGCAATTCTGCTTTACAAATCACTGAAATTAGTCTCCTCATTTACACTTTCTTCCCCATTTCAGCTGCCATCCAATACACTTCAGTTTGGAAGAACTATTGACTGGTGAAGATTTGTTCTTTCATTTGGTTGCAGTAGCAAGTACATGGAACAAAGATTTATCACGTGTGCACATGTCCACACACACTCGAAGCCACAAGGCACAGCTCACACAACACTATTACAGTAATACATAGCTGATAGTCATATTACATATGATATTCCTATTGATATTGTTGATATTAATATTACAGTAACACATGGTTGAAAAAAATCTATAAATGCTTTTGCTTATTTTAAAGAGGAAACAACAAACTAGAAGATGTGGAAATTATATATGAATGACACATATGTTCCAGAGTTTCCATTATTTCAGCAATGCTTCATGCATATCAGCAATGCTCCATGAAAGATATTCAAAGTTCTATAGACCTGTACCATTATCTACCAGCTGGCTAAATTCTGTCTGTAAAATAATACCATGCAACTCCTTTAAAGCAGTAAGTATTAGCAGAAATTCTATTTCAAATAATACATACAGAACACAAAAAACTGTTAGGCTAATGAAATAGTGTATTACATCTAGGGAAGTTTGAGTTTTAGATGCTAATCATATGTAGGCATCTTTAAGGAAAAAGAAAGTCCTTGCAGAAATATTTCAAGTTTTAGGAGATTATTATGTCAAAATACATTCTGCATGATACAGTGACACCACTTAAGTCTTATGCTCCACTCTCAGATTTATTAAAAGAACAGTTAATTGACAATCTATGCCACATTCTCTTTTCTTCCAAACATACTAAATTGATACCAATCACATCAAATCAGTATTTAGAAACTAGTCTATAGGTTCTATTATGTGCATATATATGTGTGTATTATGTTTACTTTATACAAAAGCCAACTCTCCATTATCAAAAAGGAAACACAGAAGTCTATATTTAAGAAGGGTAGTTCAGGCTCTTTTCATTGTTATCATCTACACAAGAAAACTTGTGTCTTTTATCCAAAGAGGGAAGTACCAGTACAGTGGCACAGATCAGCCCATATCAACCACGCTATAGTTTCACGTCAAGAAGACTTAAAAGGGAAAAGGTCTAACAAAGCTGAATGCACCCTTGACAATGCTGAAGTAAAAAAGTGCTCTTTACCTCACTCCCTAGCAAGACCAGGAGGAAGTCTAGCAGCACTTTCTACTGAAAATGGCTTCACATGTCTAACACCGCAACATGCAATTGCATGTGTACATATGCTTTACAACAGGAAGGAATAAACTTAAGCATTTAGGCAGTTTGGCTAACAGTAATTTGTTTTGGAATTTTTCCCTTAAAATGAAATAAAAGGAATCCTGCAGAAAATTACTGTCTCATAACTTCAGTCCCTCTATTTCTATTGAAATCCTGAGCCCTAACAGCTTGAAGCTTCCCTAGAAGAGAAATGAAGAGAGAAAACCTCTGAAAAGTTGTTCATTTTTTTTTTTTTAAAATATGTATATGTATATATCTCTTCTCCTGAAAGGTTCAACAAAAAAAGGAAGAAGAAATTGCCTGTATTTTCTATAAGGAATCCTCTAAGTAGGGAACTGCGGCAAAAAGATTTTAAAACCTGCCCAAGATTACACAAGCAGTCTGTGAAAGAACAAACTAGGACAATCCCTTTAAATCTCATCATCAACAACTGCTACTAATCTTGTTACAAAAGCCTTACTTTTGCTCGAGGTAAGGCATGAATTTCTTAATTGCTTCAACTTTCCTCTCTTAATATCCCACTAGACTTTACAGTAAACACTATGTAAGAGTATAAAGGTACTTAGAATCTTTTTCAGAAGTTGGCGTGTTGAGGTTTTTTTGTCAAAAGGTATCAACTTATTGTATTTCTAACTACTTTTTCATATTATGAATAAACTTATCTAACAACTATACATTCTGTCTTTGGGGCCAAAGGAAAATCCTACAGCATACATTGGGATTAAGTAGCGTAACTCCCCCTCAAAAGTACAGGAGTACTTTTAGCTCACAAACCATTTTCATAGCAAAACAATCCTAAACTCAGAGCCCATCTCAAGCTTAGTCCACTCCATCCTCTCCAATTTATATCAATTAATTATAAAGATTTAGTTTTCTTTACAGAGCAGGATTACAGGCTACCGATTACAAAACAAATTACTTGGGTTTTCAACTCCCCATCTGCTGGCATATCATGAGATCATAGTACTTCTTTGTAAAACAGTCTAGCTACATCTTCAATAACATCACTGATCCTTGCTAACACTTTTGTGCTTGCAGTGTTGCTTTTTTTTAAAAAAAAAAAAGAAGAAGTCCTAATCTATTGTTATTCATGCACAACTTGCATTAACATTAAATAGGCCTGGAAGCAGAACAGAAATACAGTATCTCTGCTAAGTTGCCACTTAAGTTTCAGATACACTGATTTACAGGACTTATATCTCCCATTATGTAAAAGACTCCTAAATATGCAGTGGTGCTCGGAAGAGAATGTGGGGCTGGTGAAATAGCTAAGAACAAGCAGCATAGCATGGGAGAGAGGGAAGGCAAAGGAGCGAAGGTATCTACCTATTAGAAAGGTGAGGAAAGAGAAGGTCCTCCTTGGCAATCCTGTGAGAGCCAGCATACTCACAGCCATTATTTGCCGCTACTAGTGGTCTCCAGGAAAGTTAATGCACCAGCATACATTCCCTACAGCATATTTAAGTTACTAGTTTCATCCAGATCTGCAACAGTATATTAAGCTTTCATCCGCACGTCCAGCAAAATTTAAAAGTATGGCTGCTCTCTGTGTTTTAGTTGCAAATCAATTCAGCTGGCTGTAGAAAGAGAGAGTTAGGAGACCGCAATATTCCCTACAAAGCTATAGGCAGGACATAAGATAGTCGTATCGTTGCTAAGTAGCAAGGCAAGGCAACAATATCTTCCATTTTCAAAGGAGTTTTAGGCAGATAAACCTTGCCCTAAACAAGGGGAATATACACACTGCCTCATTTGCAAGATTTCAAATTACCATCTACAGTTACTGTGCAGGTATTTTCTTATCTAGGATGTTCAATTTAGAGCACTAGAATTGCATGACTGAAGGTCACAAGTACTCTAGAGAGCAACATAGTTGATACTTTGATCGCTTGTACTTCATACAGTGCAAATATAAATCATAATCCCGGTCTTTGACACAAAAAGCCCCTAGATCTGTGGATTACACCAGAACACATATATACCTATCCCAACCCCAAATATTAAGTTCCTATAGAAATTTTAAAGTTGTAGCATTTAAGAATACATTATAACTTCTCTTTTCATCAGTAACAAAACCTGAAACCATAGAACCATAGAACCATAGAACCATTAAGGTTGGAAAAGACCTCTAAGATCATCAAGTCCAACCATCAACTAACACCACCATGACTCCTAAACCAGGCCCTGGAGTGCCACGTCTACACCTTTTTTGAACGCCTCCAGGGTTGACGACTCCACCACCTCTCTGGGCAGCCTGTTCCAATGCCTAACCACTCTTTCGGTAAAGAAATTCTTCCTGATGTCCAGTCTAAACCTCCCCTGTCGCAACTTGAGGCCATTTCCTCTCGTCCTATCGCTAGTTTCTTGGGAGAAGAGTCCAGCACCCGCTTCACTACAACCTCCCTTCAGGTACTTGTAGAGAGCAATAAGGTCTCCCCTCAGCCTCCTCTTCTGCAAGCTAAACAGCCACAGTTCCCTCAGCCGCTCCTCATAAGACTTGTTTTCTAGACCCTTCACCAGCTTCGTTGCCCTTCTCTGGACACGCTCCAGCACCTCAGTGTCCTTCTTGTACTGAGGGGCCCAAAACTGAACACAGTACTCGAGGTGCGGCCTCACCAGTGCCGAGTACAGGGGCACGATCACTTCCCTACTCCTGCTGGTCACACTATTCCTGATACAAGCCAGGATGCCGTTGGCCTTCTTGGCCACCTGGGCACACTGCCGGCTCATGTTCAGCCGGCTGTCGACCAGCACCCCCAGGTCCTTTTCCGCCGGGCAGCTTTCCAGCCACTCTTCCCCAAGCCTGTAGCGTTGCATGGGGTTGTTGTGACCAAAGTGCAGGACCCGGCACTTGGCCTTGTTAAACCTCATACAGTTGGCCTCGGCCCATCGATCCAGCCTATCCAGATCCCTCTGCAGGGCCTTCCTTCCCTCGAGCAGATCAACACTCCCGCCCAGCTTGGTATCATCTGCAAACTTGCTGAGGGTGCACTCAATCCCCTCATCCAGATCATTGATGAAGACATTGAACAAAACCGGCCCCAGAACTGAGCCCTGGGGAACACCGCTCGTGACCGGCCGCCAACTAGATTTCACTCCATTCACCACCACTCTCTGGGCTCGGCCATCCAGCCAGTTTTTTACCCAGCAAAGCGTATACCCATCCAAGCCGTGAGCTGCCAACTTCTCCAGGAGAATGCCGTGGGAGACCGTGTCAAAGGCCTTAGCTTTACCTTTTCGCTAAATAATTTATCTATCTCCCCTTATACACATAATGTACATTTCTACCTCCTGCTCTCCCTAACTAGCTGCCAGCCCTGAAAACTAATTGTCATCCCATTAAGAGACAGAACAGAGGCAAAAAACACCCCAAACAAACAACTATTCTCTCTCTTTATAGAAAAGAAATGTGCATTTCTGTGTGCACACATATCAATAAAAAAATACCCTCAACATAGAAAACCTTCTATAGAATGGACTACTTCTATAGAAATAATGGAAAGCAATGCATCAGTGTTTCAAACGGGCAAAACGCATCAGGAGATCCACCCCACACCTTGAGAAATTATTTATTGATTATTTATTGCCAACCAACTAAGCAACCAGCTTGTCTTCAATTCAAGATGTACTGGGTTTCTTGGATTTCCACAGTATTTCCAGTAGGACTCCCTTTGATGAACAAAGGGGCTTAGGGGGGACATTTTTTGTTGGTTTGCTTGCGGTGGAGACAGACAGCTGTGGTGAACATAAGGATTTTCCTAACTGGGAAGATGGCTAGCCTGAAGGCAAAGAAACCACAAAAAACCAACCAATCAGGTTAATTCTTTGCTTAAAAAATTGCTCAAAAAGTGGCAGAACAGGTGCTGATGATTTTGGTTAACGAGATAATTTTCAGCCTGCTTTTCCATTGGCAGGCTGCCCCCTGACATGGTGGGTTCAGTTTTAATTATCTTTAACTGTTCATTTAACAGTACCACCACAAAAAATCAACCCACGCTTTTAAGATCTTCTCCTGTAGTATCTTGCTTGCATTCGTATCACAGCTCTTCAGAAGCTCCGCTTTACACCAGAAGCTAATTTTCAATTAAGTTTTTGCATTACTGATCCTGATGGCACATAAGACACTTGTATTTGCAGCCTTACCTACTTTTAGCTTATTGCAAGATATGAAAGGGGATTCTATTAAGTATATTAGAATACTTTGTCTAATTATTACCTCCTTTTCATTAGCTGCATAGATTTATTCCTACTTTTCCTGTAACCATCTATGCATAGAGTTGCTGAGTTATGGCTGCTGTTTAATGAGAAATTGTTTTATGATTGTTTTCTGCATGTAAATCACCTCTGTTGGTAGGGATAGAAAAATAACAAAATCCTGTCTCCCTAAGTAAGTTACTGGGTTTCTAGTCACTTCTGACAACTTCATTTTGCTTGACTTAGTACAGCATCTTCTTATTTGTTATTTTCCAACCTTATAAAGATATTATTTCTCATTATATTGGGTCTTGCTGGGGAAACTACAGAAAATATATCTAAATGTTCATGAGTACAAAGGCTTTTATAAATCTTTCTTAAAATCTGTGAGGATCTGGAGAGTATTCTCAGCTCTCAAAAAAACCCTGTCCTGGTACTGAACACTTAGGTTAGCTAACCGGAGGTTAAAAAAACCAAAAGTATCTAAGGAAAAAATAGAAGTTTCCAAAGGTCTGTAAATCAGTGGGCTTTCCTAACAACAGCAACAAAATCACACTATTGTTAAGATGAATTTTTACATTACTGATGATGATTTATGGCAGAGTTAATTATTTTCAGGAGTGTTCCAGCTTCGCTCTTGCAAAGTTTTCTTTCAATTTGATAGCATAATCAAACAGTTCATGTATGACAGGATAACTGGGAAGGCTTTTTAAACTTCCTGTAACCATGAATTAATCTGATGAAATCCTGAGAAGCATCCTGGGTTATCATGATACATCCTCTGTCCAAACAAATTAAGACTATTACATATAGTGGAAACAGCAATTCTCTCAGGCAGAGAGGCATGAGCAGTTTTGTAGTCTGGTATTTCTAGCATGTCAAAGTAAAAGGTGCACTCCACTGACCTTAGCATTACCAACACCATGTCCATCCAGCTTTTCTTACCCATCTCAAAAATCAACTCTGAGACCACTAGTGTAAAATTCTGTCAATGCCTCAGTACTACAAAAACAACACACACTTCTATAGGAACTCATTCTTGAACAACAGCATACAAGTTCAGAGATGCCGAGCGGACTACTGTCGCACCCTACAACCTTCCTCCCCCAAAAAGCCTTCATCAGTATTCCAATAGGACATAATTCATACTAACGCTTTTAAAGTGCAGGAGGAGTAAAAAAGTAAGTGCTCCTGAGAAATATCTTGACTGTAAAGAATAGAACACTTAAATGATAGTAGGTTATAAAAGCAGAATTACAATAGAGCATTTTTGTAAAGTGATTTTTTCTTATCAACTGTATCCTTTAAAAAAAGAAAAGAAATACTTCCCAACTAAAAAAGTTTCAGAGGGAAGTAAAAAACAGTCATTTGCCACATAAAATCATACTGGTAATGACAAAAAGTAACTTAATTCCTACAGTAAATTATATTTAACAGCTTGGTTCATAATGCTTTTTACTTTAATTTAAAATTTTCTTACAGATACACATAATCCAGATAAGAGTAGGAGACTATTGAAGACACTATTTTCTATTCAGGTTATGCTGCTGCCTTTGGAGAGTGTATACATCATGATTTGAATAATTGTGTTCATTTCCTGGCTCCATCAAGAGCATTAAAAAGTTTGCTACTGACTTCTACAGTGGCTTTTTGCCCTGTAAGTAACAAAATAAGTGTCACTGTAGAACCCTAATAATTCACAGATTAAATTCAGAGCAGCTGGGTTTTGCTATTTTTAAACGGAGCTAGGCTTTATCCCATCTGTGGCACTATTAAAGAAAGAGAGAGCAACCCTCCTGTGTTTCTAGATAATATCAGCGTTAGATTTGGCTGTCCCATCTGCAAGGTGACTAACCAGCTTAGAAATCGGTCAGCAAAACACTATGATGATAGTCAGATGATCAGGTTGTGAAGCTATCTGAACTATTAGGATAATTCAAGAACAATATATTTGGAGAAAAAAACCCCATATTTGGAACAGTTGCTTTGCTTTGAATTATCTCCAAAAGAATAAAGGAGCCCTTTTTGGCAGAGGAGTGAATTGCATTTCATTCATTTATGGAACAGTCCACATTTCATTCTTGGTGAACAACAGTCAGCACTATAAAACCATGAACACAAACTGAAACCCTGCTCCATCTCAGAGCACTCAGTGACTTACGTGAACACTGAACAGCTTTTGATTACTACTTTTTGACTGACTATGAGGCACACCAGCACTACGTTGTAAGATACTCTATGCTTTCCAAGAAGAGCAAAGTTCTTTTTCAAAAATAGTGAACTCAAGGAAACAAATCCAATCCAACCCTAGTAGAAGTAAATACACCTGGAATCTCTCTCTATCTGGGACAAACTTTCCTGTTACACAGCTCAAGAGAGACAGAGCAGTTACTACAGGACCCGAGGGCGTTACACAAAGGCATCTACAACAGAGTCAAGACTAAGAATTACATGGAATACCTGACTGGCGTTTCATAGCAAGAAGCATTTTATTTCTTCAAAAACTGAAGAGGTCTGAAAAGATCTAGCAGATGTAAAGACATTGGACAGTTAACAGGAAACTTAAAATACTAAGAGGAGATAATGCAGTCAAATGAACAAAATATTGGTTTTCTTCTTTCATTTTGGTTATTGCTAGCTACTGTTGGGTACAGAGAGGAGTATACGTGAGGGACTAACACTGAGGATCATGCTGTGACATGAAATGGCTTAACAAATCCAAATGTATATTTATTTCTTGTAATGAAAAAATGAAGAAAAGATTTCATTGGCCTTCTAAAGCCAACTTCTAAAATTACTATGAAATTTTCATTCTGTGAAATAGAAGTGCTACATGACTTACCTAAAATGCTTCATTACCACAAAATGTACTACCAGTTGGTATATTGCACAAACTATCCTTCAAACTCAACTAAACTACAGAACAAAATAAGTCTTTATTTTTCTGCTTCTTCCTTAGAAACTACAGTATTCATGAATGTTCTAATAATTCACAAGCATAGTCAGAGTATGGTGTTCTTCAGTAATTTTAAAAAAATGCTAAACTATGTATTTGTTCATAAGGCCTGAGAGCTTACTACTCTGGCAGAATGTCATCACAGCAGAAGATACTCTCTTTCATGAACTCAGATGTAGGAGGAGAGTAAAATTTACCACTATGGGATAAAGATTTATATATTCATGACCTACAGCCAAGAACTTACCCTCTGGCAAGTTCTTCAAATCAAAATAGCAATGTTCCAAACAGATGAATGGGTAGTGTAAGAAGTAACATGATTTAACTTTTCATGTCTAAATAAAGTCCTGCTACATGATAATGTCTTTTTGGATTAAAAAAAAAAAAAATAGTCATTCTTTCAGCAACAGACTTAATGCAGCTCTGTCACATAATATTAAAAATCTGTCATTTATCACCCTGCAGAAAGTCTGCTTTGCTGTGGTACATTGACAGAAACAGAACAGTTTTTACCTTCCTGACAACACAAAATGTCAGGAGAGCCTTGCATAACTAGATATGCTAGTTTACGAGGGGTGTCCTGACTTTGTAGGGCATTCCCAACTCCTGTCCACTGACTTCCAGTTTCTGCCTTGCTTTCCAATGGATCCTGGAGATACTCAGTTGCCTGCACCAGACTAGAAGAGAACTGCACCACAGCATTGCTTCTAGCTACCACTTGGCTGCTCCGCAGGCTATCCGGCTGCTGGAAGATATATTCAGGAGGAGGAAGGAGAAGAATTATTCTAACAATCACTAAATAATGCAATTTAATTTTCTATTACTTACATCAGAGTAAGACGGGAAAACTACCTAATGATACAACATTGCCATGACACAGTAAAAAACAAAAATATTTTTGAAGTTCAAATTAGGAAGTACAATAGTGATACACTTATTCTACAAGAAGAGTTATTTAGGAGTCTATTTATACTGCTCCTCCATATAACAAAGGACAAAGTCTAATGTCAGCATCATCTCTAGCATACCTGGTGACTGTAAACCCTTACCAGCTACAGTTGCATATTTTGTAACTGATATTTCTTCTTAATCTGCCTACTTTAGAAACAGATTAGAGTACAAGCAGAATTTCCAACCAGTGATTATGAAATTGCTTCACTTGAAATAATAGAGATTTTTTTTAAAAAAAGTTATTTCAGTGTACAAAACCTCTCAGAAGAGGTGACCCATATTACGTACACACAACTGAAAACTAAAATTCAATCATCTCATCTGCCCTCCCCATCACTCCAGTGAGTTTATAATATTTGCAGAAAAGAAAGGCAATGAGAGAATGATTATGGCAGGGTAAAAGTGAAGTGAGTACAGGGCTTCAAAGTAGAAGAATATTAGAATACCAGAAACTGCTACATTTGTAGGCACAGAGAATCTATTTTAGTGACATTTTTTGGAGAGCTAGAAAGAATTACATTTACTGTTTTTTCTGCATTTCAGAAAGCTAATTCAAATCAGTTACTCAAATTACTTGGGGCAACTAGCTTTGCAGGTAAAAAGGTGAGATGTTCCTAACTAGAGGAAAAAAAGCCCTCCAAAGCAATCCTAAAATAGATTGCTTCATGTTCACAGAGAAAATAGTTGATACTGGTGTACACAGGTATTATCTGCATTAATTTAAAATTAGGTACAAAAAAACTCCATTAATTGCTTCACTGTTCAGGGCTAATAAGAAAACCTTACAATACATGATAGCATCAAGTCCTCTCTTAATGACAGTCAGTGTTACACTGCTTTATTTAACTTGCTGAACCCCTGAGATATACAAATTCAGAGGCTGCCGTCCTTTGCCAAGACACTTTACTACTAGAACCAGGAGACTACACAGATAAAACAGTCATGGTGGGTTCACTGCCATATGAGTGACATGTCCGACATTTGGGCTAAATTAGGTCTCATTCTCACTATGTAAGGATGCTACAGTTCTTTATAGTTTGTTTTGATGGTTTTGTTTTAGCCTCATGACATTTTACCTTGAGACAAGCCAATACCAAGTCATTTTTTGCTGCAGTTGAGAACCATCACCCGCTGCTGTCAGCTAGCAGACCATCTTTTTAAACCTGGTTAATATGAAGCAGTTCATTGGGAACAATGAATTCATGAATGAATTTTCGGAACGCTTGATAAAGAAGCTGCCATTAAACTTTTCACTGTTCTTTGATATTACTCATGATGTTTTCTTATAATTGTGGCTCTGCTATTCCAGTTGCCCAGTGCATTAAGATCAGTCAAAAGTGAACAAACATCTTAGGTCATCAATATTCCCAGCATTCAAGTTGCTGTCATTTAAGCTGCTTCCAGAGATAAATAGTGTTTCCAACTCTGTCCAGAAGCTGCTACTGAGAAGGAGAAAAACAGACATGGCTTCTAAGTTTCAAGGTTATTCTGAATATTTGAGATGGCAGCACGCTGAACTGCTGGGAGCTGCAGCATGTCTTAATGGTGATTGTTACAACATTTTTAGTTAATGATTTTGGGGTAGATCTGCAGAGGGGTTTGGCAATTGCAGCATCACGAAATGCACAATTCAGATGCCAATCACTTCAGGGAAGTGTAATATCCAGCCTTCAGCCCTTCCTCTGCCTCTACAATAAATGGGAAAGTTCACTTTTCCTTCTCTATAAAATCCTCAGCAGAAAATGGACAATAAGCTGTATTTCTGACACTACGATTTCCTAAGACGGGCATCTCCACTTAATACAGCCCTAAACCTTCTTTTGTAGTTCAATTCCCCATGCCCTTTTCTTCAAAAATGAAGCAGGTGTCAATTTTATCTTTAGGATGCAATTGGAAGAGTGTGTTGTAACAGCCCTTCACACAATTCTAATGATTACAGTACTTGCCCAGCAAATGAGTGATTCATTATTCTCCACTGAGTGCCCCAAACATTAGTCTAGAGATCTAGGTCCTTCCCTAAGGACGAATAAATCTTTAATTATTTTATACAAAGTGACCTAGTTTCAATAGGGAACTGGCATCCTATAATATTTTGTATTAGGGTTGCTTCTGATTTGAACAAAAGACTTCTAGATCCACAGAAAAGGACCTAACTCTCCCTCTAATTGTATTTCTGAGCAAAAATCCCAGTAATTACAACTTTTAAGGTGCACACAATTTACCAGTGTATGTTAGCATGATGCACCTACTGACTTGGTCCCTTTTGGGGACACACATTACATTAAACATTCATGAACAGTGACTGGTTTAGCAATGAAAAACCTGCATTAACTTGGAAAAATGCAAAAGCTGAGCTATGGACACACACAAAGTTTGCTTTTAGAAACTCAGACACTTACAGAGTGGAAGTTACTATGCAGACATTTTGAGAACTGCACCTTTAGATTTGGGCAATTCAACATCTTTGTGAATACAGCCTTTCCCTATAGCCTCACCAGACTAGCACCTACTGATGGTCATATAACTTGATGCTGTTGCCGCAGCCTGCACTCACTCAGCCACTCCAACACCCTGCCACTGATCACAGCATTGCAGAAGCACGCACTGCCTGAGCTGTGCAGAATTCAGCACAGAAGGAGTGAAAATGAGTAAGCTTCAGCAAAGGCTGCTGTGGAGCATCAGTGATTAAGTCACTTACCAACCTGTTGCTCTGGGGGAAAATGGTCATGAGGAACACCAGAAACGAGCAGAGGAATAGGACACAAAAGATGAGTGCTGAGGCATGTACCTGAAGCAAATACCATCCTGAGAGAAGTTTCTAGTCAGTGATACCAGAGGCAACCCCGAGAAGGGCACACGGTGAGAGTGCTCATTCCCTCCCGGCAGCGTGCTGCAAGTAAGGCCGTAGTTTCATGAACACTTTAAGCCAATATAAACCTTAAAAAGAAGTAATTCTGTCACTACCTTGAGCCAGCACAGCTGTGGTAAGCCAAAAGAGAGAACCAATCCAAGGTAAAAGTGAGCCATTTTCCTTTCTCAATATCTTTAACCTCTACCACTCTCTCTGAGCCAATTCATCTCATAAGCTGAAAAATGCTGGAGCCAGCACAAAGGAGAGGTTGGCAGAGGAAAAAGCAGCTGGGCATGGCGGGAGAGCTGGAAAACCTCTTTCAATTGCAGTGTTGGCTTCCAAAACATCTATGAAATTATGGCCTAAACTGTATCGCAAGCCCACTTCCAGCTTTTTCATACACTCCTGCCTATTAAACATCTAATGAGATTTTAATGTCCTACAGCCCACCTGATTTTTTTTAAATTTAAAACCACATAGTCAAATAGATGTGATCATTTTTTCCAGCAATTTGTAAGTTAAATATCCATACAGATCTAGCTGATAACATGGAATTAGACATAGCTGTAAAAAATTGAGAGAAATCCAACAAATTGTACTTTACAACTTGTTGCAAACAGACCCAAGGACTGATAATGACATTTGCTTTTACAAAGAGCTCCTGCCTAAAATGTAGTGGCATTTTCTATTCGTCATTTTTGTTTGAGGGAAGAAATTAAGACCATTTAACCTGTTCCAAAACACTGCTAACATCTGCATGCTCCTCCCTTTATATTTGCACTAAATGGGTGCATTTGGCAAATAATGGATTTTTAAATCATCTAAAGTGGTACAGACAGTTCCAGGAATTCCCACTGTTATCGGACTTTGAGCCCTTTATTAGAAATGCTGCAGAGATTTCTAGAAAGAGGAGAGATTAAACGAAAAGGAACAACCTAATTTGTTTGGGCACTGGACAATATTCTGCACATAGCGTTGGACTTTCCAATATCTGCAAGACCTTTATAGAATCATGGAAAAGAAAACTAAAGGGATATTTGCAAAAGCTATTATATGACTTGATATGATACAATAACAACAGAAATGGGCAGATGCTAAAGCTAAGATAGGCCAGGGACAAGCTGTGTCTCAGAAAGAGACCTTTAAAAAATTAAACTTGGTTGATTTCATATCCTTCTGAAAAGATAAACTAAAAGACATCCTATTCAGAACATCACTATGAGATGGTTTCCTTCTCTGGGAACGGCGAGCAAATGGGAAGCTGTCACTTGAGAGCACGGGGCAGGGAACAGAAGCCAGCAGTTGAACCTATGCAATACTGAACATAGTTTACGAGCAAAATTTTAGTACTACATGGGAAGAAGAAATTGTCTTAGTTACAAAGAGAAAAAAACTGCCTTGTAATAGTGCATATGTGTTCAGATACTAAGTAAAATTTCTTGTGAATCGGATTTGTTGTAGACCTCTGTCTTGCTGGGAACTATCAGGAAAAAACTTTGTGAAGCAAAGGGGTATTATAAAAATGAGGCAGCAGTTGTTCCTAAAAAGTGAGTATTTATCTTGGCATTCTTACTGGGAAATTTAATAATTTTCAGTCAAAGAAATATGGCATCTATACAACAATTTTTATTTAATTTATCTTCTGAAAATAGAATGATTCAAACGTAAAGGACTATTACCAATGTCTCTCCACTTTCACTTACTCAACCTTAGGCAGTTTCCAAAATTTTATTCTTAAGCAAGCAACATTTATAGTGAGAAAGCTGAGAGCACTAGATGTCAGATTCAAACTCCACCACGTAGCAAAAACACCTCGGTTTTCACAATTAAGCTAATATTTCACAGTAAAAGAATAGCTTAGTAAACAAAAAGCAAAACCAAGTTACACAACAGTACCTGGGCTCCAGATATTAACATGGGGCTGTCTGCTATGTCAGGAGAAGGAAAAATTATAAAGTGAAAATTATAATTCCTTATTTAAAATCCCAAAGTGTAAACCTTCAAGTTCAGCTGTTTGGAAGTTACAGCACTATGCTGTCATTCCTATCATCTGTTCTGGTTAATTCAACAATAATGCAATCATCCGCTTAGGCCAGTCCAGATCCGTTTAGTATTGCCAAGTGACTGTGTCATACACGGACACTATATTGCCATGCTCATTAAAGCGGATCTAATTCACTGTCATCCTTATGTGTATACAAAGAAAACTCTTTCATCTCATTGGATATGACTACTTCCTTACGAAAAAGATAAAAATCAGTCTTTCCTTTGTGCTCTTCCTACCTGTAGGTCTTCCCCCCCCTCATTTTTTTTAGTTTATTATTATTATTGTTATTATTATAGCATGGCCTGTTCTCTCCCTTTCCACATTATAATTGCATTTTAGTTTCTCATTTATTCCTGTAGTTACATGACTCCACTAAAATCAACTATCAATATGGGTAACAACTATACCCAAGATTTCTAGATGCCCTCTCCTAAGCACTACACTAAGAATGAAGAATCCTGCGCTGCTAAGAACCACCGTATCAGTTCAGGCAGGTTCAGCCCCGTCTAGCACAGTGTCCTGCCTCCAACAGTGGTCATAGGTGCCAACTCAGAGACAGTTAAGAACAGAGCATGCGTATATAATAGCATTTCTCCTAACTTTTGGCTCAGAGGACTTCATGAGCCTACATGGAAATTCAAAAAGTAGAAGTAAAGAAGAAAAAGAAGAAAAGAAAGGATGTTGTAATTTTTTTTTTCAAAGTATCATGAAAAAGGAACAGTAGCAGAGCGAAGAAGGAATTCAAAATGATGAGGGAGAAACACACTGCACTGGTGCAAACCCATTATTCAGTAGTTCAGAAGTTACAGAACAGTGACACTATGCTACAAATGTTAAGCCCACTACACATTTCAGTTGCTGTTCCTTTTGTCATCCAAATCAGAGGCCTATGCACATGCTATAACAATGCTGTTCTTTTCTTCCCCTCTGGCCTGATACAGTCACCGTGATCTGGGAATTTTCACAAAAAGAGCATCCTGCTCGGTTTCAGATGAGGGGAAAACAAATCAATATTCAGGCCGTGATGCAATCATGCCCACTGACCCAGTATATTTACAAACATTACGTAAACCAACTTCAGAAAATAAAATGGAACACCACCTTGAGATCTTTTGAGCAGCCTTCTTAGCAAAAACTTAAGATAAACAGATGTATACAAGTGCTATTTAAATTCAGCTGGTGTTCAGAGAGGGATAAATAACTAAATGGATAAACAAACTTGATTTCACACTAATAAAATGCTGCCAACACGTGCTTCCTCCAATACAGTGGAATTCTAATTGTGGAGTTACCCCCAAAAGCAAGACACCTATAGGAACAGTCTGCACAAAGCATTAGAGAAGGGCTGTCTCACAGTGAGGACCACTCCGAACTAGAGATATCAAACATGATGCAAGGCACCAATGACCTGGATTTTACCTGAACATCTTCACTTTTCTTCCCCTGAAAGAATTTGAATGCTTGCCAAGAACATAAAATCTGAACTCATTCACTATACATGTGATGCATAGTGAGCAAGCCAAGACTTCTAAGAAGATAGATATTACTGCCCTTGAACAGTAAATCTGATGCATTTAGTAGCCACCTAGGGCGTGCAATAACAATTCAATGCAGTACCTCTGCACATTCTTCTGCCTGGGAAATTCCAGACGGAGATACAGCTGCCCTGTCACTGCTGACCTTACAAACTACTCTCTTACAGCTCCTCTCCACATTTTCTAACTTCAAAATATGAAGTTTGTGAATTTGCATTCTTATTACTAAGCCATGCATCACATTTCTGGCAGATCTTGTACTGCAAATAATTTAAAACATAAATTAGAAAAAGTGACTTCTGTCAGAAGCTATTTTTATAGTAACACCTGCAGAATATCTTGTTAGCAAGAGAGAAGCTGAATTCCTTACAGATTATAGAGGGCAATTTGAGTTCACTCACATACTCCTAGGATAAAAATTGGTGTGGAAATAACTTTCTTATTACAGTACTTATTTCTAGAACCTCTATCAAAGTATAAAACATATACCCAAATACACTAAGGAGAGCATCAGTTACTGTATGACTTGAAAAGCGATCAATTTCAAAGTTAATCTGGACAAAATAGTTTATTAATAGCAATAATGATTATTATTACTTGGAATTTCAGAAATGCTCAGAGAAGCTGAAAATGGGACTGCTCATCACATAAACATGCTGTCTTTATCTAGGATAAAAAACCTAAGCTGTTAGAATATTGTAAGAGTCTTGTCCAGGTGAAAAAAAAACAAACCACCATCTATAACATCACCTAAGCTGGCACAGATAAAAAGCTCAAGGATAGACAGACTCAAACTAGCAAAGCCACATCTTGTTAAAGCATATGTCGCCTGTCTACAATACTTCTAACACATGCTAGAACATACTGGATGCATTATCACATTTATTGCCTTGACAACAAAGCTAGAATTAGTAGTACAGGGTAGTCCTTGTTCCAAAGAACTAAAATTGAAGAGGAAGCAAAGGAAGTATTAGCTGAATTTTCAGATGCTATCTGAGAAGATGTTTTTCTGAGAAGCAAACAAAAAGCCAAGATTTTTTTAAAATTTACTAGTTAACCAGGGGAATATGTGATTTTTCACAAGTCCTTCCCAAATGCTGCTCTGCGCCTGGCAAAAAAAAAAAAAAAAAAAAAGGAAAATTAAGGAAATATATTTCAAATAAAAAGTGTTTGTAAAAAAAATTTTCAAAAATAAAACTTTTCCATTTTTTCAGGTTTCTTTTGGTTTTTGTCTTCCAGCTGAGGTTTAAAAAAAAAGTTAAAGGCAATGGAAATAGAAAGTGTTGCATAACCAAGCCTATTTGTCCCCTACACATTTTAAAAGAAACATTTTCTCCAGTTCTGATCTTGGACACTATACTTAGGAAAGCTCTACTGAAAATCACTTATATCAATTTAGTACTTGAGACCAAGTGCACCTTATCATTGTTATTCAGCAAAAAAAGCATATTTTCTTATTACTGTTCCAAGATATCTCAGCTTCCTTCCACCAGAAAAACCCTGAAGTACCCTGAAAACATTTATCAGTCAAAAATTTGCCCCACGTGATGTGGGGAAGAGAGTGAAAAACTGCACCACTGACCAAGCAATGTTTAAGTTAACGAGAAGCAGTCTTACTTTTGGCTTTTAATCACATTACTTACATTTTGGGAACTGAACCCTTGCTTTTTACATTTCTAATGCATGACATAAGAACAACTTTATTTCTGTCTTTAGAAGATTGTCATAAAAACAGTGAGGTGTTTCTAATGGAAGTACTCCAGTGAGAATTGGGCTTGTACTACGTATACCAAATATGACTTCCACAGCTCCTAGTCTTTAAAATTAAGACTTAGGGACAATAAATAATTTCCTTTTCATTAGTAAAGTGAAGAGTGTGAAATTAATTATTTTTATGTCCTCACTAACTTGCTAATGTAAACCCTCTGTTTAGAATGCAACATATAAAAACCAGCACATTTACTGCATGCAGTGAATTAACAGGACTGCTGGAGCGTGTCCAGAGAAGGGCAACGAAGCTGGTGAAGGGTCTGGAGAACAAGTCTTATGAGGAGCGGCTGAGGGAACTGGGGCTGTTTAGTCTGGAGAAGAGGAGGCTGAAGGGAGACCTTATCGCTCTCTACAACTACCTGAAAGGAGGTTGTAGCGAGGTGGGGGTCTGCCTCTTTTCCCAGGTAACAAGCAATAGGACAAGAGGAAACAGCCTCAAGTTGCACCAGGGGAGGTTTAGATTGGATATTAGGAAAAATTTCTTCACCAAAAGGGTTGTCAAGCATTGGAACAGGCTGCCCAGGGAAGTGGTTGAGTCACCATCCCTGGAGGTATTTAAAAGACGTGTAGACGTGGTGCTTAGGGACATGGTTTAGTGGTGGACTTGGCAGTGCTAGGTTAACAGTTGGACTCCATGATCTTAAAGGTCTTTTCCAACCTAAACGATTCTATGATTCTATGACTGAGATTCCCAACTACTCACAGGGTTTTTTTAAAAAAAAACAAGTTTACTACTATAACTTGAACTTATAACTGGGCTGCACTTGGTGGACATGGCATGACCTTATCAGACTTGTACAAGCTTATCTGAGATAAAAAATTTTAACAGGCGTTATGAATACGAATTATGTTCTTCATGTCTTCTGCCAAGGCTTTCAGTCATGCCAAACCATGCTCATTTCTAGCCGTGCATATGCACCTCTAGCAGACATGGCACTGACTTCATATTTGGAGCTGAACATAACTTTACCTCTGGTGCATCCCCACAGGTTCACAGATAAAAAGCAATGCTACACTAAGAAATGCAACTCATGGTGTAACAGACAGAAGTTGAAGACTTCAGCACTGCCAAAAGGGGTGCTGGTTACCCAACAGCTAATCGATACTGATGCCACCAGAATGAACCTCACAGTGCCAACACCAGGCTTTTTAAGACCAGACAGTTTAATCAAAGCACTGGCAAGAATCTTTTTAATCTATCTGACTGCTGTGTATAACCAGTAATATATACTGTCATTTTTGACTGCAGGTCAAGGTGAGGCCCTACGGAGAAACTGATAAATAAAGCTCTGAATTCTCATGTTCGGAAAAGGGCATTTGTGGTTTTTGTTTTGTTTGGGGCTTTTTTTCAACCTTTTGAACGGAAACCAGAAGCTGATGAATAATGTCCCTAGAAAATGGTGCTTATAAATAAGGATACAAGTAGTTAAGTATTTATAGAGTGGTAAAATAAAATAAAATAATATTCAACATCTTACTAAGGAACACTGCTTCTAGAAGTCAATGACTCAGTTCATCATTTTAATGGAAATTTAGCAGTTCTCAAAAAGAGGCCAAGGGAATCTATAAATTCCTTTATCTTGAATACACTTCCTTTACTCTCTTTGTGACTGTGAGATATTGCAAAATCATATATTTTAATTTGTAGATTTTTATAGCTAGTGTTATCTGTACTTTTGCTGAAGCACCCTTCAACATTATAGCCTAAGACAGAAAAAGAAATTCTTTTTATAACTTGATTAAAGGAAAAATAGATAAATGAAAGATATGCTGTATATATTTCAAGTTTATTCCACCCTGACCAGTTAATTAATATTTTCATTCAAAAAAAACCCAACTACACCCTAAATAATAGCAATAAACTCACAATTAACTCCATGAAAGATTTACCTGTGAATTTTGTTTATGTTTTCATTGTTTTGTTTTTAAACATAGCACTGAAAAGGCAAACAAATCAGACTACTACTGTCAGTGAATATAGGGTGACTTTACGGTAGCCACGTATTAGATTAAACTACAGAACTATATTTAACCTGAGAAGATAGGGTCCCGTTTATGTAATCCTGCTTTAGGAGCCGCTAATGAGTTACTGCAGCGTAACCCAGATATGCCTGCCAGCAAGTTCCCTGCTCTTTCATGTCAACACAATAATGAGAGTACAATTTCATTGTAAAAATTGCTGCACAGCACAAAGAACACTCTTGTTAAACATGTTAATCATCAATATAATCAGTAACCTAAAACTAAACTTCTGTCTAATTTAACTCATATTCACAACACAGAAGCTTTATTTTTATTTGTCTTATATTTGCTGTATAGCCATGGTCACAGTGTTACTAATCACCGTGGCCTCTTTTTTGCTTTAAAAATCTACTGACAAGAATGCTCATCCATCTTAGAAATGTCTTCATCTTTCAGAGAGCATCCGCTGAGAGTTGGGCTTCCCCACCGGAGAGTCCTGCATGCAGCCACCTGTCTCGCAGACACATATGGCACTTGGGGATCAGCGGGGGCCAGGGTGAGCGTCGGTCACTCGGTGACATCTGCCAGCTGATCAAAAGTGGCATTAATGAAATTCTAAAAGGAGTTTAGTTCACTCCTTCATGCTGAAAGACAGCTGTAGTGACAAAAGGTGTACGTAAAAAGCAGCACATTAAGATTATAGGTGGTAAAATGGAGCAGGGAAAAGGCTGAATCTTTTCAGAACAGGCTTTTTGACCCAAGTCACTGACTGTTAATACCTTGCCAAACACAATCATAGTACTGTTTGAAATCAAGCACAGCATGAAATGTAAAACAGCGATGCAAGAAACAAGGACAGGAATAATAAAAGGCCCAACTACAACCAAAAGAAAAAATTAAGAATTCTTCATGATGATTTGTCATTGCATCACACACTTCAGTAACTGTTGTTTCTAGATTTGGCTATATTTAAAGGGTTGTTAGCTTGAAGATAGTCTCAATAAATGATCATAATGCAACAATGATACATGTGTAAAATAGTTTGAATTTCAGTATCACCAGTTGCTTTCTTTACACTGTGTCTACTGATACTGTGTGTACAGGAAAAGCACTAAAAATGCAGTTCAGAGAGATGTAGTTTCAGATCATCACATTTTCGGTGGGGCACAGGATGCCTTTCTCTGTTGCTATATCAGGTCCACAGATTTCAAGATTCAGAGAACAGTGACTATACCAGGAATGGAAACACGGCATTCCCAAAGCCAAACAAGGCCAATGGACCATAAACATAGTATCTTGGCTTCGAATGGTAATTATTTCCCTGCAAAGCTAAGGCTATAGTCCAGTGGAAAGTTCTTCCACTAATTTAGCTCTTCACAAAGGAAACAATGAGATGCCTCAAAGAAAAACAGTTTACATTTATTTTACTTAAATATTTTATCAAAAAACATGATGACAGGAAAAAACAAATAATGGCCTCTTTTTAGCAAAAGAAGAAAAGAATACAAAGCTTATGGGAAGAAGGGAAGAGAACAGCAGATTTGATGACTGGCAATCTATCTGAGCCCTCAGCTTGTTTAACTATTACGTACAAATAGATCAGAGATTTTATTCTGTGATGGGAGTGAGACAGAATGTGAATTCCATTATCTCTTCCACCATGTGGTGCACCTATCAATTAAGGCACTGTTTCTGCACCATGAGAATGCAATGTAAACACTTTGTGTAATGCAACCTGCCCGGTATCCAAGCTTTCTGTGAAGACTTTTGTTGCCAAGATTTTCTTGCCTTAAGCTACCCTCTGAAATATGGAAAGCTGCCCTTTGCGAAAGTGGAAAAGCAACGTGAAAAAGAAGCAGAAGATAATTCTCTTCTGTTTCCCTCCATATTCAGCAATTAACCTGTTACTTTCAAGCCTTCAGATTTAAAACAGAAAAACAGTAGTTAAGTATGGCAGCGTCTGAATATATCTCAAAAGTTGCAATATTGTACGTTGCCTCCATTCTATCAGTAATTTTGGTATTGGTTTGGTTGTTCACATGAAACACATTAATTTTAATGCAGCTCAGTCTGGGAGAGAGGGAGACGTGAATCCTGTTCCATACCTGGTCATTGGGATGAACTCCACAATAAGGGCCAGACGCTGAACCATCTCACAAGCACCATTCACCTAGGGCTTTGTGCGTATCATATACTGCACAATAAGGTGAGAGATTGAGAAGGAAAGTCTAAAGATAATTTTTATAAATGTTGCTTTGATAAATTCAAAGGCATTTATTAATATTTTTATTTAATGTTAGCATTCTTCCCAAGCTCAAGGAAGCAAATCTCTATGTCCAAGAAGCAAACAATACAATCAGTGGAAAACCTGGCATTAAACAATGACTCAGCACGTGGACTGAGCCTCAAACTCTGAATAAAAAATTTATAACATATTTGAAATTTAGAAGGGTGGTTACACTCACTTAAAGAGAAAAGGAAAAAAAAGTAGTAAGTTAGTAGCAAGCTAACTAAAAGCAAAATCAGAAATTAAAAAATAAGTAGCTTGCTATTAACAAGAAAGACAAAATGGTCACTCTTCTTAGTGTAAGGGCAATTCAGAAAAATTTCATTAAACAAAAACACTGTAAATTCTCTGTAAATTTAAAGTCATCCAACATGACACAATCTTCAAATAGAAAGCTGATGTTGGATTCAGAAAGATAAATCCCATGTTTAGCAGCAGTAAAATGTATTATAAAATGTGTTTCTTTGGCATTATACGGGTAGATTTGAATCTGATATTAAATATATGATTAAAATTGCATAATATGAAGACATATTATGAATATTAATAAAAGCTTATTACACAAATGAACATACAGATGCTCTGTGCAGACTGAAATGTATATTCCATCCTACAGAGACAGATAATCTCAATGGAAGAAAAGAAGCAATTATGTAAAAAGGAAATGGAGAATGAAACAGATATCAGAAAAAGCTGAAATTCAAGTTACACAGCAGTCTTAGGTGCTTCATGAATAAAGAAGGAAGACAACTTCAATAACTGAGAAATCACGCTATGAAGGAAGAAGAGGAGGAGTATCAACTAAGTATAAAATAATATGCAGATTATTGTATGGAGACGTGGAACATCTGAATATAAATTCTACTTATCAAAACCAGAATGAGTTTTAGCCATGTTAAAAAATGCAAAGCTGAGCTCCAACTTACATACAGATCAATATTATGAACATGGCATTCTCCTGTTGGCTCAGCACCTCATGAAGAAGGATGACAAAAGAATTTATTCCTTTCCTGCCATGTGGATAGGCAGAAGGATAGCTAAACAACCACCAGTTTTGAGAACTCCACTTTCTGCATTATCAGGAATGGGATGATAGTCTTGTCTCCTTGACATACTTCCACAGTGAGCATTCCAAACACAGAAGCAGCAGATCAAACTCCCCTGACACATAAAAGATAAAATAAATCTCTGTACAGAGACTATTATCCCCCACACATATACTCAGGAACAGAAGCAGAGTCAAATTCTGATCCAGCTTGCAGATTGTCTCTTTGTTAGTTGCAGTGATGCAGGCATCAATTCTGACATGTACTGCACAGCTTTACTACAGGCATACCCAAGGCAAAATCATGCAAATATATAAGTCTGGCCACATCTTGCAGGTTAAGGCCCCCATGCAACCCAATGTTATTAGAAATGCTATCTTTTTTTTTTCTTGCAATAAAAAAAAAGGTTTACATGTTTTTGAACACAAACGCCACAGCATTTGCCCGTCTACTCCAACATTACAAAACCAGAGAAAGAAGTGCAAAATGTAATTGAACTGCTTCAGTGATGAAGCTTTGATATTTAATTGATTTGCTTGAAACTGTAAATTGCTAAAAACAAAACATTATTTTAACCTGACAGTCCCATTGAGACCAATATTTCTCACTACACTGCAAGCTTATTCTAAGCTGTTGATTAGCACAAATATTACTAACAGCATGCAGAAAAGAAATCTCAGATCTAGAGCTGGCTTTGAACCTCAGCTTGCCATGGTTATAGGTTAAAGCTTCATTTTCACATCTGCATACGCACTACCCAATCCAGTTTGAAGCCCAGACAACAGAACCAAGGGCTGACCGTCTTCAGTGCACAGCTCTATAAGCCAGTATTTCCTGTAACTTGTTTCCCACATTCCTCTTGGGCTCAGCTATTTATTAGTTTATGTGGATTTAAACAGCATTTAAGGCTTCAGCCACACGGTTGGCACCATTTCTCCAACATCCTGCTCATCTAAGTCAAACAACCCTAGATACTGCAAAGCAGAATGATATTAGCTAACCAGAGAATCACAGTATATATTGCTCCAATGTGATCTGTAAGCTCTGACACAGCACAGAAGATGATGCTGGAATATGTCCTAAAAATCTCTGAAGAGATAAAAACTCCATAATGGATGGGATGAAGTCTCTGAAAGGGATGTCAAGCTAGAGAGCATTTAGTCTTGTACAACTGGCTCTAATTCAATGGGCACAGAAGTGGCACTAGAAGAGACCTTGCTGGCAAGGAGAGAAGAAGAGCAGGAACAAACCAAGAGATCTGCAGTCAGAGAAGTGTGAGTGGGTGTGCAGGGCCATATTCCAAAGGGAACCAGTTTTGCTGTCAATGAGCCATAACATCTCAGCTGAGCATACTGAAAATATTTACCTGAAAAAAAAAAAAAGAGGAAGAAAATCAGGAACTACTTGACAGTTTTGCATAGAGGGGAAATTATTACTAGTCACTGAAGGCTTGTCCAGGAATTTAAACACATGGGTTAAAAGCCATCCCTCTGCTCTTCACATTTTGTTTAACTAGCCTGTAATACAATTTTATGTGTTACCCTAGAAAAGTCACAAGACAGCAAACTCCGGCATATTATGCGTCTCTAAGTTGATATCAGGTTAAAGCCCATATGGAGAAGAGGTCTGCAGTTTGCTTCAATGGATTCAGAACACAATCAGGTAGACTCTCACCTCCCTAAAATTTATTTTAAGATTAAACGTTTATCATCTCTGCAACAGTGGCTTGTACAAAGAAAAAAGGTGATTTTTTTTTTTTTCCCCCAGAGTAGCTTATGTGCTATTTGCGTAGCAAGTTACAAAGAGGACAGCAATGGTCATGATGACGTACCAATGGTGTTTGTATGCAGCACCTTCAGCCAGCTAAATGCACATGGCATGCAGTGTTTCCACCAAACACCTTAGAGCCAAGCAGAGTTTCACAAGCCACAGCAAAAATGAACAAGAAAGTTCTCAAAACACGAAGAAGGACAATCTGATACGTTATTTGGAGAAAGTTAAATCCTATTTGCCAAAAACAGATAAGAAAGACCTCAGCACGCAACACACAACGTCTGAGGATTTCCACACTGATACTCTTGAAGAAGACTCTGTGGTCAGCTGAGACCTATAAAAATATCAGCACTATTCTTTCCTGCTTATGCACTCCATGCAACATGAAAGCTGTAGGCATACACATGTTACTGATAGAGTCATTCAGAAAGATCAGTCTCAAAACCTACATTCTTCATTGGTACAGTAGCCAGGAGCACCACCTGTGCAACTGACTGCAGCCTTGCACCAAACACTGGCTTTCCAATACTGAACCGGAGGCTCACAGACCTGTCGTGAACTGATAAACCAGCACTCACAGGGCAACAGTAACTGCCGCCTTTATTGCCTTAGCCATCTCACTGGCAAGAATGAGGAAAACACCACATGAATTCCACTGCTTCAAATGCACAGCCATTTCTTGGCATCCAAAATCTACTAGGTACTGTGATGCAAGTGAGTATATACTGCCTGTATTGCACCCAAAGTGTCAGTCCATCAAGAATCTACAGCAGTTATCAATACTGGCAAAATCACATAGCCAGTAACTGTGTTCTCCCAGACTAGCACACAGAAGTTCCCCCCGTGACCTGTCAACACCTCTGAGGTTCGGAAACAAACACAGAATTGCTTGTGCACCTCCCGTGCCTTCTACACATACAGTCCCCCTTCTGGAAACCTTCCTCCAGGCCTGAGGTCTGCCACCAAATAGAACAGACTCAGAGAGCACATGCAGCTGAAAGTCAAACGCATTGGTGGATTAAGAATACTGCTCCCCAGAAACACCGAAGCTTACTCACAAAATGCTAAGAAATAAGTTCTAGGGCAGTTCAAGGCTCAGCTCTCGAACTCACCTTGAACTGACAACAAAACTAAGCACAACCAACGAAGTCCTAGCGACGTAGGCACGGATCATACGAAGCTTTGTGATGTGGATGTTCACAGGCAGGTTTAATGAGTCTCAGAACTACAATACAACTTGATAGAATTCATTCACGTTCTAATTCACTAATGTACCGTGTTAGTTTTATACCAAGAGGAAGGTCTGTGCACCTCTTCAGTCACTAAAGTTTTGGACTGTGGCCCCAAAGTCACATCTGTCTACTAAAATTTTAAGAACACATACAAGCACCCACTTACAGTCCCACTTTTCAGGGCAGGTTTCATCAGTCAGAAATACTCATGGCGTGGGCCATGCTAAAAGCTGGAAAAAAATTCTGCTTTTTAGACTTTACTGGAGATTAAAGAAGGATATCTATGTATTCAAACCCCCAAAACTGCAGCAGCTCTTTCCATGCAGAGAGGTAAGGCTGTTGGTCACAGTCACAATGAGTGTAACTACTACTGTCAACCTCTCTGCCTAGACTACTTGTTATTTACATCCAGTGTAAATCCAGAACACATGCTATAAAGTTGATGGATGTGTGGATGATGGATCCATGTCACACAGACTGTAGCTGAGATCAGAATCAAACCCGTCAGTACCAAGAGGGTTCTTATTCTTCTATTTTAAGCTCTACAACCCCTGCAAGAGAGAACCCATGACAACATTTATATCACCTGTGGGGTGGGGTGGATCTCAGGCAATATAAAACAGGAAAAAGAAAAAATTATTTGTGTAATTCAAGAACTCCAAAAAATAAGTTTCCCATTGTACAGTTTCATTACTAAAGAATGTATCTAAGCCTTAATGATTCCTTCCACATATGAAAAAAAAAAAGTTATAGCAGAAAACAGAATGACATGGCTCAAACTGTGCAGAACATCCATTCCTCCATCACGAAAAAGCACACAGCAAAATAAGAACATGTAGCATTTTGCCATCAACAAAGCTGCCTACATAGACGCCCACTCTTTCTTATTTTCTCTGTAGCACATTCTTTTAACTCGCTCATCTCCTTCTGCATCTTTCTCACAATTATTGACTTACCTACTTTCCATACAGCTTCTTCAGACTTGCTTTCACAAGAAAACTGACCATGGAAATAGTTATTCTCCTACAGTCAGGTCAGAATACATAATCCATTTTAATTTTTCCCTCTCCCAATATGTTTATATACCAATAAAAATAATTTCCTTGAGAAACAGAGAGGTTATTCCAGGGTATCTGAAATCTGAAATAACTACAGAACGATGGTTTTCCGCAGATCTAAGCTTCACGCTGTGATAGATTCACGCTTTTGGTCCTACCTCCCAGTAAGGAGCTGGCAATTACTGCATTCCAGTGCAGGAGCATGGATTTTTTTCCAGCTCCCTTACTCCACATGCCAGTTACAGCTGATTCTGGCAGCTGAACCAGTAATGCATTTTTGCATCAGATGCACAAGAGCTAGATATACTAGATAGGAAAGAGCAAATCTGCAGTGTATTTTGCTTTTTCTGCAGATGAGAATTATTGTTCTTGACAAATATGATTTAAGGGTCTGCTTTACCGACATCTGACAAGATTTTAGATTTACAGATCAAAATCTGTAAGAAATGTGTAGTATTTATTACCTACAGTGATACGGGGACACCTCCCTCTAAAATTTTTAGATATTCCTCTGCTTTGTGTGAGGAAACAGCAAATAATTAGAATCCTAAGTTGCTTTTGTGCTCTTTGAAGGATTAGTCTCTCTCAGTTCCTGGACAATATATACATTAAGTACACTAAATACTCTGATTAGAGCTTACCATTTAAATCAGACACATCTCCAATACATCCCCTCATAAAGCATAATCTGGAATTACTATGAAATTATGTTACAGTGCTAGCATGCAGGAATCTTCTATTTCATCCAGTTCGTCCAATATACTGTCTCCACAAACATATTTATCTGCATGTTAATCCTTTAAGTACTTTCTGAGTGCACATTTGTGAACACACACAAAAATTCTCTGCATTTACTGTTTTTAGTCTTAGAAACCACTGCTTTGTTACCCAATAGCTAGATTCCTAATAGCTAGCTAAATAGACTAAATCTAGGTCAGCTATATCTAACGATGGCTGTGGTCATGGTTCACCACTGTGGTGCAGAAATAGCCACCTATCTTGAGATATTCTATGATTCTATGACTCTAGACTAGAAGTCATCTAGGAAAGGCTAATGTGAAAAGATGGGAAAAAGAAAAACCAAAATATTTCAGGCTTTCTTACACAGTGGACAATAGCAAAAAAAAAAAAAAATCTGCAAAAACCAATATGAACACAGAATATTTGTTATTAACATAAAGGCAAGGTTGGTACAATTAGCTGAATGCAGCAAAGCTTTGTTTTTTACTGCAAGAGGTAGTAACAGCCCTGACTTCCTGGCTGGTAGAATGCAGAATCTAAAAAATCCTGAGAAATTGTAACATATGATGGCAATCCATTAAAAACAAACAAACAAACAAAACCCCAAACCCCAAACCAGAAAACATTAATAATGGGATATAATGAGATGTCAGGAATAAAAGAAATAGCCCAAAAATATTCACTTTTCAAGGTAACTCATTGCAGAGAATACAAGCTAATGCCATTCAACAGTGAAACTGGTTTAAAAATACAAAACGGCTCGTCTAAACTTCCCAGTCAAGTATATACATCTTGACTTCTGGAGCAGATTTATCTTTGAGACTTCAACCCTTCTTACACATGCAGTTTGAAATTGGCCAACAAATGCAAAAACTAGTCATAGGGGACTAAGAGACAGCAGAAGCATTTAAGCCTCATTTCCGTAAGAAGCCAGGCTACAGCAAATGTAATTAAAGTTTTTAGTAAGAGTTTGCCATTTTACTAAAAGACTCAGAATTACCACAACAGACACTAAGTGTTGGGGCACAGCATCCCGTTCTCCTTCCCCATCCTACGTGATAGTGGCCAAAGCCTCGTGCAAAAGCTAATAGGATGATTATCTTCTGGAAAGATTATGCTGCACAGAGAAGGTGAAATCTGCCTTTGTGAGAATTAAGTCCATCATGCTTATTGGTCAGCTGAATTATTTTATTTTGCCCTAGCGCAGATAGGTTTTCACTCTGATCTTTCTTAAAATGAGTAAATCTCAAAGAATATCGATTTAAGAAGCTGAGATAAAACGCACTTGCAGATCATTCTTTTTGATTTAAGAAATACGGAGTCCAGGAAAGGATATGGGAGGAAAAATGACTGAAGTTGTCTTTAAGAAATAAAGGTCTGCTACACTAAATTAGCAGGAGTACAATTATAATATAGTCTATACCGAACAAGTTTAGCAATGAATGATTAAGACATGATCTGTCCTATGCGAAATGACAAGATGTGACTCAAAGTAGATCAACACAAGGTAAAAACATTGTGGAAGTGGTGCTTTACACCTTGATAGGGAAAAAGCTGTGTTCTTGGTGTTTCACCTCTCATTTCTAAGCAATTCAGAGAAGCAACATATCACAACATGCTCTCTCCATCCTGATAGGGAACCACAGTGTGTTTACATCTAGATAGTGCAGAAAGAACTACATGAAGGAGTTACTCCAAAATCATAGAAGTACTTACAGCCTAGAGACTCAAACAGAATGGGAATCACTGTCTCACAAAGTAAAACCTCCACCCAGAAACGTGGGGGTTCCTGATTAGACTCAGGATACAAGTGCATCACATTGCCGCAAGTATTTATAAATGAGGAGAACAAGCTTGTTCAGAGAATTAGTATTTGACAAGAAAACAAGGCTTATACCTTTGGATGGCACTTCAAATGCAAGCTAGTGAGAAGAAATGCAGAATATATGACACTTTCTTAGCATAAATAGAAGCATTGTGGTGCAGTAAACAGTTACCAGATGCTGGATGCTGCTCTAGATAGAAAACAGAAAAATAAGATGAAATCTCAGCCTCATAATCACTGACATTTTGGAAAGTCTTATTAAAATAGGTCTACTTTAGATAAGATGTTTCTCGTTCTGATCATTAAAGAAGAGAAATAAGGTAGTTTTGGAATAATCCAAGGAAGATTGCTCTGCAGTGGCTCACTGTTATTCTCACCATACATATAATAATAATAACAATAATAATAGTTCCGTTTCAATTACACCAACATGCCACTTGGCTCATTTCATCTTAAAATCAATAGATAATGTTAGGATTAAACTTGAGTGCATTATACTCACAGGAGAAAAAAAATAATTGCGTCCTCACCTGCACTGCAAAGTCAAAGCAACCAGATATGCAGACAGTGCCCACAATGAAGGCTGACAACCACGTTTACCTTAGCTAAAGGGACACCATTTATTGAGGTTACACCCAGGAAGCCATGCATTTCATCTGCAGCGCATGCTTGACATCAGTGCTAAATCAAAAGTGAAACTGCAAAATACAGCCGGGTGACACTAATGGCACTTCCGTGCTGAATGGAAAGGTAACAGCTATCATCAGAGCAACTAAAAATGTTCAATACTAATGTCTTGTCAAAGACAACTGAAATGGAGGACAACTGTCAATTACCCAAGAAGATGAAAGTTAAGTCAAAATGGCACTGAGAAATATGAAAAATGTACTTTCTGAAACAGCTCCCATTTTCCTTACTTTCAAGGTAGGGTGCTAGAGAACAGGCAAAATACTGCTAAGGTGCACTGAAAACAAGAAGAAAACCTCAAAGACTTATGAGAGACGTCTTGATCCTCCTACGGTTGTGGCTATGTCCAGAATTTAGTAGGGAACAAGTAAGCAACATATGAACAAATAGACATTGAGCTGATAATATAAATAGCTCCCTTTAATTTTACACTGATTACAGAATGCCAGCTAAAAGACTAAATATATAGTTTTTTAGAAACATCTGCAAGAAACAAAACAAGTAATATTTACATCAAAGTTCTCTTATCATCATCAAAACAAACCAAAGATGCTCTTCAACCATCTTCCACTAAAACCAAAGCAAAGCAAACCAATGTGGACTCTGCTTTTTGAGGAGGACACAACCAATATAAAGAAGTCGATTCACTATTTCTAAACATCTCAGCATTTAAGTGATTTTTGCTTAACTTTCAGACTTTCACCTCTAGAAACTGGTTTCAGTTAATCAGGTTATTCACCATGTTACTAGGACAGCACTAAAACAACTACGTGTGTGTGTGTATGCTTATATGTTTTCATATAATGTGTCTTAGGCACATCTCTCTTAAAATCAGAGGATAGAAAGATAAATTAGAAATTGCCACTCTGTATCTTTCTCTTTATTGACATATAATTTCCCATTGTGAACTGTTAACAAGATACATAGTGACTACAAGTTTTTGTGCCTAAAAAAGCAACAAAAATAAAATAACAGGAAAAACAACCTTTCACACTGTATTCCTCATTACATCAAGCACTTTATCCACTCCTGTCTAACTTAAACTAACAGCTGCAGGTGGGAGCTTCCCAAATACATTTGGCTCTTCATTTGCATTTATGCATGTGTTGGAGAGCCTATATGGTAAAGAAAGAATGCATCAAATTCAAAGGTAGCTGTGGAATGAAATGCCAGGTCTATGAGCCTGGCGTTGTGTTGAGAGGAAAAGGGGAAGACCTCACCTATCACAGCACATAGCAGAAGTTTCTCTTAAGCTGCCATTCTTACTAGACGAACTAAGAGATGGAATATTGCAAGTAAGGAAGTAACCAACTTAAAGTTTCAGTGATCTCAAAGAAAGGCCTACAAAACCATTCCATATGCTAAAAAGATGTTCTATGATTTATAATAATGTGCAAAGGATGGAAGTATCACTGAAAAAGAGTTAAAAATGAGTTTAAACTACTACCACTGTTCCATTTTGCCCCATTGAGAATGAATCTATACCATTTTTATTGAAATACTATAGATATCTTCCCTAATACTGAAGTTAGGGCTGATAAAGTTTTATATTTTAAAAAATCTTAGCAAAAGTTGAACAGAAGTAAGTTACAAAATTTGCATATGGGGAAGCCTTCCCAAGATGGAAAAAAGCACTTTTTTAGATCATGAACTCATAATGTTTTATTGTAACGTGTGAATAAACTATGAAACAATGACTATGAAGCTGATTTTCCTGAATAATGCAAAGTAACATTGGAATAAGTACCATAAATCAGCAACTGTTGTAAATATGGCACTTTTTTTAATGAAAAACAAAAGAGATGGAATGTGTTTGTGCATATCAGTACACAAAGCTGCAATTAAGGCTGCATATTGTCCCTTCAAAATTAAGCAGAATAGAGTTAATGAAAGTTGAGAGGAAAAAAAAGTCAGGATTACAGACAAGAACATGAGGAAGGATTTAATGGTTTGTTTCCCTGATGGCAGAGCAACCTTAGTTGAAAATTAATAAGTGAATAGATAAATTGAGATGCAGTAATCAGTGGTACATGTCCATATATCCTCTTAGAGGGAGGCAGCATGCAACCAACCTTTCTTCTATACAAAGAGGCAATCCAACCTCACATTCTTCCTTACTTTCTGTTCCCTGGCATGTATTTATGCCAGCTCCAGCTGGCCTTACGCTGTTCAGAAATGTGGCCCAGGCCCATTTATTTCCTCAATATACTTGCTACTCCTACATCTATTTTCTATCATAATCTAATCAAAATGTTCAACAGAAAAAAAAAATCTATACATGAAAATAACTATAAACATTTAAATGCTGACAAATAATATTTAAAAGAAGAAACTGGCAGCAGAGCTGGGATAAACTGTAACAAAGATGGCGCTGGGGACACAAATATACTAACTATGGAAAACAAAAAGTGGGCTTGAACGAGATGGACCTCTGAGAGAAAAATCATGACGAGGAACCTCTATTCTGTCACTGTGTACTGAGATTAACATTTTAACAGAGCACATCTCTTCCAATTCAAGCCTCGTTTTTACCTCAGGTTCAACCCATGGCCTCTTCTGAGGATATTTCCAACTCTTGCGTTCCCATAACAACAATCTAAGACACTAAAGGAACATACATTTAAGTGGAGAGTGAGCATTGCTCACAGCATTTCCAAAAAGAAAAGGAAAAAAAAGCCTTTATCTGCACGCAGGAGAACTTAAAACATGCTGGGCAAATCTCTGTACCAATGGCCTCTTACAGTACTAGTACCTCAGCCCGTAACAGACGTAAGCCCCAGTGCCTCAGTGGAGGAGTCCTAGGGGGTGGCCTCCGTAAACTTGTAGAGCACCTCTCCCAACAGTGGTCTCTCCATCCATAAGGAGAATCACCCCTTCTAGAAGATCCAAGATTCTTGAGCCTTCTGTTTAAAACTCCAATGTATCTATTCACTTCATATTAATATCCTCATTACCTGCACCCATCCAAAACCAAAAACCCCAAACCCAAAAAGACCCCACGCTACCTCAGTCATTCCAATGGACTGAGAAATATAAACAGAGCAGAGATTGAAAACAAATGTTCTATGCCCTACAGAATATCACAGCTCCTGTATTACAATAACTAATTTTAGCATTATTAATAGTAAGGCATGCATATTTTCAAGGCAGAACAAAAGCACCATCTCAAAAGATTCTGCTTTTTAAAGTAGAATTTAAGTCTTCATAAAAACCTTCCTGCCTCAATGCACCATGAACTAGTGTGTCTTCTTACAATCAGAAAATGTTTATTTTCAGCAGGCTTTGGAAAACCAACACACAGCGTATTCACCCCTAGCCATATAAAACCTGAAACGGAAACTGGCATCTCATGGAGATGAAACACAGCAGACCCTAATAAGCATTACAGAATCCCATCCCTGCATAAATACATATGCACATCACGCTTACTGTCAGTGAGACCAACCGTGTAAGAAAAGACGTTACGGTGTATACATGATGGGTCCTAAGCATAGGGCTGGGATCTCAGGGAGCAAAAGGAATCTTGAAACGAAGTGGGACTCATTTTCTTCCCCCTTACAAAACTTGCTAGGATTTCCTTCCAATAATCCTATGAATTTTTAAAATAAATAAATAAATAGTAAAAATAAATACCATCTGTTTAAATTAACATCATTTCGTAGGATTGTTTGAGTAGACAGTGTCATATATGGAAGTCATCAGTCAGGCTAGTAATGTATGACTGATAATCTGTAAATACCTAACAAAAATAATTCTTGCTTGTTTGTTAAACCTGTATCCACCCCATCCTCTCTCTAGAGATCCCGCAAATCTTCAGTGACTTACAGGCCTAATGGCTGCTTTGAGGGCTGAGGTAAAGAACTTTTCTCAAAATCTCACCCATTCACCAGGACAAACCAGTCTTAATGGGCAACCGAAAAACAAAAATGACACTGTGCGCAGATACTCCTCTCATCCGACCCCCCGGAGTGATCTGTTCTGTAGTGTTGCCATAGAAAATGGAAAGGAAGCCTCCAATTAGGGAAGAGGTCACTCTTAAGCATAGACATTATGTAAATATCAGCCAGCCAGCACCCTGCAAAAAAAAAAAAAGAAAGGCCGCATCCTGCAAGCCGTCCGAGGGCAGGCCTCAGGTTTGCCCTTAGAAAACGCATGCCAGCAGGGCTCGGCTTGCAAGAGCGGGTCTAAGCGCCCCGCAGCCCGCCCCGCCGAGGCCCCGGGGCGCCC
>WAAD01006113.1:117061-142431 GCA_013389945.1 Fregata magnificens
TGCCTCGCCGGGGGCCGTGCCTCGCCGGGGGTCGCGGCGCGCTCAGCCTCGGCGGGTTCCCCGGGGCCCCGCTCCTGCTCCGGGAAACTTCCCCCGAGCTGAGCCGGGCGGTGCGCGCAGAGGTCCCTCCAGCTCGAGTGGGGCGTGGGTAGTGGCCCCCTTACTCGGCTTGCCACCTCCGTGGATGCAGACCCCTGCGCGTCAGGAATGGAGTGCTGAGAAGGATTTATCCATTTAACTTTTTATGTTCCGCCCTACCGTAGCACACAAGAATTAGCCACGGAGTTGTCAGATTAACACAACTGCTAGCGCTCACTATCCATGCCAGACGGCTGTAAACCCTAATACCATTTAAAACCTCGGGTTTTTGTTAGAATGGAACAGAATAGCGGCTGGAGGCTCCCTGGCCCAGGCTTCGCTCGCGGCTTTCAAACCAGGCTGCCTCGTCTGCACTGCTGTACATTGGCTTTGCACGCGGCTTTTCTAAAATGCTCTTTGTGAGTATATTTCTGTTGATCCAGATTCAGTGATTGACCCAGTGAATGCAGCAGAAGTGTGTTTCTGTTAGCTAAATACTAAGACCTCAGGGAGTGGGAACAGTCACGATAATTAGCTCAATGTTACGTTGATGGATAATGCAGTATTAGTGTAAACAGGCCCAGTACCAAGGAGAAAATAAGCGGTTTTACCGTTCTATTTGGTTTTTTGTGTTGTTGCTGCTGGGGTGCTAGGTCAATACTGACTTTAATAAGACAAGATGGATATGGGAAAATAGCTAGATAGGTTTGAAAAAAGAACTGCAAATACAAGAAACGTGTCAGTCTTGAAACACGCTCAAAGAAGTAGGTTGACGGGGTTCATCAGAAAGACAGCTCTGGGCTGCAACAGAGCGAGAGAAATTTGGTAAGGGGACGCTTCAGCCTGGTGGATAAAACCATAACACTATTGATGGCCAAACTGAGTGCTTCAAATCCAAATCTGAAGTGGAACGCACAGTTTAAGAGTAAAGGCAATTAAACAGTCAGAACTGTCTTTTGGGACCAAAAGGGAACATGCATTGCTGGGCAGTGTGAAGCAACATTTAAACAAACCTCTTTCCAAAGGGAGGCATTTCAAACAGGAGCTAAAGGAATTCTTGTAGCCAGAATAACCCTGAAAGTTTCTCCTCTATAGAGAAAATGCTGCTTTTGATTTTAAAACCAATAAGAATTGAATGTCCCAGCTGGCGTCAATTACTTCGTATAGTTTATTTGTTCCATTTTCCAAGACAATTTCAGGTATAAATGTTTGATATATATGCTCTTAAAAAACGTCGACACGTTTATTAGTGGCTATGTTCCAAGTCTGGATTAATGAAACCATAATAAGCGGCTTGTTATGCTTTAGCTGCTATCTAACTGTTGTTTATAGGAATAGGAATTTTGGGCCTTAGTTCTGGCCCTGGTCAGGAAGAGAGAAAATTGGAGCTCTTAAATAATATATGTATGGCCTTGTATTAGTGTTGTGTCTTGTGCAAGGATGCAGTGTTGTGTTCTGAAGAAAGGCAGGATGTTCTGTATAGGATTTGCTTATAATGGGTTGGTGCATAGGGTTGTTACAAGCAAATTAATTTCTTACCTTATTAAATAATTTTTGCTTGAAAGTACTTAAAAAGAAATAAGAAGGTGAAATTTATAACTTAGCTAGCACTTTGTTTCTCAGTATTTTTCATTAATAAAAGTGGTTGAGCTTTTTTTAATTTACATTAATTGAGCTTTGTTTAAAAGTAAGGTTAGGTGATCATCTTGTCTGCACAAAGTGAAAAAGATTAGCTTCCTGGCAGACATGGCTCTATAACCTGCTGTTCCCTTCAGCTGGAGAGCAACCCTCACTTCATGAACCCTAGAGCATCCTTCTGAGAGCGTGTGGTTTGATATCCACTAATGTCTAGAAGCTGAGGGACCCGTTGTGCTGTCTGCACCGCACAGGTGTACTGTAAAGTTGTTCCCATCCCCAAAGAACTAATGCTCCTAGTGGACATGGACTATCCAAGAGACTGGAATATTGAGTGAAAGTAAAGATATAAAATCTGACCTGTTTGTTTGTTCATTTACATCAGCATTGTATCTTACTGGAAGAAAACAACTGGGTCCTGCAAGACTTGTCCAAGTTCACACAGGAATTCTGTGGGCCAGCCAGAAATTAATCCTGATATATCCTGGTAACTGTGGTGTCCCTGATAATGTGGGACGCTTCTGAAAAACACACACGGAGTGGGCAGTTGTGAAGTACAGAAGACGTCTGCATAGGAAAAGAAACATTTTGCCCAGCCAGTAGCTGATATATGATTACTGTTTGTTTGGCTATTGCATTACCAGCGTTCTAACTCTGCTCTTAGTGATTAGTAAAGCAGATTGAAATATTCAATCTGAAAAATGCTGTGTGAGACATCAGCAAGAAAATATTGGGCTCTGTTCTGAATTCCTCAAAATCAGTGCAAACTCTTCATTTAGTTCAGGAGGAATAGAACTGAGATTTAGAAGTAACACTTTAAAAATGCATTAAAAACCTTTTGGTAACTTTATGGCTATGCAGTTTAGAATTATAGGCACTTTGACTTTATTGTACTCATGCTGAAGTAACTATATTAAGTAGAAAGCAAAATAAAATTTCAAGGATGGGCCATAATTGAAAAGTTAATCCATTTTCAATATTAATATACTCATTGTAAAGAGCTCTAAGCCTGCAGAGTAGCAGAAGGATATCAGAATGCTTGCTCTAAATTTGCCCTAACTTTCTAATCATAATAAAAATCCCTTGTAAATAGTGGTGGTCCTCCTGCTCAGTTAAAACTCAAAGTGTGAGAAGTTTTCGAAACTTCAGCTCTGAATAATTGTAATGCATCAAGGTCTTACATTCTTTTATGAAAAAAAAATCCTAGAGCACTTTTGAAACTGATTTACACACAGGGGACCAGATTATCTGCTGCTGTAAATGTAAAAGGATTGCATTGGCTATTTTTTGTTATTGTTGCTGTTGTTACTATTGTTGTTGTTATTATTGTTAATATTATTAATATTAACAATATTACTATTACTATTTAGAAATCAGAAATACACATCTAAGGACAGATTTTTTTATTTTTACACAGTATGTTTTTTTCCCATTGAAATGCAGCCATCTGCAGGCAACTATATAATAGTGCGTAGCAACACTACAACAATTATGTATAATATATAGCCATAATTAAAACTTCTCACTGCTCAGCGCTGATTATTATTGATGTTAATACTGCTCAGGACAGGAAAGGAAAAATTAACTACTCTTAAGGGGAACTTCAAGTAGACTGACTGTAATTATCCACTTTAAAGGATTTGGGTGTGATCTTTTATGGGAATGATTTTTCTAGAAAAGCTGGATTCAAGACATCCATTTGGGAAAGCCTGGGAGGTTCAGAGTCATTGAAACGGAATGAGGTTTATTCTTCTAAGTTATTGCAGCATTGTGAAACTTGCGGTGGATTTTCATTTGAAACAGTAATGTTTCCATATTCATTTAAAATTTTTTAAAAATACTATTTATTCAGATTCAGGATTGCTGGGAAGAGCTGACCTGATTTTCTGTAGTAATTGAGATGTGTTTTGCTCAGAGAGCTGGCCTGCTAAGTGTCTGCATATGGGATGCCTGGGGTCCCTCTCCGCATCATGGGTGAATCTCTGTCAAGGCTACCTTGGCACCAGAGCAGAGGTGCTACTTACATACCCCTGGAGAACCTGTCTTGCTGTGCAGTCATGTATAAAATTGATGGTGGCATTAACATGCACAAAAAACCCATCACCTACCATGCTGTTGAATTTCAAAACAGAATTTGTATCTATCTGCTGAACCAAAAGGGAAACTGGTGCTGGTGTCTACAGCTCGTATGGTGGTACTGTAACTGGTGGGGGACACTGTTCAGTTTGGCCCAGGGCAGAAACTGCCTACACCTGCCTACAGCCTCGTGCGCATTGAACAAATTCTTCTATGACACATATTTTGTCAGAATCTTCTTTTACAAATGGTAGAAACACTGATATCACAAGTTGCGGTATATCTTCTTGGAGATGTTCTTCCCTCTCTCACACTATTGATGGGTTCTGCCATAGGTGGGTGCCGGTAGAACATTCAGAAATAGCATGTGTTACGAACATGTGCTTCTAATAGGGAATACTTACCGTGCACGGTTATCAATAGCAGCCAAAGGAATCAGACTGCAATTAAGAGTTGAAATTTGTTCTCTTCCAAATGTAGTTTTAACAATCATAAGTTACATTTCTGTATTGCACTGAGAAGATTGTACAATATTGCTTCCTTTTGTGTGGGGGCATGTGGCTGCGTGGATATGGATGCACTTTTAATATTTTCTTGCACCTGTTTTTGAGAAGTCACTTTTTCCTTAATAGAGGGGGAACAGTCTTCTGGGAATATACACCCTAAAATTAGGATTTATTATAGGCTTTATGTACCGCTGACTTGGTTAAAAGCTGCCTTGCTGTGCAGTCACATATCAAATTAAAAATAGCAATATAAATAGGTAAAGTTAATGGCTATGCTGTGGAATATGGGAATGAAGCATTTGACTCATGTTAAAACAAAGGGGAAAACTGAAGATTTACAATATATTAACCCATGTTTGGTCAAAGATGCTGCTACAGAAGTAAGCACTAGGTCTTTGGATGGCAATTGATTTCTAGTGCTACCTGCATAGCTCTCTTTAATGCATATGTTGAGATGATTAACTGTAATAAGGAGAGGCTAGGGATTAAGAAGGTAAAAATAACAGCCGTTATACTTCTTAGAAGGAATTCTCTGAGGATGTGTGCCTGTGGTTCACTCACGCTTGCTTTAGTTCATAATGCTCTGAGTTATTCAGACCTTCGTTGGAAAAAAGCTGCTAAACATGGCGGTTAAAAACATGAAATTTTGGTGGACCTTTTTTTCTCTTCATGATTCTTATTCTTTCTTTTTAAGGATGAGTTGTTTAATGGCCCCCTCAACTTTCTAAAGACAAGATCTTATCATAATATTGTATATTGTATATATTGATAATATTATATGTTTGGCAACTCTGAGTTGTAGCATTCCTGTAACAGAAACTTTAAGTGCAAAGGAAAAAAAGAAAAGAAAATATGCTTTATTAGTCATCCAATCAATATCAGAATTTAATCATATTGAAGATTTTAGTACTTCTACGGCAGTTTATGTGGTTACAAAGTAGATGTGCTTTTCTTCTATCTATGTATTCAAAACTGCAGGCAGTCAGGACATAATACAAGGTTATGCATCATTTCAAAGGATAGCAGCTAGTTGGAAATGTTCATTAAGAAATACCAAAACTTCTGTTATGCACACTGATATAAATCTTCAATCAGTATACAAAATCGAGAAATATTTTACTGCTCTTGTGCAGATAACTGCACAAGGTCTTTGTTTTGGGGCATATTGAGGGATTCCCTTGGATGTATCTTTCCTATAGAATGAAAAAAGGTTGCTGTCATAAAGTTCATCTTTGTGAAGAAAGGGTGATGGGGAAATGAATAGACAGCCTGATAAATTCCTCCCCTTTTCCCTATTAAAAGAGGAGAGTATTTGTTTATCTTTGGAAACTAGGGTGTAATTGAGCATAGGAGATCTGCAAGGTCTGCTGTTTCTCACTAGAAAGCAGCTCTCTTTAAAGACAGAGTAGGACTTTGAATCTTGAATGTGGTCTTTTCTTTAGAGGTAGAAATTGGATAGGACCAGCTGCTATCCAAAGGAAAAGATACTGGAGTCAGTGAGTTACACCCTGTGGAAGATGAAATAGGCACTTCATTACTCATCCCAGTTGTGCACTAGCATGATATTTGTCAGTGAAGATACTGAAATTGCTCCTATATTATCACAGTATTTTAAATGCTCAAAGGCAAAATAATGGAAGTTTTTCCTAGCTGTCTGTAGATTTCTTGGTGGTGCAGAATTTGGATGCTTTTGTACTTAATAAAAGCATATTTAATCTCTGTTAAGTGACAGGTTAATGTGCAACAGAGGACAATAAAAATATTTCTCAAGTTTAAAAATTAATTGTATCTGATATAATTAATCTTACAGTAAGAACAAAAAATGTTTATTAATTGTCCATATAGTTCTGCTCTCCTGATACCACTTCAAAGGCAATTTCACCTACATTCAATAAAACAGGCTACAAGAAGCAGAAAGTTTAGACAGGGTTAATGACATTAGCTCTGTCTTTTCAATGTTTCTCCTTAGGAAAAGGTATAAAATCAATTAACGTTTTAAAGTACACTGCCCAGAGTTTAGTAACAACTCGAGTAATTAAGATTGTGTCAACATAGACTTCTGTCCAAATAACAAGGGATGTTTTTATGTTTTCTTATGGCCTCAAACAAGTTTTAGTGAGTTCTATCTATAACAGTCTTTTTTGCCCCCTCTTTTCTTTAGATGGCTTCAGAAAAATGCCTTCCAGAACTCAGATATTTGACAGCTATCCCAGTAGTTTGCTGTCCCGGCACTTCAAGATATTGTATTAGCAGCACAGCCAGAATTGAGAAAAATAAGACTGATCAAAAGGTATGTATTTGATATAACAAAACAAGAATGGATATAGTGTATGCAACGGAATCATATAGAATAGAATATAATACAAAAGAAGAGAACAGAATATAATACAATAGTTCCATTGGAAGGGACCCACAAGGATCATCTAGTCCAACTGCAATATATGCTAGTGTAGATTGCCGCTATCATTTTATAGTAGAGAGGAGAATCACATTGCAAATAAAGAATAAGAAACAACGTGGATGCATGTCAAACAAAATTTAATTAAACTGTGTAATTGCAGGCCCAGGTAAAGAGCAATAGAATGAAAAGGTTGTGGTGAGGACTCCCATAAGGTGATATTACACATATAACAGTTTGAAAAGGTCCAGTCAACTGTTGTCTAGCCATGGTAACGTATTAGTTGGGTCAAACAAATCAAGTGGGAACATGGTAGTAGAAAGTATATGTAAATTAGGCTATGAGAAGATACAAAGAATATATAATTGAAGAAAGGGTAGTCAGTGATAGAGGTTGACTGAACTGCTGAGATCCCTAAGCTAGCACTGTTTGTGAGCTGGTTAGTTCACAGCCTGCTGGGCTAACGGCTGTCCTGCTCCTGAAGGCAGCTTGGTTGGTCTCCATCTGGGCACCCGAGGGCTGGCTCTAGCCACAGTACTTTGTAACATGGGGATTTCCCTCTGTGGCTCTTCCTTTGGTTATGTTTCATGATTTGCTTCAAAAAGAGAGGGCTGCTGAGATGACAAATTTATGCTGCAGGTATTATATGCAAATTGATTCACTCTCTGTACAGTCTTTCCAATTTTCCAAAGCCCATCTAAGGAGATTGCAGAAAAAAAAAAAAAAAACAAGCAAACAGAATACTCTTTGTCAATACCCCAGAGCTCAGTGTACAAAATCGGTTTAATCTGGTAAAGCCAGGTAAATCTGGCAAACCACCCAGAAGGTGCTCAGAATTTCTGCATCATTTCCATAGCTTATTTTTTTTATTTAAGCTGTTTGTGCAACTGCATTTGGAATTTAGCCTGCCCATCCCCTACAGACACCCCTCTTGCTCAAAGGGAGTGAATCTGGCACAGTGTATATAAAACGCTTTGTGGTGCCAGTTGTGAGGCAGTGTAATGCAAAGTATTTCCCTGCTTCAGAAAAGAAATGGTCTCTGGCCTAAAGGGAAAATGAAATGAAACCTCCAAAGGAATTTTCAGTTCCTTGCGTACCTATCAAAGGGTATGACAGTATTGAATTATTTAGGTAACTTGCCCTGTTAGAGTGTACTCTTACACGAATCATTTCAAACGGCTTGGGCCCTAACCGTAAAAAATCTTTGCATATTCTAAAGACTTTGAGAATGGCCCAGAGGAAAGATCAGGTGAGTTAAAAATTTGTAGTGTAGAAAATTTTATGAACCTCAAATTGCATTTTAATGAAATAATCTTTTAGTCTTGACATATAACTTTAAAAAAAAATTTTAAAAATTGCTACACCTTCCCTGCCCCCTCTCAGTCCACCAAAGAAGTTCAGGGTGAGATTAAGGTAAGTAAAGGAAATCTATATTAAGAATTAAATTGGTCCTTTTTTTTTTAATCCAGTGCCCCAAGAGTTTCTTGAAGATTTGTTTCTCCTTCCCACTCTGCTATTGAAAGTTTTATCTTAAAACCAGATGTCACCCTGAACATGTGTAAACAGCAGATCTCTTATTGTATGAAGATTAATTAACACAATAATTCACAAATGTATGTCAACAAAAGTAGAAACAATAAAAGACAAATGTATTGCTGGCTTTTAAATTGCTAACTGTGAACATTGTCAACCATTGTGTTAGCTAAGCAATGTTTTGAGCAAGCAAAGCATCATGCTGATCAGATATCCAAATTTGCTCTTACTAAAATGAACAAGACTCTGGCTGATCAGTGGTCTCAGCTGTGTTCAGCAGAAAAACTTTTTTACGTTAACTTAGTGAGATTAACAGAGGTAGCAAATAATAAGGGAATATTCTAAATATCATACCTTTTAAAAGTGATATATTGCAAAATTCAAATGGAATTGAACACGTATCAACATTCTGAAGCTTCTCAGACCTTTAAAAGAGCGGTTCACGAAGTGAATAGCCTTTGTGGCAAGCTAAGAAACTATTTACATTTGAAGAATAAAGGAATGTTGATAAAAATCTCAGAGCTGGATGAAATTTTGATAGATTATCTGAACTATCTTGTTCTCCAAGGCATTATTCCTAATACCTGGATATTCCTTATAGAAGTTTGTATTGCCTCCTCTTAAAAAAACCCTCTGATGATGGTTGTACAGGTGGTCTCTTTCAGTGTTCTTGTAAAGTTTTAATGTCTAATCTAAATCTCCTTTGCTGCAAATTATTACTACCTGTTCTATCCCCCTTGAGCACTAAAAGCATTCTCTTTGCAGAATATTTTGCATATTTTCAGGTATCTTCTTTGCTAAGGCTGAAAGACTAATTTTTCCACTTTTTTCCTAAATCCCATCTAGGTTTTTGATCACTCACTGCTCTCCTCTAGACTTTGTCCACATGATTCGCCCCTTTCCAAAGTATGGACCTGGGTTTTGAAGTGTGGCAGCTGTGGCCTTACAATCCTGAGTAGTGAAAGGATTACCTCCTGTACGCCTTACATGCCACGATGGCACTTGCCTTTATCTGAAACAGAATGTCGTTCTTGATTTATCATTTTTTTAATCTAATGTAATCCCCAATGTACTGCTACCTAGCCAGTTATTCTTCATCCTGTGTTGGCTTCTTGATCCATCCTGTTGTTGGCCTATCCGAGATCATAGATTAGCTGTATAAAATATAACATCCTATTAAATTCCATCTTGTATTTTTTTGCAATCTATTGGAATCATTGTAATGGTAAAATAACTGAAGAACTGTAGCAGATCGTCTTTGAAAGTGAAGAGTCATTTTGTTTAATCTTTCCTGGACTAATTCCAGCAGAGAAGTGGATCCTGTTTTAGGACAGAGAGAGAAGTAGCAGAGGATTGGTTTTGAATCGCTTCCAGTCCTGTGTTTCTGTAATCATACAGTGCTTTTTTTCAATAGTTTCCTTTGCAGTTAGCAAAATCAGCAGGAGACTGACAGAAGACAATCCTCAGTAGTGAGCTGTGCGAAATGTTGTATTTTGTTTGTTTTAAGCTATGTTGATAAATTCTAATTCCATTGAGGAAGCTAGGTAATCTCCTTCAATGAAAAGTACATCTGCATTCTGCATTCAATACAGAATATAACGGTATCTTCTGATTAATATATTGGAGAAAACCAGGGAAATGCAAACAGGGAACTGCAGATTCTGCCGTATGTTGAAAATGTGCTAGTGTTCCTTTTCTTTTAATGAAAGTCAGAATTACATGACTTATTTGTTCACCAGGAGCAGTATTTCTAGGAAGTGTATCTCAGAAGTGTATCTCTTGCTCTACCTGTGACTGATGCAAGTGCATTAAAACTGCATTTTAGCAGTGGAGAGGAATAGATGGCCCATGTTAAAAGCCAGATGGCTGATATTACCTTGATGGGTTTTTGTAAGCATTTGCTTAAATATACATGGACCTAAGATAAAGGATATTAGGAGTACAAAGGTAAGAGGTCCAATATTAGAAGAGACCACAATTATACTTGCCTTTGCCACCTACTCCTGTCCTTTTAGGTATATTTGCTGTGGTTTTTGCCTTCATTTGCATTGTAATTTCTTTGTCTTTGGAGTTTTTCTCTTATTAAGCTTTTTGTGAAGGAATCACTGTTCTGTATAGCTGTTTGGCTTTGGGGTTTTTTGGGGCGAGAGGGAGGTACAAAAAATCTGAAGTCACTACTGTAGCCTTTAATGTTAAATTCTGTATTCTTAGTATGAACAATTTAAATGGGGACAGATGTAAGTATGAGTAAGTGCTTATCTAAAAATATTAGGTTAATTTTTAGATAGGCTTTTGCTCGTGTTTAATATCTTACAAATTTTGAAATGTTTCTGAATACCTAGAGTGTTTGTGTGTCCACAAGCTTGGGTGGCATTTTCTTCAATTATATCACTTTGCCTAATAAACGTTAGTAACTTTCTCTAAATCTTTGCCTTATTTAACAATTTGTAAGGTCCTACAGAAAGGCAGTTAAGTAGGTCTTGTAGATAGAGAAACAGAGCTATAGAAAATGGCAAATGTGAGGCCTAAGGCAAGGCAGCACTTCAGTCCTGATACCAGTCCCTCCCAAGAAACTCGGTGCCTTTTCATGTATGAGATGCAGTTAATGTGGCTTACTGAGCTCATTGCTCTGACCCGCTTAGGGCAATATGGATATCCTGGCTGCTCTGCTTGATTGTGGTAGATTCATTTTTCACTTGCATTGTTCTCTGTTTATATGTTTCAGCTATAAATCTTCACCATACAGTCAGGTAGCTGCCGGGGTTTCCTTCGTCCTTGAGGAAGCATTTCACTTGAGATCTGTACATCTTCTGATGACCCACTTTCTGTTCTTAGCTGATTCCAACCCTAGTTAGAGTATGTTTGTGCTCAGTTTAGAGGTGTTACATGCAACTCTTGGCAGATGAGAAGACAACCCTGGTCCTCTCGTTATGAAGAAAGAGACATTACTACAGAACAAAGCTGCTCAGCCTGAAATTCTCAAGTAACTCCCTTAAATATTGACATAGGGAACTCCAAAGAGAAAAGAGGGGATGAATGGTGTATCTCTAGAAACAAAGTTCCTTTATAACAGAGCTACGGGGGCTAGAAGTTAAACATAGCTTGTCTTCTTTCACCCTCTGAGAGTGTTTGAGGCTGGAAAGTAAGAGGACAAAGGGGTTCTGTGTATGCACATCTATGAAATGGACTTGCAATTGCAATGTGAGTTACCAAGCATATGCACCTGTACTAAATGCATTTGCAGAGTTCCATCACATAAAAAGTTCCTTCTTATCTGTGGAATCAGGATTTGCCAAAAGTCTTAAAAGCATTACCTGTGTAGTTGTTTCTGTTCAGTGTAGTCTCTCTGTAACCCTTGGTGGCAATTTTCCCCTTTCAGCAAATAATGGGTCTGAATTATGTGTTATTTAGTGGATACTAGCTTCTAGCTTTACGAAATACTTTTGGTCTTCACCATTCTGCTTTTTTTTCATCTAAGCAGGGGAATGAAACAATGACCTATTTTATTGGACATATAAATGGTGGTGGGGTTTTTGGTTTTGGTGTTTGGGGCTTTTTTTCAGGTCGCTCCATAGCAAAAGAGCACCTTATAGGAAAGAAGTACTTTACAGATCTTCTCTTATAACATTTAAGTGATTTTTTTTTCCCTTATGCAGGCTAAGATACCTAACTTGGCAGTGCGTTTCGTGCAATCACATGCATTGTATCTATACTGTAGATCACATCTATCATGTACATCAAGTAGCTGGCATTTAGACCCCATTGCTTTCAGTAGATTCAATGAATATTCACCAGAAAAATTCAGTAACTGAAAACAAAAGAATTGTCAAACTTCCAGAGGGAACCTCATGTGTTTCAGTTTGTGCCCATTGCCTCTTGGGCACCACTGAGAAGAGACTGCCTTCTTTACATCCTTCCATCAAATATTTATAAACATTGATAAGATCCCCCTGAGCCTTCTCTTCTCCAGACTAAACAGCTCCAGCTCTTTCAGCCTCCCCTCATGTGAGAGATGTTCTGGTCCCATCTTTGTGGCCATTCACTGGAGAGCCCAGAGTTGGACACAGCACTCCAGATGTGGCCTCACCAGTGCTGAGCAGAGGGGAAGGATCACCTCCCTCCACCTGCTGGCAAGGCTCCTCCTAATGCAGCCCAGGATACCACTAACCTTCTTTGCCACAGCAGCACATTGCTGGGTCATGGTCTTGTTGCCCACCACAGCCCCCAGGCCTTATTCTGCAAAGCTGCTTTCCAGTTGGCTGGCCCCCACTGTGTACTGGTTAGTGGGGGTTATTGGGCCCCAGCCTGTCCTGGTTAGTGTGCTTATTCCTTCCCAAGAGCGAGACTTGACTCTTCTTTTGTAACACTTGAGTTTATAAGCTTTGCTTATTATTACCATAACTTGTTTTAATGCTGGCATTTTTATAAATATGTCTAGGTACACTGACATGATTCATTGAAAACATACAGATTTATTTCTGTTCAGTGTTAAAAGAACCCATGGTATTACAATACTGATTCTTCTCCATCACTGCTGGATACATACAAAATCTGCAGTGTTGGTCTTTATCTCTTCAAAGCCAGAAAATTGTAGCTGTATGAGTAGAAATGTAACAAAGAAATTATTAAAGGAAGGATTTTTTAAAAATAACATGCATAAAGAGAAGAGAATTAAAATGGTAATGCATGCCTTTCTAGATTCCAGGCTTCCTTAGTGTAGGTAAGTGTCTTTGCAGGTGTTTTTTACAACTTTGGAGTGTGGGCTATCAAACCTGCTGTGTAACTTTCTATTCTGTTGCTGAATCTATCTGGGAACAGTATGATTAGAAAGCTTTTGGACATGCATACTAAAAACTATGTGAAAGGCAAATTATTGCTTATAAAATAGAATATGTAATCATGAATCTTTTTAGCTGTCGGGAGGAATTTGTAAGTGTGAAGATGCATTTGGTGCTTTAACTCAGTATATTAGAAATAAGTTGACTGAACATAGCCCTCCTATTTGGGAGGGAAAGAAAACAAAAGATTAGAAGATGGATAATAATGTTGAGGGGTACGGATTAAAAAGCATCTGTAGTACAGATCTAGGGAAGCTCACTAACTCAACAGGCAATAGCTCTTTCTGTATCTTCAGTGGCAATTTGAAGCCTTGAAATCCTGTGCCAGAAGAGCAACATTCATGCACAGATCTCTGGCCTGGAGAATTTAAAACCACAAAAACCTCATTTGTTGTGTTTAGCCTTTGAGGCAACTTTAAAAAGGGCTTTCTGAAGATTGAAAGAGACATTCTCTGGAAAATACTATTCAGGGGAACACATTTTTCAAGAACAACTAAATACATTAATTTGTTAGGAATTAAGTACTTCCTCTGTCCCACGGCAGCAGGTCTAGAGAACAGCCTGTGGCTGCAGAATTATTCGGCTGATGCTGTGCTTCACATTAAAATGCAGCGAATATTTCTTCCTCAGTCCTCATAGAAGACTGCTACACAAAATGGGACTGTACGGATGTCTGTTTTATTGATAGCTACCTGGTATACCATGGTTGTGCAGTACCCTTTTCATTTCATGTTGTAGAACATCCTCCAGTTATGTCAACCTCAGCTCTGGCATAGGTAGTCATAGCTAAATTTAATGGCAAAACTAGGACTGTAATGATTTAACTCACAGATCAGTCTTTGCTGTTCTGAACCTCACATTTTTGCTATTGCTAGTCTTACTGCTTCTGTTTTCATGTTGATCTTGATGATTCTGTGTTTATGCGTTTAAGTCACTAATGAATGAAAAACTGAAGTCCCTTCTCCTCTAACTTCTGCTAACATTATCCAGAATTCACTGTTGCTCTGAAGAAGTTACCCAGTTACTGACGTAACTCTTTTAATAGAAACAAAGAACTAATAATGGTGTTTTGCATTTACTGGACTGTTTGTTTTCAAGTTTGAACTCCTGTGAAATTAGGAGCCAACAATTAAAGTATTATTAATTTTCTTGTACTGTCATCTATCTCCTCAAGCTAAGCTAAAATATAGACATCTTTCTTACCACTTGTCTCTCCATCTTCCATTCTAGGAGAGTCTACCTAGCTCCCTGCCAATTCTTCCTGCAAGCTCCTCTCTCTGGATTTCTCATCCCACCAAATATTGCTCAATCCGTAGCAACCTATTTTGATCAAGAAGTACCATTTCTGAAGAAATCAAGTAATTTTAAAAATATTCACAGCTCTTCTATATGCTTGTTGCCTTTTAACCAGCTAAAAATGGCTCTGACTTTTTCTAAAATTACTCAGTTCTTTCCAACTCCCAACTGTTAACACAGTTGTTATTTGAGCCTGCAGGCTGAAAACTGCCTGTCATTTATTTGTTCATGATGTTTGCTTGGTCTGAAACTATTGCTGAATCCTTGTTTTCTTTACACAGCCCTAACTTAAGCCAGCTCATCACACTAATACTGGAAAAACTCAACGCCTTGACAAGGCCAGGACATGTAGCATTCATATAGAGCAGGATTCACAGCCATATGTCACACTGACTGCTCATATGCACACTACAATGAACACAGCAGGGGTGCACTGCCATCCTGAATATGCCACCTCTCAGGTTCCAGAATGTTTTGCAGATGTATGACAGTATTTATCTCATTCCCAAAGTCTTGCAGTATTTTCCATCTTCCAAGGCTTTTATTGTACAACATTTTGTTGTTCATTTCTAATCAAAACACATAGAAAACTAACACATGGGGGGGAAAGAAATCATAAGCGTCTATGGCTGTCTTAGTCTCATCTAAGCCTTATCTAAGTTTTATTTAACAGACATTCAATCTAATTCTAGGAATAATTCAGGAATACAGTCACATAAAGAGGAAAGAAGTGCATGAAACTCAAAGAGTATAAGTGCATGGACAAAAAGGTATGACAAAAGATTGATCTTGGAAATACCAATCTACCTGGGAAAAAAGCAGTCTGAGTCATACATCCTTAATAAGAATCTGAGCAAACAGTAATGCTAGAATGACCTAGAACATTGTCACCAAGGACAATGAAAAGGCTGAGGTACTTAATGCCTTCTTTGCCTCAGTCTTTAATAGTCAGACCAGTTATCCCCAGGGTATTCAGCCCCCTGAGGTGGAAGACAGGGACCGTGAGCAGAAGAAACCCCCCACAGTCCGGGAGGAAGCGGTCAGCGACCTGCTGCGCCACCTGGACGCTCACAAGTCTATGGGGCCGGATGGGATCCACCCGAGAGTGCTGGGGGAGCTGGCGGAGGAGCTTGCCAAGCCGCTCTCCATCATTTATCAGCGGTCCTGGTCAACGGGGGAGATCCCGGATGACTGGAAGCTAGCCAATGTGACGCCCATCTACAAGAAGGGCCGGAAGGAGGAGCCGGGGAACTACAGGCCAGTCAGCCTGACCTCGGTGCCCGGGAAGATCATGGAGCGGCTCATCTTGAGTGAGCTCACCGGGCAGGTGCGGGACAACCAGGGGATCAGGCCCAGCCAGCATGGCTTCATGAAAGGCAGGTCCTGCCTGACCAACCTGATCTCCTTCTATGACCGGGTGACCCGCCTAGTAGATGAGGGCAAGGCTGTGGATGTTGTCTACCTGGACTTTAGTAAGGCCTTTGACACGGTCTCCCACGGCATTCTCCTGGAGAAGTTGGCAGCTCACGGCTTGGATGGGCATACACTTTGCTGGGTAAGAAACTGGCTGGATGGCCGAGCCCAGAGAGTGGTGGTGAATGGAGTGAAATCTAGTTGGCGGCCGGTCACGAGCGGTGTTCCCCAGGGCTCGGTTCTGGGGCCGGTTTTGTTCAATGTTTTCATCAATGATCTGGATGAGGGGATTGAGTGCACCCTCAGCAAGTTTGCAGATGACACCAAGCTGGGTGGGAGTGTCGATCTGCTCGAGGGAAGGAAGGCTCTGCAGAGGGATCTGGATAGGCTGGATCGATGGGCCGAGGCCAACTGTATGAGGTTCAACAAGGCCAAGTGCCGGGTCCTGCACTTTGGTCACAACAACCCCATGCAACGCTACAGGCTTGGGGAAGAGTGGCTGGAGAGCTGCCCGGCAGAAAAGGACCTGGGGGTGCTGGTCGACAGCCGGCTGAACATGAGCCGGCAGTGTGCCCAGGTGGCCAAGAAAGCCAACAGCATCCTGGGTTGTATCAGGAATAGTGTGACCAGCAGGAGTAAGGAAGTGATCGTGCCCCTGTACTCGGCACTGGTGAGGCCGCACCTCGAGTACTGTGTTCAGTTTTGGGCCCCTCAGTACAAGAAGGACACTGAGGTGCTGGAGCGTGTCCAGAGAAGGGCAACGAGGCTGGTGAAGGGACTAGAAAACAAGTCTTATGAGGAGCGGCTGAGAGAACTGGGGTTGTTTAGTCTGGAGAAGAGGAGGCTGAGGGGAGACCTTATCGCTCTCTACAACTACCTGAAGGGAGGTTGTAGGGAAGCAGGTGCTGGACTCTTCTCCCAAGAAACTAGCGATAAGACGAGAGGAAATGGCTTCAAGTTGCGTCAGGGGAGGTTTAGATTGGACATTAGGAAGAATTTCTTTACTGAAAGAGTGGTTAGGCATTGGAACAGGCTGCCCAGAGAGGTGGTGGAGTCGTCAACCCTGGAGGCGTTCAAAAAAGGTGTAGACGTGGCACTCCAGGGGCTAGTTTAGGAGTCATGGTGGTGTTAGTTGATGGTTGGACTTGATGATCTTAGAGGTCTTTTCCAACCTAATGATTCTATGATTCTATGATTCTATGCAGCAGAACAAATATGAGCTTACAATACACTGAGGAAAAAAAAGTATTTATTGTGTATGGTGTGCCAAATCAAAGAATTTGCTAGTATCTGACTCAGCACTAATGGTGAGAGCATTTACTGCATACTAGGCAGCTCAAAATTCTGGTAAACCAAATACTGATGGATGAAGAAGGGAGTACAAAGAAGAAGAAAAAAAATAGAATTAAATTGGAATATCATTACTTTAAAAACAATGTATGTGGTAAATCAACTGTTTTATCCAGAGGTTGTTAATCTGCATTGTAGATTAACTGTGCCAAAAATACAAAGGAAATTTGCATCAGAAAGTATGTAAAAATTTCAAGCACAAATTGCATCAGTGTGCTACTAGTGATACTAGTGTCTGCTTGGATCCAGAAATGATGTAGACAGAGACATATTTCTACATGCATGAGTATGTTGGAAGTGGGGCAGGTAAAGTGAAGGGTGATGGTATACGTAAAGTAGAAAATATATTAGGAAATAAGTGGACGAGAGATTTTTGCAGGGAATTAGGATGAACGGGGCAAGAAATACATGCCAGAAGTTACTGAAGAAAAGTATGAGGAACACCAGTGCATCTCCATGTAGTTTTTGCTACCACCACTAGTGACACTCAACAAAGGCTGCCTCCTACTTTTTGGGCTCCATTCCTGAAGAAGGATGGTGGTAGGAAAAATACTTCTTTTGCATTAGAATAGGTGGCTGAATAGTGTGAAAGGAGGATAAAATTCAGGTATGAATGTAGTATTTGACTATGTCCTCTATGTCTTGTAGATGCGAAATACTAATATATCCAGATATGGACATAGGTAAGAGTGCAGAATAGCATAGTCTTGAGAGTGCAGTTGTGCAGACCTTATTTTCTCTTGGGTTTTTCCCCACTGTGAAAAGTAATTTAGAGTTCTTCATCACTTATAGAAATATATCTAGATTGAAAGTCTAAAAAGAGCATTTAATTTGTAGCTGAAAGTGTGAATTTGATCAGTCTAAATTTGAGCAAAAATTGTGAGACCTCTGAGGTTTAAGCTCCCACTAGTAAATTAGCATTTCACACTGTCTGTTCTCTGCAGTTTCATCAAAAGGCAAATTTAAACAATTTCAGTTTCTCAGGAACCAAGTGGAATAAGTTACTTGTATTTATATTGAAATAGATGTTAAGAACCTAACAATGGATATTGCCCAGCATGCTGCAGTCTTTTCCCACTTACAAATGACTTTTTGTAAGTGCTTGTACCTTGAGAGTTCAGGAAAATAATTTTCTATCACCTTCACATTATTATAAATGACAATTTTTTCCTTCTAATTAGTACATAACATAAATTTCTACCATCTAAAATATAGCAAATGCTTTAAAGAATGAAGAGTGTTATTGCCACCTGGTGGGAGCCTTGTGAGTGTAACTTCATAATTACAGATAGGATTGTGAAGATGTTGAAACGGCTCAAGCTGACCAACACCATCCTGCGAGAATGCAGACTAACTACATTTGGCACCATGAGAATAATTAGATGATTGCATTTGCTATGTCAATACAGCATTATTAAAGAGCTGCAGCCTGTCCCTACACCCCTTTTAATGTCAGGTAAAGTCACTGTTAAAGTTAGTAAATTCCACTGCTTTTGATGTTAATCAACAGGATTGGAGTACTGACATTTGTGAATAAAATCTGACTAAGCATAGTGAAATATATAGTAGAAAAATTGCATGTAAAAGGTTTGGGGAAGATAAGAGCCTAATGGACAAAGAACAGAGGTTTAAATCTGCATTTCAAATTGACTGAACCTGTTCTCTTGATTATTTTATGTAACTGACAACGAATAATGTGAACTTTGCAGATAATAATTCTGAAATTCTCTATTTAATAATTACTTAAGACTTCACTTTCTTTTCACATTTCTGTCAATGCGCTGGTATTCAAAGCTTTGAAATAAGTGGCCAGTTTTTTAGGCAGGAAGCAGTGAGATTTGGAGATAGCAATATTGACATAAATATGATTTGAAAGTTAAATGACTAATACGACTCTAAGAAGGCTTCCTGACTAAAACACTGAAAGCCACAATATGACAGAATTTGATCTGACATGTATAGGGCTAATAGCATATATTTCCTGTCAGAAATTTAATTTTCGGTGTGACAACTTTGCACATTTTTAAAACCTTAATTAAATTCTGCACAATCTCTATTACAGAATCCTTTACGTTGAACGTGCCTGAAACTGAGATATAGCAACTCAATTTTTCAGACAGCAATTTATATGTAATGTTTTGTGGATGGAGAACAACATGACTGTGTTTGCTGCTGTATAGCAGATGGAACCCTGGAAAGGATGGAAAGTAGTTTATAGAAAAATTTGTGTAGTATCCTTTGCAAATTATTAACGCTTTGTATTTCAAGCCATGTGAACTTGTCTGTTTGACAAAGAAATGGTCATTTCTATTTGTCCAAAGTGATCCAGAGATTATTTCCTCCTGAAATGTGGGAAGATGCTTTATTTCTTAATAGTCAGGGATTGAATTAGCTAATTCAGAGCTAAATTCCCTTTAACTGTCAAATTCCAGGTTTAACACTGCCAACCATCAGGAATATTCCTTGCTTACTTACTTTCTGTAATGATCTGCTCCACTTTCTTCTTTTCTGCTGCAATTTGGGAGAAACCGAACAGAAAAATCTTTGCTTTAGAGCTTTTTTCCCTAATTCATTCAAATTGTTCTGCAAAAGAGAGGGGGGAAATGGTTACTCCAGTCTACTTGGGTGAAGAAAATGTATATACTATATTGAGGTTAATTCATAATTATATTGGGGTCAGGGTTTGGAGAATCTGTACATTTTACAGCAGTCCTTGCAGAAATTCTTGCATCACTGCCTTCTGATTTCTATCTCTCATACAAAGTCCAGTAGAAGGCTGTACTTCAGAAAGTAAAAGCAACCTCTGGCACTTGGGAACGCTGGAAATTACCTGAATCATGCATGGGTTTTTTGATAAAGGAAAATCTAAACAAAATTACACAGAAATCATGGAAGATCTTTAAATTCTTTATTTAGTATGGCTGAGGGAACGTTTTTGGTTTTATGGTTTCCTGTTCATGTTTTGCATGCTTGTTTAATCCATAAAGCAGTCTGTCATATAGTCAAACAGATGGTACACGTGTCCTCTTAAACAGGTGACAGTATGAATGCATACAATGTTCTACATGCACTACCTTGGATTGCACTAAATTGTTTCATTCATTCACGCTAGAGGTCACTGTGAGCAAAAGATTATGCTTGACTTGCAAAGGAAGGAACACGGATCAATTCACAGGACGAAATTTGTGGCATACTTGGCAATTTGAAAGGCTGATGCAAACTCCTCTGTGTTAAATATGTTGTTTGAGGGGGGGCATGGTACTTCTCAGTGCAACCTCACTTACTTACAAACTACAAACTGTAGAGAGAGAAGTTATGTCTGTCAAGAAATCCTCAGTGCTTAAATATGTCAAATTTAATTTTAGACCAAATTTCATCTCTGGCAACGTCAAATTGATTCAAGATAGAGTTCCAGACTCTGTTGATACTTGTTGCTTTTTTTGTATATAAAGATTTGAGCTAATATTCCTTCCCTCTAGGAAAGTGCCCTGTTTCCTCTAGTCTGTAGCAGAAGAGAGCAAGTACAACTTTGGTTCAGCTGCAGCTTCAGGTGTTAGATTATGGATTAGCAATGAAATCAGTAGCCGTCTCAGAGCAAAGTTGTGCAAAGAACAAATGGAGAACATTCAAGGAAGTAAAAAAGGAGCACACTCCCCTTTACCTGCTCCAGGGAATGCAGCCAACCCAGGACTTATCTCCCAATAGCTGCTGTGTCAGACCTTCGCAGCCTTACTTAACTACCACTTGTGTGGCTACTCGTTGTATCTGTGCCCGGTTTTAAAATCTCTTACTTTTTCACAGTGTATGTCCATGACTAGAAAAGATAGCTGAGAAATAAGTGCAAAACTGAACATCTGATGCCACATAAGTCACCTACAGTATAGGTATTCATGAAAAGGAAAATGTTGACCCTTTCCTCACAGCTGAGAGAGCTAATGGGAGAATGACAGTGCTGGTTTTTTATATAAAGCAACGATGATGAATACTACTTGCGTGCTGCCATCCAACGAGTATTTGGTATAAGGACAGTGGAATAAAGAGAGGTTAAAGGAGCAGTGGGCAGGGAAAGATGCTCACATTACCCTACATACTTCAGCGCATGAAAACAGGTACTTATGCAAAAGATACTCCAACCCTGAGGTGACAGAGGCATATTTAATATGCAGATCTGGGAAGAAGAGTCTTCATCACCAGTCTTCACAGAACTCAATTCCTATTTTTACCAGCTTTTTGTGCCCACTTTCTTGTGTTTCTCTTTCCATTTCCTCCCACCCTTGCCCTTTATTCATTCTTTCTCCCATATGTCCATCCCAAATGGCACTAACATCTTAGCTGCTGACATCACATTGTTCATTCTCCAGATTCTACATCTATCATCTCAGTATGCTTAACATATTAAGCTCACTCTGACAGAAAATACCTGCTGCTTTTTACACACTGCCTTAAAAAAAAAAAAAAAAATTTAAAAAAAGGTCTGTTTTCAGGTTGGTCCTTAGTCTAATGAAACAATAGTACCCAGCTGCTCATGAGGTATGCTGGAGCTTTTATTGCACTAATTTTACGCTGATGTAATGCTTCCATCAATTAAATTATACTGTTAAAATGGGTGTAACAGAGTAAACAACAAAACCTATTATTTTGAAATAACAGCTGTTCTCTTAATTGGTAAGGTGGGGCAAAAAAAGAGGTGATCTCTGAGATGGCTTTTAGTACAGGTTATTTAGCATCACTCAGATATTTTTATTTCCATAATGTACTTCGTTTCATAATGTATAACTACTGAAGAGGCACATGGCATTTCTCTACGAATTTTTCAGCTCTTCTTACTCTTACAACAGCAGCACTGCTGACAAGAATTTTGCTAGGATTAACATATTCCAGAAACATCCAGACTAATTGCGTCAAATCTGTTTCTGAGTGTACGTTGGACTAAAGAAATGGAGTCTTATTCAGAGGTGGTGTGACAAACATACAGAGTTGAAGGCTATTCATTGGAATGATTCATACTTCATGCAGGTCTATTTTTTTGGATGATCGCTGCTTTATCTCTTTGTTTTAGTTTGATTAAATAGTTTTTTCTCTGGACTGCTGAGAAACTACTTGTATGCCAGCAATGCTACAAATGTAATTTCATTTCAGTAATGAATAAAAGGTAAATTAATTAATAGGTAAATCAGTTTGCATTGATTGATTTAATAACAAAATGTTGTATTTAAATGTTGCTTAACATGATCTTGTCTTTTGTTGTTACAAATTAAATTTTCTGAGACAGACTTTTCTTAAACATTTCAATACATGCACAGCATGCCTAGATGCTGAAATACAAATTTTACAACAGAATGTGAAAATGTCAGTTTGTATCACATGCAATTTAACAGAGGTGACATATGAGTTGCTTAGATCATTAGATATCCTTGTTCAAGTATATTTCTAGAACCCACTGATGTGTACATGGAAAAGCAGTTAATTTCAGCCTATATCTCAGTAGGGCACCTAAGATGTTCAGGCAATCATTCCTACTACATTTTGTCATATCTTGAGTAAACAATGTTTACAGAAGTCAGCTAAAGTCAACAAACATCACTCTGTAAACTTACAAAATATTTGTAAAAGGATTATTGATTCTCTATTACTAAAAGAAACTGGCTGAACTGCAATCTTTTTTATTTTGTTCTTGTTGCAAGAGGATTTTTTTTTAATCTGGGCTGACAGGAATCTCATGCAGTTCAACAAGGGGAAGTGGAAGGTCCTGCACCTGGGGAGGAACAACCCCAGGCACCGATATGTGCTGGGAACCACCCAGATGGAAAGCAGCTTGGCAGAAAAGGACCTGGGGGTCCTGGTGAACACCAAGTTGAACATGAGGCAGCAATGTGCCCTTGTTGCAAAGAAGGGTAATGGTATCCTGGGCTGCAATAGGAGTGTTGCCAGCAGGTGGAGGGAGGTGATCCTTCCCCTCTGCTCAGCACTGGTGAGGCCACACCTGGAGTGCTGTGTCCAGTTCTGGGCTCCCCAGTACAAGAGAGGCATGGGCAGACTCGAGAGAGTCTGACAGAGGGCCAGGAAGATGATGAAAGGGCTGGGGCATCTCTCCCTATGAGGAAAGGCTGAGAGAGCTGGGGCTGTTCAGCCAGGAGAAGGCTCAGGGGGATCTTGTCAAGGTATATAAATACCTGAAGGGAGGGTGCAAAGAGGATGGAGCCAGGCTCTTTCCACTGCTGCCCAGTGACAGGACCAGAGGCAATGGGCACAAACTGAAATATGAGAGGCTCTGTCTGAACATTGCTAAAAGCTTTTTTACTGTGAGGGTGACTGAGCACTGGCACAGGTTGCCCCGAGAGGTTGTGGAGTCTCCATCCTTGGAGATACTCAAGCACAACCTGGAGGTGGTCCTGGGCAACCAGCTGTAGGTGGTCCTGCATGAGCAGGGGGGTTGGAACAGGTGACCTCCAGGGGTCCCTTCCAACCTCAACCATTCTATTGATTCTATGAGTCATAGTACATAACTGAAATTAAAAAACGTGTTGCGACGAGTTATTACAGTACTTCCATGTTTCTTCTCTGTAGCTGTAACAATTGGCAACTGTGACAATGCCAAATGGGAACTAATCATTTGTGATAAAGTGTAAGCCAACGTGAAATTAGTGGAGTTAATAATGGAAGCTGCCATCATGTTTGAGCTTGGTTTACTCTCAGTAATGTTGTATGTATTTATATGATGTGTACATGAGTATATAAGGTGTGTGTGACAATTCATTTACTGCAAAGGTTTAGCTGGCCTTTTCTTAAGTAAGGACCTGATCACATTCAGCAATGGCACTAATGTGCATCTTCAATGTAATATCGGCCGTAAGCAACCACAAAATATATTTTACATCGAGTCTCACTGTTAAGCAGGTTAGCAGTCAGTGTGGCAGTTTTAACCTTGAACTGAGCTCCTCTGGAATGGCTTATGCCATGTGTGACTGTGCCTTTTGTTGGAAAGGAGCGGGCACAAGCAGCAGGGGAGGTTTTATTTTGCACTTCCTTTTTAGTTACTTTTCCAGCTACCACCCTCATTTCCACCTGTTCCCTAAGCAAGTTACATCCGTTAAGCACACCCACTAATACCAACTCGATTGTATAGAATAATATCTTGAAGCAAATGTGAATAGCAGGGGGAGCAGATTGCAGCAGTAGAACTTTGTCATATCCAAGTCATACTGTCAGTCTGAAGAAACAACTGAACAGATAATACAAGGCAGGCATTGTATGTTCCTGATAAAACCATATTAGACTCAGACTGCAAATGATCTTCTTAAAAATAACCAGTTTTTTTCCAAATTTTATTTTAATTTGAGGCAAACAGAAGCTTAACTTCATGTTTATTGAAACTTATTTTAGGTAAAAGGGAGGATTTTGTCATGACTTCTCAGGCAAGGAAGTAGTAAGGATGCTGGGACCACATTTTTGTTTGGGGATTAAAAAACCCGACATGCAGTGACATCAAGAAGTGGGATCTAACCGACGTTTTAAAAACGAAACATATTGTAGCTCCCCATGATCTGCTGCAAACTTGGAACTTGTGAAAATCAACCTAAGTGACTACATTACTCACATGAATGGCTGAGGTTTACATTTAATCTCCTATTTTGAATTTGTGAGGTTGAGGGTTTTTTTGATTAGAAGCTATTCACAGTACCGTGTAGGGACCTTGATTTATTTATTTAAAGTAGCACAAAAAATGAAAAGTAATGTATTATTTCTAAAAAGAATTGTTTACTACCAATACAACAGCAACACTTGCAGTGAAGTTTACAGCTCACCACCAGCCCAGGAGCTTCCCACGTTTGCGGCAGAAGTACAGGCGTGTGTCGTAGTAACTTAGAGGACATTTAGGAACAACAAGTTACTCGGTTACCACCCCTTCTCCCCCTTCTCTTCACTCCTTTTGCTCTCCACGGAGGAACGCTGCGTTAGGAGGAAGGTGCCCCCTCTCAGGCTCGGGGGACGCCGGTTCAGCCCACCCCGCCTGACAGGCGCCAACCCCTGCCGGCCTCCGCGCTCGCTAACACCAGGCACTTCGGCAGGGCTGGCCCAAGCCCTTCCTGCCGTTCCCCAAACGCACAAGTCAAGGGCCCAACTTGAGGAGAAGGGCTCTATCCGCACCTCCGCCGACTCGGGGCGGGTGCTGGGGGCAGCCGTCAGGCGCCTCCCCCGACACTCGGCGACCGCTCGGGGCGGCCTCCCCCCTCAGCGCCGGCTGCC
>WAAD01006113.1:142939-153588 GCA_013389945.1 Fregata magnificens
AACAAGCCCGGGCTCGCCGAAAGTCTTGCCCTGCCTCCCGTTCCCAGGCTCGTAGAAAAAGATCCTAAAATCAAATCTAAGGGCTAGCTTCTGCTCACGTCTGAGCCTGCAGCCGGGAAGCTTGGTGGTGTCCTTTATAGGGCAAGTGCAGAGTGACTTTTGGGACGGGAGTATTTTTTTTGCTAGCTGCCTAACACCGAGGTGAGTGTTCTCCTCTTCGTCGCACATGTGTTGGAGGAGAGAGGGCTTTGTTGCCCGGCTCCGCTCTCTGGACGGGGTCCGCCCCGGCAGGGCTGGGGTCCGCCCCGCTGCGCAGCGCATCCGCTGGCGCTGCCGGCTGGGCTGCAGCCTCAGCGCGTCTTCGTCGTACTCGTCTCTCTTTCAACAGCGCTAAGGTCAAGTTTAAAACCAGATGCAAAGTAACTTTTGTGATTGTATAACGGTTAAAAATACTCACGCTGGTTTACTGGGAAAGTATTTTAATCTCTGTGTTTTCCTAGGACTGTTTGAAGGTTGAACTGAACTGTGTTGGTTTATTTATAACCTGATGTAGAAACAAAATACAGAAATGCATTTGCTTATATCAGTAAAATATTTTCTGGTTTAGGGAAGCTTAACGTTGGGAAGCAAGTTATCTAAATTGCAAAGAATATGTTTAATGATGGTAATATTGCTGGTACTTTTTGCATCCCGTTGTGATTTTAGTGTTCTCTGAGTAGAAGTAGTTGTTGGCTGAGTTAGGTATTGTATCTTTGATTTTGGCTATACTACTTTCATCTTTATAAGGACATCTTTAGGTCATTATTCTGAACGTATAGAATTAAAAAATATAGTTTGTAGCCAGATGCCTTCTACAATGTTCCTCGTGAATTGCTTAATTTCAGGGAAGTTGCTCTTAAGCAGTAAGAGTTACTATGTGTTACACTGGGGTGGTATATGCATACCTTGCTGCTTCCTGTCTTGTAAAAGCTAAGCTTTCAGTAAGCCCTTCTATGAAAGCTTACTGATTTAAGGAACTTTCTACTATAAAACAGAGATCCCCTCATCGTTTAGGAGAGAGCTTACAGTGGAAGTTAAAAGGCCTTTTCTTGTAAGGACAATTCCTCCCTGCCTTAGTGGTTTTTTGCATAAATACTATTTTTTATAAAATTGGGTAGTAGTTTAGTAGTAAGTAAAGTCAGCTTATTTTGGATCCTGTGTATTTCAGTTGGAAATGTTTATAAAGAGCATCTTTGGTGGTGTCCCTCTCCTCATTGCCAGTGGCCAAGTTCTACACCTTCTCTTCCTTTGCCGCCTTATCTCTCTTGTCTTTCTCTGTCGCCTAATTAGGTGGTGGCTGTGAACCAGGCACGTGATACGAAGTGAATTTTTCTATCATTATAGACATGTCAATGCTGTTCAGTAAAAAGTTAGGGGCTGGTCTTTGCATGTGTAAGTAGAACATTAGATTCAAAGAGGTTATTTGTAGGCAGTATTTACAGGATCGATTCATTAATTTTTGTGTTTATCTGCACTTGAAAATCAGTTCTTATTTAGTTAGGAAAAAAGGCAGTCGCTATACTGGCACAATGCTATATATGGTCAGTCTTACTCAACAATAGCTGCTCATGCTTGGAATTATTGAAGAATGTATAAATACGTCTTGAAGTTGCTATCAGTCTTCTTGCCCTTTTCTAGGCTTTTTGTTCAACTAATTATATGACTATCTTCAGATTTTAAATTTTTACTCTGGTTTTACGTTGCAACCCTACTATCTGATAATTAATCATTATTCTCTTTTTTGCAGCTAAAATGAATTCAGATTCTGATCCCCCCTCCAGTCCCTCTCACCCCCAGCTGCATCTTGGAAGGTCCCAGCTAAACGCTGCTGCTGTGGACCATAGTGAGAATAATCAGAAACCTGGACCATCTTCAGGAGATACTGCAACATTTTCTTCTTCAGTTCCTGGCTACTCCCATAGCAGGGAGAAAGCTGAAAAAAAAGGTAAGTATGAAAGCAATTTTTATGCAAAATTGGCTTATGTTAAACATTGGGAGATTATTGTGTGTGTGTGTATGTGTATTCTAAACTCTGTTTAAAGAGACACTGTAAAGTATTTTTCAATTTCTCCAATTTCTTTTAACCTGTTGTTGTGGAAGAGACTTTTCTTCTGCAGCTTACTTTGCATGTTTTCGAGTTTTCCCATTCAATTTTTCTTCTGTGTACAGAGCAACAGGAAAGAAGTTTGAAAAATTGGCAGGAAGAATTAAATGTAATTTAGTATAATATTAAGGTTTCAATTTAATTTCTTTAGTTGGCTAGATCACATGCTAACTATAGCTTTAATATGAATTCTAACATGGATGAATAGATACTACTGTAATGTAGACTGAGGGAATAATAAGCTGATATATGAAACCAGAGTGACAGAAATGAAGTTAAGATTAGCAGGTAGCTAAAAAGTTGGATTAAGAATCATGATACACTTTGAGAGGCAGAATGATACTTTTATTTTCCCCTCAGTGTGGACCTATTGAGTTTCAAAGATTGTGAAAACTGATAGGATGAGAGAAGTGTCTCGTGGAAAAGGTAGAAAGAAAAATATCTGGCTCCTGTATTCAGCTGCTGAGTTCCAGTTTTAAATTCAGTTTGTAATCGTAACGCTTGTGCAAGAAGGTCTTGTGTTTGAGGTCTAGCAAAATTACTGCTCTTTAACTTTCTTTAAAATTGGACTTTTGATTCTGAAACTGCTTATGTGCATGCCCTTACGCTCATGAGTCACTCTATTGAAGGTAATAAGGCTATCCAAGAGTTTAAAATTATTAAATGTGTGAATATCTACATGGCATGTATCAGATGCAGCTGAGCTCTGCACATAGTTCAGGCCGGTATTGTGGCTGTGTTAGCACATCTACTGTTTGCATCTAATTCAAAATTGACTGTTGGAACCTTCTGAGTTCTTTGTTCTAAAAGGCACATTCCAGATGGAGGAGAATTTTTTTGGATACCTGAATTTCTAACATGCCTGAGTGTATCATTATCAACTGTCATCTCGCCCTCCTGTAAAAGAATTCAGAGATGATGGAGAATTGACACTTCTAACATTGATTACATGATTATTAATTTAGGATCAGTGCTAACAGGTGTGTTTTCTTTTCTTCATTCTCCAGTTTCTTAGTATGCTTCAACAGGGAAAGAATAGCAACAGCATTAGGAATATGGTATGGAGTTATCTTGAGCTTTGTTATTATATGATTTGAAAGAGGAAAACATAGGTTTCTGTTGTTGGTGCCCACATTCATGCAAGATTCTGAAAATTAATACAAGCTATCAATCTAGTGGTGTTTTACACAGAAATTCTGTCAGGTATTCTTCTATAGCTAATTTGGAGATTTTCTTATTCCGTATAAATACTGGACTTTTAAAAACATATTGAGTTTTGTCTTAGTTCTCTTTACAAGCCTGTGTATCTACTAATGATCCCTGTGCAGTTTTGTATTATAGACACTTTTGTTTGTGCCCCTATAAAAGAGGACTTTTGAGCACTGATGTATATCTCCGTCTCAGTTGTGACTCATTCCTGATTACTTTAAATCTCTTGCCATGCAGATCTTCTCAGTGCCTGGTGCCAGTGTCATTGCCCTTTCCATCCCCGTCTTAATATGTGCAAGTATTTAATGCTGCAGAATGAGCTACTATTGCCATTGTGTCATGCTGGAGTCTCTAACAACCAAGATTTTAGTGGATTTCAATAGCAAATATGTTCAATAAGATCATGTTTCTTCATCCAGTATTTTCTTCTACGGTTATTTTAGATTTATGTCATTTGTCATAATACTAACAATTTCTAGAACTGAAAACTCATTTCAAGGAAAGGAAGCAGAGAATTTTTTGTCCACCTACAGCAGCATTGGTCATCAGAACTTAAAAACAGGGATTTTTAGTAGGATTTCAGAAAGAAGTACAAATACAGAGGAGTACAAATTCACAGTCATGTATGTGCATATGGAAACAAATATGAAAAAAGTGATGTCTCAAACAGAAAATTGGTACTTCAGTAATTTTCAAAATATTTGAACTGACAGAGAAGGTATTCCTTGGAATCACTAGATCCTTTACCAATAACATTCAAGTTGCTGATAGATCTAGGAAGAGCGAGGGATCTGGTCTCTTAGCCGTGGCATGTTGTGGTCTGGTTGTGTGAAAGGACACATACACTAGAACAGATGTTCTGGGAAGGGCTGTTCCGACTTCTTGCTTGGAAGATTAAGAAGTCAGTTACTTTGAATAGTCACTATGTGTCACTATGATGATGACTAACTCTGAATGATGTAAAAGAGGACAGAAAAAAACCAGCACATTGCTGTGCAGAAATATTAAATATGTGGAACACTCCTCTTTATTGGTGACTTAAATATCTTGTAAAAAATTCTACAAACTTAAATTTGTAGTAGAAGTAATTTTATTTTTAATAAATCAGCTATGATTTCTGTTAGAGAAGGGGAGATGTACAATGTCCGTCTCATATTATCTGAAAAGCAGTTTTACCTCAAGCATATCTACCACATGCCCCTGTGCCCTTCCCACAAAGAAGGTTACTGGTATCCTGGGCTGCATTAGACAAAACATTGCCAACAGGTGGAGGGAGGTGATCCTTCCCCTCTACTCAGCACTGGTGAGGCCGCACCTGGAGTGCTGTGTCCAGTTCTAAGCTCCCCAGTACAAGAGAGACATGGGCAGACTGGAGAGAGCCTAACAAAGGGCCACTGAGATGATGAAGGCACTGCAGCATCTCTCCTATGAGGAAAGGCTGAGAGAGCTGGGGCTGTTCAGCCAGGAGAAGAGAAGGCTCAGGGGGATCTTATGAAGGTAATATATATATTTATTATACATAATTATGTAGTATATACAGATATATATGTAATAATGCAATGTTTTATTACATATACATATGTACATTATAATACACATATATTATATAACATAAATACCCGAAGGGAGGGTGCAAGGCAGTAAGCACAAACTGTAACACAGGAGGTTCTCTCTGAACATCAGGAAACATCCCCCCCCTGCCCCCCCCCCAACCCTGGCCCTGTGAGGGGGGCCAAGCACTAGCACAGGTTGCCCAGAGAGATTGTGGAGTCTCCATCCTTAGAGATACTCAAGCACAACCTGGAGGTGGTCCTGGGCAACCAGCTGTAGGTGGTCCTGCATGAGCAGGGGAGTTGGAGCAGGTGACCTCCAGAGGTCCCTTCCAACCGCAACCATTCGGGGATTCTTGAAATATTCTTGCCAATGAATCTGTATTTCTGATCTGTGCTTTTTCTTTCAGTCTCCACTTATATACACTGTGTTTAAGGCTATAGCATCAATGTGAACGTTAAGTAACTTATTTCTTGGAAACACCCATCTCCTATTTCTGCAGCATTATCCATATCAGAATCCAGCAAATTAATGAATGCCCTGGCTCTGACTCAGTAAAGCACTTAAGCACACGCACATCCTCAGCTGCACAGGTACTTCATTTGGATCAAACCCCTATACTGTAGGTTTTTTCTTAGCAATTTTTCAATCTATGTTCTGCTAATGTATCATTAGGTAGTAGTTTTGTTATTCCTTGTATAATTCATTTCACAATGGGAGGCAACAGTGCTTTGAGAATTTATTGTGCAAATCAAATCTGGATTTAATGAAAAAAACAATATTCAGTTGTTGGGCTTGAGATGATTTGTAGATATTGTTTTTGTTGCTTTAAAAAAAGAAAAGGAGGGTATTCCTATTTCTACCCAAAGCTGTTGCATTCTGTAGAAAACGTCTGCCTATATAAGTTACTGGGTTTTGTGTATGTGATGGGAATGGAATGAATATCAATACATCAACTCTCATGTTTAAAAATAAATTTTAAAAATGTAAAAATTGTTTCTTTCATGGATGTTCCTGGACAGGAAGTTTATTAGTGAGCAAAGCATATACGCTACTAATACGGGCTTCTGAAATTTTAAAACCATGGAGTCATCAGTATTCATGTAAGCAAATTACAGGGGAGTTGCCAGTTGCTTAAACAAGAAAGTTCTGCCATTATTTTAGTAGTTAGTGCCAAGAGGAACATGCTGAGCTAGAAAGTAGCTTTCGGTGGCCCAGTGGATGTTTCACTTTTGATTCAGATGAAAAGAAAGCAGAGTTGAGAGAAACTTCTCACAATACGATAGTGATCGGATCCTTGCCTGGGATGCCTGGATTCAAGTAAGTGCTTCGAGTCAGCTATAATGGTAACTTGAACCGGACTGACTCTCACCCCAGGTGAATATTTATTGTGCTGCAGGTTATCTGGAGGTGTTACCATTTCTTGTAATGCTTAAGTACTTTCAAGCATGTAAAGTCTCTTTCTTAAAAATTTACTGTCTGCCAGTTGGCAGGTAAAAGAGGACATCCTAGGATAATAGAGAAATCTGGGAGGCAGTGCGAAGGTGATAATTTTTATATGTGGATGAAACAGATCTTATTTGTGTTTTACATCATTCATATACATTTGCTAGCCAGTAAGGTTGGAGAGGAGGAATCGGGTAGGAATTCAAAGGTGAGAGTTTGGGAAGTTTTGAGAGCATTGCAAAGCTAAGTTGCAGCACTTGAAGAAACATCTCTTTGGTTAAGGAACTAATTTTTCTTTTGTCCATGTTTTTGCTGTTAAGGAAATACACACAAATCTCTTGCTCCAGAATTGAGAACATATGGGGAAGGTATTTGTACTGAGAGCTTTGCAGACAGAAATCAATTTCTTATGGTTTTTTTGTAGATGTGCGGAGTTTTGCTTGTACTCTAGGAAGGTTATGAGGGTTTTTTGTGTCTCTTGGAAGAGAATTACTTTATAAATTGTGTGACTTGGAATTTATAAATAGTACAGAAAAATTCTTTTAAACAGTTTACAATGCATTGTAACAATGTACAACAGTGTGTCTCCAACACATTGCTAAATGATAGCTAAAGAATAGGGAACCTCTCTAACTTACAAATATTTTCCGAGTGTTAGCCCCTTCCACTTAAGGTTGCAAAGAATGTTTGCTTCAAAGCTCTATTTTAGCACTTCTGTGTCTTCACTTTCTGGCAGTTTGCTTGTACAGACTAACTCTTGAGGCAAAGTGAAATGTTTGTGCAAAGCTTGAAGAAATCTCAGAAAAATCTTTGATTGTTTGAAGGGGAGGATTATACCTTGAAGTATTAATTACTTAACAATTTTTCTGTCAGTTTATTAATGCCCCTTCAAACTTTACCTGTAATTACTCAGGCTTCTGGAAAGCTCATTTGCCAGGCATTGCCGTGGGGGAGAAAAGATTCTATCCAAACAAAAGTTAATGACTGTATTTTCAGATAAAATTTTGGGACGTAGTCATAGTCAGTACAGAACAATGGGAATTGGCTTTTTCAGGTCTGCTGCTGTTGTCAGTAACATACTGATGTTTTTACCATACGTGGGAGTAGGATTGGACACCCATTTATTTGAGGAAAGATTCTCCATTTTTGCCCCTTTCACCATTTGAAATACATAAACGTTTTCTTTGGCTGATAGCAAAGATAGTTACTGATAACAATTTTTTGCGTTCGCACAATGAGACAGATTAAGGGAAGTACCCTAGCTCAATCTTCCTCCATTATTTTTCAGATGGATCGATTTCCTAATCTGTGTTCGTTTATGATAACAAAATGTTTGTTCTAGCATAGTTCCAGGGTGCTAGAGGGATAGAAATGAGCGGCTGAAAAACAGAAGAGGAAGAGCTATATTCACATTAGTAAATCATGTAATGAAATAGGAGTAGCTCTGTAAATCATTCCTATTGTACACATTTAAAAATTTAATCTAGCATTTGGAATACAATCTTTCAATTTAGTTTCCTCCAAAGGGAATCAAGTGTGCGCATTCCACCGTGCACACAAAATGCATTAAATCGGAACAGTTGGAAAGTTAAAAGTACATTCCTCATCTGAACCAATTCTCTAATATAATGCATCTGCATTCATCAGCAGCAAGAACTGCTAATCTCTGTAGATACTTTGCAGTGGCTTGGGAGGAAAACATTTGGAAGTACCTAATATCTGTACATTCATCTTCAAATAAAACTGCAACAAATCCCTGTTACACTACAATAACCAAGGAGAGACTTGAAGCTGTCATGCTGTTAGAGGGCCCCTTGCAGCAGCAGAAGGCTCGCTTCATTGCGGAAGTTAGAAGGTGAGACTGGAAACAGTAAACTGGGAAATAAAACCAGTCCTTTGCAAAGTCAGTTAATTATTAGAATCGCTTACTAAGCAAGGTAATAAGGCACTGTGGACTTGCAAAACGATTGGGGTGGGCCTTTTTTAAGGGCTACTCTATTTTGACGTAAGCTAATGAACTGCTAGAGTGCCTGTGTGTAGAAAAACCTCCGCTGCAGAATTGCTGAAATTCCATTGAGCATTGTGCAGGTTGTTATGATAACTTCAGGTCTTCACCTGCAAAAATATGTGGGCTTGGTGTGGTTTATGATCTCAACTCTTTCTTGCATTGCTTTTCTGCAGGTTGGGGTTTTTTTGGGGGTGGGTTTTTTTTTTTTTTTTTTTGGTGGGGAGGGTTAATAGTGATGATTATTAACAGAGAAATGACGAAAAGCTTATTTATTTTTAACTCTCCAGTTTTGGAACATGTTAGATTTATCCCAGCTCATCCATACAGGATTTAATCAGAGATGCCTGCATAGAAAAAGCAGCAGGGCTGTCTCATTAGTTGTGTGTAAAATTATTTTAATGACTTTAAATGATCATTCTACAATAACAGCTATGCTAGAAAGAAATACCTTTTAAGAATAGTTTTCCCTCCACTTTTAAAATTTATAGTCTCTATAATATCATCACTCTTAGTCTTCCACCTACGTGTGTGTGTTTTTTTTTTTTATTGCTCTCCTGACAATTTGCCTTTATTTTGTGGGGGTGCAGAAGTTGTTCCCTTTTCAATTTAATGCTATTTGATGACTTGCAATTGTGGTGTGACTAAGACTATTATCATATCTACAAACGCGTTGCTGCTCCCAGAGAAAGCAGAGTTGAGTCCTAGACTTCAACACCTCTGTAAATAAATGTTATTCCCCTATTTCCCGTCCATGTTATCACCTTTAAAGATAGAATTCCTGGCAATGTATGCTAATCTAAATATTTTTAATTGTTCTTGAGGCAAGTGGGACCATCTTAAGATGTCACCATGGAAGTTGAAGTGCATAGAAGTAAAACATGCAACGTACTCTTACTTGTACCATGCCCTTACTTTGCATTTAACATAAGAATCCAGGAGGCTTCTGAATGGACGAAAGGATTCAACACTCATGGATGAGCAAATAAGTGTCTAAAGTTAATAAAACCATTTATCAAAACAATGATGTTTGTTGTACAAAATATTTCTCCCTCTCCAGTCAGTTTCTCTATTTGTGTTGTCATTATATTCTGTATGTACAAGTCATGTTTATGACGTGATGCTTAGTGCCTGCTTTTAAGTGGAATGTCAGTCTTTCCAGAAACTTTACTCCTACATAGGTACTGCGCACAATACCACTGAACTTTTGGAGCTTGTGGAAAGTGAGTAGGAGGATTTCTCTAGAGACTCAGCTGGCTCTGCTGAACACTGAAAGCCCAACAGTACAATCCAGTGACACACAAAAGCTATTAGAACCTCAATTTTTGTTACGAAATGTACAGATCAACTTTTTCTAAAAGCATATTGATAATAGACAATCTACCTGTGGATGAACAGTTTAAATTTCTTTTCCCTGAAAGAAAGAAATCAGACATCCTTCAGTTTGGAGATACGCTTACATAGCATCTTCTAGCAAATGAAAGGATTTTTTATTTTGTCATTAATATGTGTATGCCTTTGCTCCTAAGTGCATCTGAGACTCTAGAAAACTTGTTTCGTAGTGAAAACAAAATCTGTAATAAAAAGCTGTGCACTGTTCCCTGAAAATTTTGAATTTGTTGGGTTTTGATAAACTTGCCAGGTTTGTGCTTACAGAAGGAACTTTTCCTGCAAAAAATCCTGTGTAGCGCTGTATCAGAATCACCACCATACACTTCCAAAAGGGACTGGAGGTATTATATAGGATGTGACTCCAAAAGAAATACCTTCTAGGGAGATTGTGCACAGAATGTGTGTGTTCTGCTGTATCTGTTTTGGTTGATATCCCTGGGCAGGCATGCCCTTAAGCTTTTGTTTTCCTACTTTTTCCTTGACTATTTATTGCTTGAACAAATATGCCTTTATTATGTACTTTGTATGTGCATGCATTCTTGTTGCTTGCTTCCTACCTAATGTTATAAAATCTCCAGATTTCAACAGTGTAAAACTTTCTTCATATTAGCAAATGAGCTATTGCTGAGAATCTGCAAGAAAATTATATTCTATAGCTAGTGTATTTAATTTGTGAACTTCTTAAAGCAAATTCATTCTGTCTTCTAACATAAATTAACTGCTTCACTTTGACAGGCTATTATTTCTGATGCTTCAGTCACGCTTTGTTTCTTTTTTCTTTTTTTTTTTAGTAGCCCAAAAAGACCAGATGCTTACCATACAGTCCTATCATAGTTTTGAACTCTGTAGCAAGACCTCTACTGACTTCACAAGAAGCTATAACAGCTTCTTTTTCTGACTGTA
>WAAD01006114.1:2934-15837 GCA_013389945.1 Fregata magnificens
CGTGCTTGCCACAGTAGAAGCAATACACTCAATTTCATGTTTTACATTAAAGTCTTAAATCTTTTCATACATTATTATGCTGCATGCAGGAATGTGCGTGTTTGATAGAAATGTTTCTAGAAATCCAGCCCCATTTTCCTCGTATACATAGTGCTTAAATTCCTATTGCTTTGTTTTGAATTCTTTCCTTACAAGAGAAACTTAATTTATTAGAAACGAGATCAACACTACAAGCAACATGAACATCATGGTTTACTGTGAAAATGGGCAAAAGCACTGCAACAGTTCTTTATCATTGCTCATTCTTCCAAAATGACAACTTTATATAACACTAAGAAGAGCTGACTGCTTTCTATCCTGTTGTACTGACAGCTTTTGGCATAGGCAATTATGACTCAATTTAAAAAACCCAAGAGGGAGCATTTGCGCGTGAACACTAGAGATGGGCCAGCTCTTTTTTAATCAGCTATTAAGCATAACAAAATGGCATTTGAGTTCTGTCTGGTCATTATTCACCTTCCAGATTATCTGAAAAAGAGCTAGCAGGCAAATGAGGGAAGTTCAAAAAATGAAAATAGAGCAGAGGAGAAGCAGAGTGAGAAAGACTGAGAAGAAGCAGTGATTGCAAACAGTAGTGGAGAACGGTTAATATTGTAAATCTTTTCACGACAGAATGCTTATTCCAGATGAAGTAGCCCTTGCTTTCACTAGAAACCACCATTTATTTTTCATGCATCTTTCCAAACAGGATAAACTGGAGGAGGGAAGTTGGTAAATTTTTTCTGCATAATAATTCAGGCATTGTGTGACAGCATATTTCTCACCAGCTTCCCAACCTATTCTACATCCCACAGACTGAACAGTTAGAAGCCTGTCATATTAATAAAATCAGAAATACTAAAGTTTATCATCCCCAAGTCAAATGATTTATGATCAAACAAAACAAGAGTTGTAGCAATTATTTTTCCCTATGAGAACAAATTTTCATTTTTTACTCCTAAAACACAATAATTAGCTTCCAGGAGCAATACTGCGGGCTACCCGATTGGCAAAACTTTCAGTCCTGGGGTGTGCGGGCACTCTAAGGGAGCGCGTGTGCTAAGTGTCACCTGCTACTTGCATTTTCCTTATCAACCATCTGACTTCTGACTAAGTAGCTAGCAGGGCTCCTGATGTCAGTTATACTCCTAAAAGAAGAAATAATTATGTCAGTATTTCAGTTCTTCTGTGGTAATAAGTGAAGTATCTGTACACACCGAGACTCCTCTTCCACCACCTCCAAATGTATTCTTCTCCAGGACTGAGGCAAGATTTGCAGAACTGCACTATATTGCTTTCTAAAGGGAAAACATGAAGAAGTTGTGATGAGAAATGAGACTTGCTCCCCAACAAACACTCGCCAAGTCCTACAGCAGTCTTTCCTGGAAACAGATTGTTCTTTTGCAATTGGCTAAAAGGAAAATAAGAAACCCAAACTATTCTTCTGTTGAATATCAAGGTTGCACTTCAATCCTCCCGTGCCACTGGCTGACCAAGATATTTCATAACAGCCACTATTAAGTCCCAGTCTGATGTCTTCTTCACTTCAGGAAATGACTGCACCCAGGAAGTCGCATTGCTTCGCAAGGTTCACTGACCCATTACCCACCCTATGTCTGTAACTTGGGCCCCAACCATACAGCACAGCAGACAGCAAATGCTGGTACTAAAGCTGCTCTAATTTTTGCTGCCACTGAAACTGTCACCACAAAGTGTCACTGGGATGAGAAGACATTTCGTATTCTGTCTTACACAGGGATGCTTTCAGTAGCTTTTTCATCTTTAGAAGGTGATAGCTGAAGAACAACACTGCAGAATTTACAGCATTTAAAAAAAATTGAAAAGCATTTTAATTGACTATGCACACATTTGTGCTGCTGACATCAGTACATATTTGGGACAAGTTGCTTTGGAAATACAAAGAGAGCTGACAACTCTTGGCATGCCAGTTCTCAATAGCTCAGGCAGTGCCTAGTCTCAGAAATTCTGTGGTTTGTATCAAAATAAATGCAGATAGCACAACTGGTCATAACTCATGTTATTAATTTATATTATTCTTGTTGCATTTTCCCTCTTCTGCCTCATAAATACATTAGTCTTTTGGGAATCATTTGCAGGCTAGTTCGTGGCAAATCCTACGATTCAGGCTTTCTTTCAGAAATTTAGGCCTTTGCTCTACACTTCCTAGAGAGATTACCCACTGACTTCCGTGAACTTCAACTAATTTTCCTAAACATTAAGAATATGCTTGCTTCCTTTTATCAGATATAATAAATTTATTAATGTTGATATATTAAATATTAATACTAGATTTACACAAAAAGTTTTTTTAATGCACCTAAAATTACTTATGCCTTAATGGGGATAATTAAGAGTTAAATCTTCCTATACCATATGCTTTTGCCAGATATTGCCATTGCTCGATACCTAATTAATTAGGTACTCCTATTTGAATAGCTATTTAGATACATGTGGGATAACCTCTCTGTTAAAGGATTACCTAATTTGGAACTGTCAGCAGGAATCAGAAGATGAACCTCCTAGTGTCACAGCTTCAGAAGCATGTCAGTGTTTTGCAGAATATGACACGTATCTCGGTCAGCATTTCTGAATGCATTCATTAGCCCTGGATTTAGAAATCCACAGGATTTCTATTGCCAAGATTCCCGAGCATCTACAGCAGTAAGTTTATTTAAGCCCTCATTCCAGCTTAATTCCATCCTCTTACTTCTATGTGCACTTTTTTCTCTGAAGTCAAATCAAAATCTCAAGACAAAAATCAAATTCAATCAAGGCTAAGCCAGAGAAAACAAATATGTTGGGGGAAGAGGATGGGAGTTTGCCTAGTTATTTCTTTCTCAAAGAGTCAGACAGCAAAACTAATTTTTCCTGGTCCAAACTGTTTGCTGATACCAGCTTATCACAGCTGTAACAGCTTATCACAGAGAATCAGTAGTCTAGAACAGCTAAAGACCTGGCTCAGCCTGTCTCAGCACTTGTGGATGCTATTTGTGTTATTCATGTCTGTGTATTGTTTTTTCAGGCTTGGCAGTTGAATACTACCTCCAGGTCTGAACTCAGAAATCTAGATTATCCTGAAACTGAGAATATCTATATTCTGCTCCTTTAAGTATTAATTTATTATGCAATTACCTTAGAAAAAGTTGGTAGCTTAGTAAGACATTAAAAATAATGTGTTTTTTTAATTATTTAAAAATTTTTAATGTTAATCAGAAGTTTGTATTTTTTTCGTGACTCGAAGATCATCCAATGATTTCCTCTGTTTTTGACAAGTAACAAGGGGATTCATCTGAAGTGAGATGAGATTTCATATGGGATAGGGAAAAATAACCCACCTCTGACTTTTCCAAAATCTGCTAGACATTTAAAAGCTCTTGAGGATGACTGAGGGCATAACCACATGATCCGAGGAAGACACATACGTGGACAGAAAGGATTAGTAATAAGCATGATAAATCCATTAAAAAAAGAATTTTAAAAGTAGTAAAATTCATAATAGCTGAAAAAATGAAAACTATCGTTTCTTTGGCATGTCTAACTGAACCTAGGCATCCTAGCTTACTAAATATCACCAAACAGCTCTAGAACTTGAGTATGCATTTTGCAGGGAGCAGGGGACTTTCCACACAGGTAACATGTTGACATGAAAGTGACAGAAGGCTGAGATCGGCAATGCCTGTAAGGTTGGACAGGCCAGTCACACCCTAAAACAGTTCCACTCCAGCAGAAAGTGCATTTATTCTTCTGTCCCAGTCTAAACACTTGGCTTGAGATCTGAGGCAGGTTACTCAGAAAATACTTTCAGAAGCACACACAGCACATTATTCTGTCTGAACAGTGCGAGAGTTGTGCTAATAATAGCAGTTAAAGGGTCTTTTCCCTTTGTTATCTTCCAGGTCAGTAGTAATGCAGCTAGAAAATAAACACAAGTATCCACCCATCTCAAGACAAACTGCACATAAACATGTAAATGAAGAGCTTCACAGATTTATGAGTATACGAGTAATCTTTTTTTCCAGACAAAGCACTTACGGATGAGCCAGTTTTACAATCTAAAGCCCAGTAAGTAAGCATAATCGCATGCCCAGTCATACGTATAGTCAATGAACCCTTTGCTGTTAGGATGAAGATTGATAAATACTTTAGGACACACCATACCCTACATTTTGGCAGCTATCCTGTATCTTTGACATGCTAATTATAAAAGATAGCATTGTCATCCTAGAAACCACAGAGCAGAAGTGAAGAAGGAACACCCATCCTGAAAGAAATAGTCAAATAACATTTAAATAAAACCCCAAAGGTCTTTTGCTGGAAGATGTTAGAATGACATATCTAGTACATTGCAGAAACTAATACATTTTTATGTTCAGAAATTTTACAATCAAATCTCACAACACAGTTTTCCCTGGACCTGCAAGAACAAGACATTTTGCATCACTGAAGATTACATGGTTAGTATTGGTCTATTTTCTTTTCTTCCATTTACACTAAATAAATATTAAATAATGCAAGAACAGTAGGTTGAAATGGCTTACCTTCTGTGCCATTTTTCTTTTTGTCAGCAATCTACTCTTCTGCACTCTTGGAGCATTTTGTCTGCTTTCGCTTTGCCCTGCAAAGATATTTTTCTAAGCAATTAAGTCAGTTGCAACCAATAGACTTGAACAAAGGGAGCAAATTTGCTAGAAGCTGAAGTGATATAAGCAATAGAAAGCTGCAAAAGGGGGCAGCTCACTGATAAGGACAAATCCCATGCTGACACACACCTCTACAACTCCTCTAAGTCTTCTGTTCTCATTTGCATAATTTTGCTACATAAATGAAGAAAACTCTTCTAACAAAATTATCTATAGTTAAAATTAATATTTATATTTATGTGCATTGTTAATTCTACACATTACAGAAAGTATGTTTACATACTATATGTTTAAAAATGTACCACCATATCATAATGCAGTTATAGTCAAAATTTCAACTGTTAAAAACTATTCTTTTTCAAACTATGTTTCATTCAAATAAACCTGTCCTTTTTATTCTGGGTTATTCTGGGTTCTGCATATTTCAGTGAAAGGTAAGTTGATAACACCATTTTATACCTGTGATGACTTAAATTAGAAAGTGACTTCTTCCACAGGGTAATGGGGTGATGGCAGGTGTGTAGTGACCAAAAATCATTATACAAATCCAAAATCATTTATCTGGTGGTGGCAAAAGGAAGAAAGGTGCAGTTCATCAACTGGGGAAAGTACATGACGTTCTGATTGCATCTTTTTATAAACCTCTGATTAAACCTTCTTAAAGTGCCGATCAACTCTAGCATTTGGGACTTCACATAGAAACGTCCTCTATGATCCTCATTGGGTAAAGATATACACACTTTTTGAGGAGCAGCTGCTAGCATAGTTCTATGATGGCCAGAAAATGATGACACAATACTTTCCTACATTTTAACTGTTTAACTCGGCTATACAAAATAATTCCATGAGATATGTTGTGCCATCTTCTTTGATTTAAGGATCCAGTCTTCAGAAGAGGAAAGCTTAAAGAGAAGTGAATGAGTTTGGATTCAGATAGACATTCTTGCAACAAATGTTGTCTGGGGATGCTGGTTGACAGCTGGCTGAACATGAGCCGGCAGTGTGCCCAGGTGGCCAAGAAGGCCAACGGCATCCTGGCTTGTATCAGGAATAGTGTGACCAGCAGGAGTAGGGAAGTGATCGTGCCCCTGTACTTGGCACTGGTGAGGCCGCACCTCAAATACTGTGTTCAGTTTTGGGCCCCTCAGTACAAGAAGGACATTGAGGTGCTGGAGCATGTCCAGAGAAGGGCGACGAAGCTGCTGAGGGGTCTAGAGCACAAGTCTTATGAGGAGCGGCTGAGGGAACTGGCGTTGTTTAGGTTGAAGAAGAGGAGGCTGAGGGGAGACCTTATCGCTCTCTACAACTACCTGAAAGGAGGTTGTAGCGAGGTGGGTGTTGGACTCTTCTCCCAAGTAACTAGCAATAGGACAAGAGGAAATGGCCTCAAGTTGCATCAGGGGAGGTTTAGATTGAGTATCAGGAAGAATTTCTTTACCGAAAGAGTGGTTAAACATCAGAACAGGCCGCCCAGAGAGGTGGCGGAGTCACCGTCCCTGGAGGCGTTCAAAAAACATGTAGACGTGGCACTTCAGGACATGGTTTAGAAGTCATGGTGGTGTTGGGTTGATGGTTGGACTTGATGATCTTAGAAGTCTTTCCCAACCTTAATGATTCTATGAAATGTTCATGCTGTTGTCCTCAGAGTCTTGTCATAAGCTCTTGCCCTATGTCCTTTCTTCAGAAATTCTTGTCTTACTCTCAGCAACACAGTTTTGAGTGTGTTAGCATAGTTGTGTGCCGGGAACATGACTCTGTCATGTTTCACCCTCTCTCCTCCAAAGAGGGGAGGAAAAATAAAGAGCCCTCACACTAAATTGTACTTCCAGAATATGCTAGTCACAGGAACCACGCTGGGCTCTGAAAAATCATGCCAAGGTGGCGATAAGCAAGGTTTCATTGGCTCCTTTTTCTTCACAAACTCATTCATTGGTTAGAGACTCATTAAGAGATGACATATGAGGAAAAATTCTGCCCTCGGCCATTATCTCAAGGTGAAAATATGTCAAGGAAGATTCATCTGGACAGCTTCTCTGCAGGAACATGCAGGACAGGATAAAGCACGCCCCACAGGAGAGATCCTGCAGTGTTTCTACAAGTCTTCAGCTGTGTTTCAGTCTGGATATGGAATTTCTTCAAGTGAATGCACCTCCCACGTCCCTGAAGCTACAGCTTTGCAAGCCTATAACTACAAGGCTGGCAACATAATGAGCTCCCTGCAGACTTCTTCCTAACGCATGCAAAAGGATGTGCAAAAATATAAAGTAATATTGCTAATTAGGCAGAAAAAAAGGCCTGTAATTCTAGGCCCCCAAGCAGCTGCGCTGTTCCCTTCCACTGAGGGCATCAGGATGACCTTGTCCCTGTAACACTTAGCCCTACTGCAGAAAAACTGCAGTGCACAAATGCTTGCATGGCTTTCTGAAACTCAACTTTTAATACTACTGGGAGACCAATGTCTTTTTACAGGAACATTCTCTACTATCTACAGACGCAAGCTTTCCAACAAGTGGCCAGCTCCTTTATTGACAATTATATTGATGGCTTAATAGCAGAAACAGAAAACAAAGATGAACTAGAGTCACACATGTAGCTATTCCCTGTAGCACATTGATTAGAGAATGGTCATTGAGGGTGGTCAGTCTACAAAATCAAGTTACTACTACAATCCCCAATGATCATCTCTTTCCTGAAACTCTTAGCATTTTATAATTTAACCTACCTTGTGCTGTCAGGGTTACCTTTAATAAGTGAGGCTTGTTTCAAGCCATCATAAGTCTCACGCTGAAATATGAATTAAGAAAGGCTTATTAAAAATCAGAGTGATCATCCATAATTGAATAATCCTGAATGAAGAGAGACTGGGCAGGAAATAACAACCTATAATAAATACAACCTAATTGTTGTAGAACATTGAGAGCTTCCTGGAAGTTTTCAGAGAAAACAGTTTCTCTGGAAATGTCGATACAATAAAGCCCAAACTTCCCACAGAAACAGAAATCTCTTAAGGTGGACTGTGCACTAAAGTCCTGTCACAACAGCCCAACAGGGTGCTTCTGTGGGATAAGAGAGACCAGACTTCAACTTCCTTTATGGCCTTTCTGCGGCAACTGACTCGAATTTCATCCTTCTATATTATATGGCAGAATTCCTAACACCCTACCTATTCTGGGTCAGGAAGCTGTGTATCTGTCCTGGCTCAGTTATCTTTATTAATCTCAGTAAAGAGATGTCTCAAAGCTGGACATCCTTTAAAGTCGTGGATTTAGTATGACTTGGAATAGGACATTTTTGAAATGTCAGCTTCTGCAAGCTTGAAATTATTTTGAAAATCGACTCTGACACAACTACCATTATGATACATTTCTCTAAGTAGAGACATTAATAAATCTTTGCCATTAAATACTTAAACTGAAAATGCAACATTTATAACTTAAGGGTAATAAAGTTTATGTAGCTCAATAATATGATTTGACACATTAAGCTTGATCAGAAATTTGAAAGCTTGTTACTTATTTCTTTGTGTTTCCTTGAGCAGTATGCTCAGCAGTAGACTACTCAGCAGTATGCTGCAAGAGGCTTATTTAAAGGAAGAAATATAAACAGGACCAAATCTGACTACAAAAAAAAAAAAAAAAAAGAGAAAAAAGGGAAAAAAAATAAAAAAAAAAAGGGAGAGAAACTTTGGGAAGGAGGGAGCAGAAATTCCTTCCCAATGCAAATTCTGGTATCATAAGTCAGGCAAAGTTTCATAGCTCCTGAAGCAAAAACAACAGAATGAGAACCACGAGAAGAATAGCCCTGCTGAAGACCGTTCTAAGCCTGAATATATCTCCTAGGTAATTCTCGGTAAGAAATTTCTCTGTATATAACTTCTATTTTCACACATAATTAAGAGCTGTCATGATCCAGGCAAAGAGATGCTGGAAGTAGGATAGTAATTGCAATCTTCTACCAGGGACAGATGTAATAAATAGTAAAGATCTTTCATGAAACAGTACCTGCCTCAAGAACAGAACTGCTGTCTCTGTCACCTTCCAGAAACATGTGGAAATCTGCTAGGGTAATTTAACTTAGAAACAAGTAGAAACTTTGCTGGATATTGCTTTGCATACAAATGTGTGTAAGAGAAAGAAGCAAGAGACTACAAAAGAGGTTCAGGCTACCTGAGCATTTTGTAGGGGAGGCTGAAGGTATTGTTAAAGAGGTAGGCACCTACCAGCAAACATCTCTCTCCATCTCTCATTTGCACCTCATTTTTCACCAACTTTTTAAAGAAACAGAACTTGACAATTCTTTGTAGATAAGCAATATTACATTTTTTAGAAGTCCAAAAATTTACATGTAGCATTTTCGCTTACATCCTTTCTTTTTCCATCTGAAACTTCTTTATGTATATGTGTCACAGCCTGCACATGACTTACCACTATAAAGTATGCGTTCCCTTCCTACCTTTTAATAACATTCACAGTTCACACGTAACATCACAGAAACCCTCAGAGGGTACCTTCATTATTATTCTGAATATATCTATTTGGAGTAATGTGTTTCTCCTCCAAGACCAATATCTCCAGTGGCGTTTTTATAAAATCTGTTCAGTGCTGATGTGAATGCATATGCATTATACCCTCCTTACAACACGCACTACTCTTCAGAATGAAATTCCTCACTGCTTTCTTCTGAGAATTGCTTGAAGCTTCAGACATTAAACAGTTGTACAGAACCTGATAAAGTTTTTAACTATGGAGATGTAATGCTTTGAAAGATGACCCATGAACCAAGACTTTAAACATGAGTTTTGCCTACTACAGCTAAATGGACGCTTATCAAATGCTTACTAAATGGCTGTAGAACAAAAAGGAAAATGATGAATACTTCATGCAGAAGGATTGAATTTTTTCCCTCTCTCTAACAAAGTAGCATTCATTATTTTCTTCCTTGTCTTTACTTTCTTCTACTTTTATTGGCAGTGATTGTTTACAGTGATTTCCAACAACTACGTTCTCTAAGTGATGCATCTACAGAATTTAAAATCATTATCTTACATTATCAATTATGATACCTACCTGACTTAACAAGAAAAATTAAGTAAATACCTTTCAAAGAGGAATAAAAAGGACTTCTGAGGCAGCAGGAAATTAAATCATTCAAGAAACATGTGTCTTTCTTTTAATATGTATAAGTAAATTTTGACGAGTGTCCTAAAAAAGTCATACTAGTGATTTAACCTGTAAACTAGCTTTATTTCATAGCTTTACAATAAAATTTCATGTCTTGCACTTGGGCTTAATACACAACACTCCTGAGTTTTGATGTGTAATATCTTTTTTGTATAACTAATACTCTGTATTTAAGTTTGTGAATCAGCCCCCTCTTCTTGGGGGTGGGATGGAAGTGGTGAAAGCGTTTCAAAATAGCTTTAATGTATCAGCAGAGATACAAACTTCCGAACAGTGCATAAACAAATGCTACCTCTTAATTCTAACCCACCTCCATGACCTCCCTGTACTTTGCTTGTTCCTCGAGGACCTCTCTTTCTGCCTTTATTTTCTTTGGCACAAAAGTGAAATTCTCTCTCTTTCTCTCTCCTCCCAATTCTGGTAGTTGCTAAATACTTATCAGAAGAGAGTGTATTGGCTAGTACTTCCAGTAGTTTTACTGCACTTGAAGTTTTAAACATCCAATAACTGGATATATCAGAGAAGCCAATAAGGACCAGCAGAAAAGCTGACTCCACTTTATGATGAGACACGCAAAGATGCTCAGGATCACTCTAGGAGCTTATTTCTTAACAGACAAACTTGAACAGGGTCCATTCCCAGGTGGTTCAAAGAGCTGACTGATAACTAACTTACCTAGAAAAAGAAGAAGGTCTTTCACCTTATTGAAAGAAAAGCAATGCTACTTAGATTGCAGGGCAGCAGATTTTTTTGTTTGTTTCCTTGTTTCTTCAGTGGATTGGCGTACTCGGTTCCTCTAGACTGTGCCTGAAATAAACTCTGGAAAGGAACTTTAAGCAGCATGGCTGGGAAGTAACCTTCTCTGCCAGCAGGAGGCAAGAGCAGCCTGCAGTCTCCTAACAGATTAGTGGAGACGTACTAAAAAGATTAATCCAATCAATGTCTTAAAAATACAGAAGCAGCCACTAGTAACAAACCAATCTCACTATTACAGGTAATTCAAATCGGCTCTGCTAGATTAAGGCAATGTTGGCAAAAGGATTTCATGAAACAATATTCTCTTACAAGATGTACATCTCACAAAACAAACTTCTTTTCACTTTCACTGATATAAATGTTAATTACTTTCAACCCACTTTTTGCACCACATAACACTTTGGCGTACATTCCTCTAGGTTCCTTTCCATGGCAGAATGTATGAGCATAGGACGGCCACAACATAAAGGTTCTTATAGGGCTTATTCTTCAGGGTGAAATTCCCATGGCTGATATTCTTACAGTGATCTAGGATAGCCTGAAGCACAGGGGGGAGCTGTCATTTGAACTACAGGCTGTTTCCCATGCATCATTAACAGGTTTTGGTTTCTTATTAAAAGGTCTGGGAGTTGTCTTCAGTTTGTATGTGCAACCCAAAGAGAATATATTCACCACTACATGCCAAAAAGTCTTGTATAGAAGAAGCCACTTTTTATTAATAAACATAAAGGGAAGCACTGATGTGCAGAGCAGTTCTGCCACAGAAAACACCGGTGAAATGATGCAGGAAATTAAAGGAGGAAGGTAAGGAATAGATCCTGCAATGAATCTTAACAGATCTCTTTTGGGAGAAGTCAACGTGCTTCCCATCTAGTTGACATTTCAAGTGCTGCACTTACTCTCTTGGTATCTATCCCACCATCCTGTCAGAGTTAAGACGTGTCCTTACGTTCTGGTCAGTTAGAGCAAGTAGTGGACAACCAAAATAATCCCTGAACAAAAATCTAGGCCAAAAATAATCCTTCCAGTGGTGCCACTAATTGCTTTCAATAGGGAACCATCAAAAAAGAGATGTCTGCTTTTCCTTTTCTAATACCAAAAAATTCTTGGAGGAAGATCTGGCTGTGAACTTCAAGTTATGAGTAAAACGTAACTTGTATTGATTTTTCTCCTACAAATCTTAACAGGTTTATGCAGTTTTTGAAAGGGGTGTTGACAGAATCCTCAAATGGATTACAATGCCAGAGAACAAAAAGAGAACTGTGATCTTTTATTGAAGAACCGAAAGCCTAAATTCAAAGTTACTTCCAGCTCTAAAGAATCTTAACGCAGGGGAGACAATTTTCACTTGTCAAGGTGTACTACTTTTTTTGAAGTCCTGTTCAGTTTATTCTGGCTGACTATAGAGCAGAATACAGAGGCTGATGTTCAGCACGTGGGCTCCTTAATTGATGCATCATGAAGCGGTGTCTGGGATCCAGGCAGCACATGAACCAAATAATTTGCTAGATCTAGTCAATAAATATATGCCTGGAATGTTTGAAATCCTGCCCCTTACTTAGCTGGGTACCTCTTTTATGATGGAATAGCCAGTTTGTCCAACCCCATATGCAAGCCAGAACACCTCTGGAAGACAGCTGTTCTTTAAAAGAATTGAGAGAAATTCACACTTTTATGATGAAGTCATAGTTGCAGTAACATCAACACTCTCCAATGGCCTTCCTAACAATGGCCACCACGTTATATTTGCAGAGGCAAAGCTTCAGATTCAAGTCCTGCACAAAGTAGAAGTATGAAATACACTTGGAGTTTTGACACTCCAGAATTACATGAAAGTTCTGGAGTTTGGGACCAATTTGACTTAGGTAATTTTAAACACAAATCATTTATCAAATACATGCAGTAAACCAAAAACACCTCAAAATCACCCCCCAAACCACTAGAAAACTGCGATCCCCTAACAGCCATTAGGGAAACACTTTTGTGAAATACACATATATAGATTGTATATATAGGACTCTGGGTTAAGATTCAAAATGGAGACAATTTATTCCTAATAGAGCAATGTCAAGACTATAATTTTCACTACCTTTTTTTAAATAAGAAACTAGACAAGTAAGGAGAAATTCAATGTTTGAAGTGGGAACACGACTGCATAGGGGAAAAAAAAAAAGTGACATATTACTGTTTGGAGAGGCATCTGTACTTTCCTTCCAGAACTCCTATGGATTCTTAATTGATAAATTTCTATACCATAGTTCAAAGCT
>WAAD01006119.1:760-24062 GCA_013389945.1 Fregata magnificens
AGTTGTTTCCTGTTTGTTGCTGTTCATACCAAGCTTCATGAATCGCCTTGTGTCCATTCTCCCTTTTTTATCAGAATTATAAATGCGAACCTGAAACTGGTTTATACTGAGTGACATGATTACAAAATGAACGCAGAGAAACAGAAAAAGAGGAAAAGAAAACCTCTGTTTTCAGGTTCACTTGCATCCATTATGAATACCTAAATACGGAAAATCTCATTCAGCTCACGTGCAAGTAAATACCCAGGATGGAATCAAAGGAACACGACGTTTAACATACTCTTAATGACAAAAATTAAATTATCAGCTTTCAATACAAATTTCAAACTACATCTAGTTGGCAGTGTCCCTTAGAAATAAAGGAGAAAAATACACAACGGAGAAAAATGATCAGCAAAAGGCTAATTCGTTTTCCAAATGCTGCAATTCAGTCCTGGAGTTAGCCCCTGCCTATGGCTAGTTAAGTGCAGAACTGTGTGCCTGTGACATGACTCAGGCTACTTTTCCACCACACTGCCTGATTCACAGCACTGCAGCGTATCTGCAGCTTTCGCTGACTTCAGTTAAGCGATATACACCTCGCTACACAGGAAATGTCAGAGAATGCGTTGGTTTGTGGTGATTAAAACAATGTACAAAGTTTTGAAGAGACCCCGTCTGCTCAGGGTGTATTTTGCTGTAGGCAGAATGACATGCGCTCAGGAACTTTCAAGACCAGATTCAAAGAAATACATGGTACCAACTAAAAGTACTAAAAGAGTCAGAGGAAGAGACTACCTCAGGAGAGACACTTATCTGCTTACTGAACAGTGAAAAAATTACTCCCAAGCATAAGATCCAAATGGCTTTTCACTTCTGCCAGCCAGTTTTACATCACTGGGGCTTTGTTAATCTCCAGTTTCTCATTTAAGAATGAAATGACATCCTTATACAATCTTTGCAGACCTTTTTGATCACCATTGAACTTCCCATACTAGACTCCTGAAACATTTATTGTGTTATGCTTGACATCTCTGCTGAACTATCGTGCTTTCCTGACACAACCAGACATCACTTCGTTCTCCTATACCTTGTTATTCACACTGTCATGTTCTCTTTTTCCTTCTTGCTTAGTTTTCACAGAGTCATAAATTCCCATTTTCATTTAAGGAACAATGAGAAGAATAAAATAAAAGCAATGAAAGGAATCCAAAACACCTCATCTAGTGTAAGTATTCCACTCAACACTTGGTCCTTTTTTAGGAAACAACTTGGGCAGACAACAGTTTATTTTTCTACACCTTTTCTTGAAGAGACTTCTCTTTCATAATCAGACTAACTTCCCTGAAGAAGTAGAGCCAATGCAATCTTAATTTCCTCCAAAGATTTTTTTCCCTGGAATTTTAAGTGTTAATTGTGATGACTGCCAGGCACTGATACCGATGAAGAGCAGCAACTCTTGAAGGCTATCTTCTTTTCAGCTTCCAAAAGGTATGTGAGCAAGTCTTACATGACAGAAAACTGAAAAAAAATATATCTCTACAACTTGCAACCCCCTCAAATGGTTATTCATACTCCAATAGCACACAGGAGTCATTGAGCATATTCCAACTGCATTAAATACTATATCAAAACAACAAACACTAGCTACTTCTCACGTTTACATTTAACAAGATCTATAGGTCCTATATAACAGAGAGGGCTCTATGGACAAAACTACAGGCAGATAAAGGTTTACTGAAATATGCACAGGAATGTTTACACGAATCAGTCTCATGTTCTACGTTCCAAATAGCTCGGATAAACAAATTATTTCTTAAACATTTTTATTATCTCAGTGACTGTGGAGTTAGTGTGGTAGGCATGTGATTTTTCAAATAGGAATATGCAGAAGCAATTCCAAAANAGGAATAGATGAAGGGGCTGACGAATGCTCATTAGCTCTGTTCTGTTGACTTTCCAGATGTGGGGCAATCTCCTTTAAAGGGCAGGTAACATCTTAAAGTACACCAGGTGCCTGAAAAATTAACATTTGCCTAAATACAAGGATTATTTTTGCTCTACTGAATGATTAAAACAATATCTGAAGCCTAATGAGTTATTTCTGCTTGGAAAGGGAACTGATAGAAGGAATTACTTCTTCTATGCAATTTCGTTTATTTACTGTAAGTGGGCATACATTCCTCTTTCTCTGAACAGTACTGGAATAAACTGCACTCTCTTTGCACAGTAGTGTAAACTTGTCTTCCCAGGCACTAATGCTCTTTCCCAAAATGTCCTGGTTTTTTTTCCCCTCCTCCCAAGCCTCATCTGACAAACATGGCTACCAAAAATTCTTTGTTTGTGTCTTTATTTTCCAAGCTGCTTTCTGAGGCTGTGGACAGATGTGCTAATCCAGATCCAAAAGAGGTTTATGTGAGTGAACCCCAACTGCTTAGCTCAGGCCATCAATTGAGACCATGTAAGTTGACTGCATTGGCACAAATTGCTCTGCTGACAAACGTGTGCAGATAGCAATAGCCAAACAGGAATGCATCAGAAGCTGGCATTGATGACTTGCACCAAAACACCCTGAACCCCGAAGCGGGTGTCCGCCCAAAGCCTGATACTCATAGGTATAACCTCCTATAACCCAATTAAAGCTCTAGGTCCCTTGTTTGCTCCTCTCTCCTGTGTAAAAACCTCCTTCTTGCTGAGATGCTGCCTATTTCCAATCTATTCTCTGACAGAGGTAACCACATAACTGTACAGACAGGTAAGAGGGTGGACAAAAAGCTACTTCAGTTGGCACTCCCATAGCAAGAAAGCTCGTTAATTAAACTTTAGCTTTTACATGACCAGCACTTTGGACCTCCTGGGTCACTGGTATTACCCAACACAGAACCTGAAATCCCCTACAGTTAGCCAAGGTCAGTGGCAGCAAGTGTTCCCACCAACTTCACCTAAGTCTGAGATCCCACACAAACTTAAGATACAAATGCTGGCAGCTTCCAACATTTTCCATCCCTCCAAATACTGTTCAATGAAACAAAACCTGTTTAGTTTAATATCTGTCCTTTTCAAGGTGTCTTAAACAAATAACCGCTAGCACAAGCAGTGTTTCATTTGCTATTGCAAGTGGTCCAACTTCTGTCAATCTCCTTTGTGCTGATAACCTAAAAATCTCATAAGATAAAAATTAATCTTTGAAAAGCCTACATACAGGTTGCTTTGGAGTCCTATTCTTTTGTCCATACCAATAAGGCTACTTAATTCTTAATTATGCACAATGTAACTTGTGTTTACATTTATATATGTACACAGAATGTATGCAGGAAAAAGAATATGAAGAAATATCGATCTCCAGACACTAATCATAGCTGATTTATAAACAAGAAGAGAAAGAAATCAGCAGTATATTGAAGTTTACTTACACAGCTTTGTACTGAGCCTTACTCATAAACAGTATCAATATCAAAAGCACTAAGCCTGATTAATGATTTCCTCTTCGATGTGGATGCATGAACTTCTCTGAATGTGTATTTCTTCTGTCATATATTTGAAAGCACTTGATTAATTCTTAAAACTAGACCACTACAGCAACGGTTCCTTTGACTGCTCTTAGATCTAATATAACAACTTCAGCAGCTACGTTAATCTAGCGATTAAGTTTGCAATTAGGTAGCTCTTCTGTGTTTTAAGGTAGAGTGGGTAGACTTTGCTCTTCATTCTGTAACTACAGCACAAATCAATTTTTTTTAGCAAGTGAAATTGTTCTGAGGTTATTGGGCTTTGGCAATCCAGAACCACTTTCCCATTTCTCTCCTCCTATCTTTACCTCAGTTTACTCAATAAAACTATTCTGCGTAATTTCACTTCACTTCTAATGTGTTTTGCTTCCTAGTTCCCAAACAAGTTTGTAACTTTGAATGCAAAGAGTTGCAAAAAAAGGCCAGAGTTATTTTTGAAATCTCTGAATGCATCTTTTAAAGGCAATACAACTCACGTTAGGGTTTATATATCTTACAATCTCAATTAAACTTAAATTTTAACCAAAATTAAGATGCCAGGAAAACTTACCATGGTTCCTTTCATTTGATTTGCCACAGTGCTTGCTGTATGCTGACCTATTTATTCTCCTCTGAATACTTTCTCTACGTACTATAGTAAATATATAAATCAGAACAGTTTTCAACTTACGGCTATCTCTTCCAGACATTTTATTAGATGCTTGCTAAATATTCAACCATAATATACATAGTTATGTCAGTGGTTAAGAGATGAAAGCCTACATTACTTCACTCAGGAAATGAAGTGCAGGTTTCGGTCCTTTCATTACAATAACCTTCAGTGCATGGAACATAAATGTTTTTGCAGTGGATTGTTCAACAAGCGGGTGATGCAATGGCTTACACAGCTAAGCCACTGTATGATTTCTAAGGCCACAGGGTTAATACATAGCGATAAACTATTCAGTTATAATTGTAGCTTTCGTGCCAGTTAAATTGAGCACTCTGAATATTACAGAGTTAAAACCTACTCTGTTATTTAACAGAAATTTGAATTTTGATTCCCCTGAAGTCTAACTGATTCAACATCTATTAAGTTACATTATCTCACAGCAAAAATCAAATCCACAGGAATTTTAACACTGATAAAATTAAGCCAAACATATTGGGGAGTAAGAAAGGTAGGAAAACTTCAAAAAGGTTGTACATAAAGAAGCATCATCTCATAGAAGACAATCGCCCAATGACCAATTCTCAATTGTAGTTGAAGAGTAAGTAAAGATGCAATAAGGACAATTTTTTGGAAGTTTTTTAATTTCAGGTTTGAGTTTTATAGACCTCTTACGGTCATTACTGTCTGGAAATCTTAGGTGATTAAAAATAAAGGGATCAGTGAGACCATTTTTTATGATATCCAATACAACACAGGGTGAAGGACTTCTCTGAACAATGGCAATCCCCACTTCTTGCTTTAAAAACTCTGGGACAAATTTCTATGATGTCATTAAGACATCATTAGTTTTCCACATGAAAAGCTAGCCCACAACCAAAAATGACGTAATCTGAAATATTCCAGTGTTAGAGTGTTAACAAACACCAATGCTGCAGCTGCCCAGATTGCACTGTAATTAAACAAAGATGAGAAGTGTAACAATCAAAAATAAAGGGTAACATGACTGAATTTCCCCAGACCAAAATATCTTTGATACCCGTGAATTTCACCTTACCATAGGGAAAAATAATAATTGCTACTTAAGGTAACATATATAAGGCAGTAACAAAGCCACACTTACTAACTTCTACATGAAGTAATTCCTATATATTTAATTAACTAAGAATGTCTTTTTGAAAGTAATACAATCTTGATCTAAAAATCTCAAATGACAGCAAATCTAGCTACATACTGTAGCAAACTGTTAGACAGTTTTGCCTACACAGTTTCAGTCTAGGAATAACTTTTGGCTCCTAACAACAGTATAGTGTTATTTCTTATTTAATATATCTTCCCTACACTAAAGTATCTTTACTATATCTATCAATGCATTAATTCCTGACAATTACAGAAGATTTTAGGTATTCCCAGGTTATGTATAGTATCGGTCCTCGTTATTGACACTTTTGAAAGGATGAATACAACCATGAACTTAATCTTGAGTCAAATTACCAGAAAACCTTCCCACAATGCTTTTGGTGTTCTGTAAAGCAGGCAGTATGCTATTGGTGTGGATCCTCTCCCCTTCTCCAAACACAATCAGGATTTTGTGTTTTCAAAGTGTCATGGTCACATCAAAAATACATTAAGCACTGGATAAAAATAGCTAAAACTTTTAAATTGTTTCCTGTAATTGTATTTTTTCCCCTTTGAACTTGTATCTTCAGGAGGATAGACATTTATGCCTGAGGCAAAGTGTTACTCACTGTGAACAAGGAAGCAAAAATCTTTCCACATCAGCAACAGAGTAAGCTTTGTGAAGCCTTCTGCATCATATTCCACCACACCGCTATCAACAAAAAATACAAAAAAAAGAATACAATTTTTACCTACCATTCATTCTAATACTGAATGATACATATGTAAATTCTATATTACAGGGATTTTTTTTTTTGTTTATTTGTTCAGAAACATCCAGTATTTGCTTTATTTATTAGCAGCTACAATTTTCTAGCTAAATGAAAATTAGATTAAACTTTTAATCTTAATAATCTTCTTATTTATGCTGTGGTATTGAAGTTTCTTACCCGAAGAAAGGCCATATTCAGTTTATATAAATACACTTTAGAACGAAAGGAGACCTGCTAATCCATCTGCAGTGCTAAATTGATAAAAGCTGTACACACACAAATTCTCTGTATGTTGCTCAGATTAAGATAATTTACTAACTCTGTAGTAAGTGACAGGGTAAAATTGAAAATGCGCAGGCTGAGAAGAGCTTAAATTTGAAAATTCAAGAGAGTATATATAAAAGAAGCAAAGCATGAGAGCATACAAAAAATTAAATATAGAAGACTTGTTCAGTAGACGGATTAAAAATTTCAACCATCAGGAGTTGGCGTTCCCTAAAAGTCTCAAGCAGTATCAGGACTCATGAACCACTTCGCAAGTGAAATAAAATCATAGGCACACCTGGGCCCTTTCTATACTGTAGTTTTCTCAGAAGAAAAAGAAATGTCTTGTTTTCATAAGGATTGAGCTTGCATCGACTCTCTATCTACTTACATGTGCAGTTCAAGTCATTGTTATCTATCCATAGTTGTATAAAACTTGGGTGCATGCTAGAAGCCACCTGTCTTCCTACCCTCACTTGAAAGACCTGAGATTTGAAGGGCTCCCGAATATCCGCACCATTTGGCATCACCCCTCGGAAGCAGAAACCCCCTCCTTGCAATGAGGTAAAGCACTACTGGTCAGGCAACAGCTGTCGCATCGGCTCCTGGACTCTCGCTGAAGTCAGGATTTAGGTGGGAAACCAAAGCGCCTATCCTTCACAGTGCCAAGGAACCCCTGTTTAGTTGATTTGTGAAGCTAATGTGTCATCATGCCAGGCCACGGACCTTTGAACTGCAGGAATTCAACACGATCCGACAGCCCTTTCTCTCAAGAGAGACAAGATACTGCTCAGTGGCGCGAGCAGCTGGTCTCCCAGTCCTGCCTTTACACCGAGCAGCGGCTCCTGGCTCCTGCAAGGCTTGGAACTGTACCCACTTCCCCGTCCTCCCACCTCAGTCACTGCCTATTACTGGAAGACCCCTCCAGTCATTTATTCAGAAACAAGCACATTTCTTTTGCACGAGGAGAAAATCCCTACTGTCCTGTTCCCATAATTAGCTATTTTCTAGCAAAATCAGATCAGCAACTGGCACAGAAGTGAGGTAACACTGAACTTCATTCCAGTACTGCTACAGAGAGACAGTCTATATACATCATTCTGTGAAAAGTGACCAGATTTCATCTTATCCAGTGGACAGCAGTCACACAACCAAAGACCATGTGCAGAAAACAACACTTTTCCCCCATGCTACAGAAAATAATGCATCAAAAGAAAACTTACGTTCCAAAGTGACTCAGGAAAGCTGCGATATACTCTCTTCTCTTATGGTATCCCTGAATAACATATTGTACCTTAAAAAAGAAAGAAACAAACAAATCCAAAGCTATAGAAAGATAAAAAAAGCCAATGCTCCCAATTTGTCATATATTCCTTGTTAAGGAAGATTTACGGTTGACATGGTAGTAGTTCTGAATCCCACATTTAGCTTGCACGATTTCCCTAAAGAATCCTAAAACGCCTTTAAAACAAACAGTGGATCTCACATACAGAAAATCTTGTAAGAAAATCTCTTCACTCAGTTCTAAGTGAAACTTAGTTATTTCACAATATACTGAAGCGCCGTTTAACTATGCAAGATAAAGAGTGAAGAAAAGAAATGCGCGACCTTGCCTTGCTGAAGTTTTAGCAGGAAGCCGTGACAGGCAAATCATAATTACCTGAACTGACAGTTGGTTAAGTGTCAAAATAACATTCTGGTTAGAAAAGAAAAAAAAAATATACTTCACAACTGATCCTGGGTGTTTTCTGAAGACTGCACCTCCAACAAAATCTTCGTAACGCTAAGCTCTCTCAGTGGTTTCATGCTGACTCAGGGAGCCACCTACTCAACTGCGAGCATCAATTTCTGAGGCATTCTGGGTTTTGAAAGACTTCCATCCTGGCACAGACAAAATCCAACAATGCTAAACTTGGAAGACTTAAGGCAAAATTCTCCTCTCACCATGTATGTTGTCTTATTGATTTGAATGGGATTACTTAGCAGAACAGTGTGAACAGGGTTTGACCCATAACAGAGTTTTGTCAGGCTGCAAGAGCATCTGGTTTACAACTGGTTACTTCAAGTACATACGCTATGGTTCCATATGTGATTCCCTATGTAAACCCCTTTGCCTTCCCGAATGAAAACTAACATTTTAAAAACCTTTTTTCCCCACTGAACACAAAAAGAACAGGATGAATATTTTTCTTGGCTATGGTAATACTAGAATTCCTTGGCTGGCAAATGCTTTCCTAAATTTTTTGAAAAAGCCTTGATACGATCACTGCTGAGAGCTGTCTTGTGCCCCTTAAAGTTAAATTCTATTTATAAATTGAGACTTATTTCATTTTATAAAAAACTACGATTATTTTGAAGGCTTTGTGTGGGATCTGAAACGTTATTTTGGAAAAAGGAAAACATATGATAAGTTTGCTTAAGGGACTTTGTTTAAGAAAGGATAAAAACAGTCCTGTGTACTTGCAGATTTTAAAAATAGAAAGTAATTTTAACAGAAAACCACAACAAAAACAACTCTAAAGATAGGTTCCAATATAATTATGGAAACACATTTTGAAGAATTTTTTCTAAAAGATAAAATTATTTTCCTCATTTGGACAAATGAAGGTAAAAATAATATACAAATACAAATAGGAGGGGTCTGTAATAGGCAGATTCCTAGATGTTGGCCCCCAAGCTTTGTTTTGAAAATGACACTTCAATAATGGAGAAGCTTTCAAAATACTATACTCACTCTTTTTTGTTTAAACAGTCAGCTAAGTGGAACACAACCTTTTCAGCAACCTTAAGTAGCTATTACTGTATAAACATCCAAGTAGACTGCTGATTCAGTTCATTTGAATGAAACATCTGAGAAGAAAATCACTGAAAGTACTCAAAACCTACGATGACTATGGTATGGGAACTTAGATATCTTCCAACTGGAAAAATAATATGCAAACTACACATTTGTATTTACTAGCAAAATAGTATGCTACAATGCAGTGTTGTACGATACAATAACATTTTATCCTAAATCGTAACATGTCACAATAAGAAAAATCCACTCCAGGATCTGATCCCAAACACGCTTCTTCACCTAAAAGAGTCATTATATTCAATGCCCTGCGTAGGTGCTCAACTCTTATCAAGAAGGTATTCTTTGCGTAGTTCACCTTAAGTATGCCCTGCTTGGACTACCTAGCAGAAGAAAAACTATATCTATGGAAATGCTATAGTATGTTACTGCAATACAGTACAGCACATAAGGGAAAGGAAAATTGAGTTCTCTTTACTCACTTACCTTGTTTGTTAGCAGCTGGCATACTTGGGGTACATAGTCGATAAGACAACCTCCACTAGGAAAGGCTGGGATGTGCAGGGCAGATGATCCTCCAAGCGCACTAGAAACAGAAGTTAATTTAACAGCACATTGCAGGTACAGTGCCTGGGATTTGAAAGTGATTTCTACACTGTCCTCCTTCCCTGTGCTTAAAATCAAGAGGGCCATGATGAGGAAGTGTATTTTATGCTGTGGCGATATTAGAAGTATTGAGTGACACCATCTATAAAAACAGGTTATACCATGACCCACTGTAATTAAACTACTTTAATCAAGAGTATCACTAACGGAAAGCATTCTCTCAGGAAATAGCTTTTTTTGTTGTAAACGGTTCTGTTTCTTAGCCCTCATCAATAAGATGTGGAGCACTGCAGTTCAGATATCTTGTTATCGCGGGAGGAGAGGCCTTTGAGTCTTGAATTATTCAAAAAGCCACTTTCAGTCAAACCAGCTAAGAATAAGCAAAATAATTTGCACTGAGGAGTAATAGATGGCCAGATGCAAATGTTAGTCATGCCATCTACTCCAGTTTTGGGCCTCCCAGTACAACACAGATGTTAACCTACTAGATCAAGGGGGCAGTGGGCCAGAAGGATTATTAGGTACACAATGTAAGGGGGGGATGCTGAAAGAACTGGGTTTGTTCAGTCTTAAGAGAACACTGGGGAGGGGGGATATTGGAGAGGGGAGTTGAAGGCACATTGTAATTGAAGGCGTATTGATGCCTTCAATTATCTAATGGAAAAATATAGAGAAGATGGAGCCAGAGTCTTCTCCGAAGTACACAGTGACAGGATGAAAGGCAATGCAGACACATTGCAACAAAGGAAGTTCTGGTTAGCTGTTAGGAAAAACGTTTTCACAATGAGAGTAATCAAATACCGGAAGACAGGCCCACAGGGGCTGGGGAATCTCTGTCCTCGGAGGTGCTCAAAGCTCAGCTGAACAGCTGCCACAAGCATGCTGAGCTAAGCTGGCCCTGCTCTGAGGAGGGGCTTGGCCAGATAACCTCCAGAGGTTCTCTCCAGTCTACGTTGTTTTATGATTATATTCCCCGATTCTATGATTTTGTTCATCCCCAGAAGGAAATAATATGAACAAAGATATTAACTCTGTCCATGCACAGACTGGAAATCTGAATGGTAGGAATCCACAGAACTAAGATAACTTCAAAGATTTATTTAGGCACCTTAATCAATTGCCTTTATGATAGGACAGACAACTGAAGCACACCTGCTGTTGCCAAGGATAACAGCTTCTTTGGTGTGGAAAGATCTAGCACTTTTTCTTTAAATCAGGTTGTATAAGGCAACAACCAGCTAAAGTCCATGCTACTTTCTTTTAGCAGTACTGACCTAAATCTTTCTTATAGTCTTTTACCAATGAAAAGGGATATGAATTTGCATTACACACTGTGGCTTACATCATTCACTAAACATCCAGAACCTTGTGGGGTACAATTAAAAAGCTTCAAAAGCTAAGTTACTTTGTAGCCTCCTGTTTACATGCTGTTTCCATGAAAGATTACACTGACTGGAAAGAAAGTTCTCTGCAAAATAAGGCTCTTATTCTCCAACAGGACCTGCCCTTGTATTTTCCTCAGTACTTGATAAGATATCACTTGGTAGGTATAAAGGTCTACAGTCGTACATCCCTTTGAAGGAACAGAGCCTACATAAATCAAAAAACCCCAAACTCATAATGAGGTATATGGAAATCTGCTACTCAGGCAAAACAGTCTGGGTTCAGCAGACTGTTCACCACATGGAACAGTTCTGCAGGTCTGGATTTTGCATATGCAACGATGAAAAAAAAAAAAAAAAAGCCTTGAGTACACCACAGCTACATAAAAAAAACAAACACACTTTTCCAGCAGAAGTAAGACTTGAACAAGATTTTTTTTTTTTTTTTTTTAAAAACAGAATTCAGTTTCCTTGCTGCTACCCTCTTACTAAAACTACTCACACGGGAATATAATTTTGCTACTTGTGGATGTTAAAAACAGTGAAGCCTGACTATTAGATTATTACTAAGTTGGAACATTTCTGAAACAGTAGTTTGCTCTTAGGAAATTGAAAGTATACTGGGTCCATCAGTCTTTAATGCTGGAGAATGAAAGACTTGACCCTCCTGGTATGTTACAAGTGGGTTGTGAACCCTACTTTAAGACCCTGGCTTTCAGTTCATTAAACTCCTTAAATGCTTATGTAAATATATCCAAAAAAGCCTCCAATCTCATACACAGAGCAAACGGTACTGTCCGTTTTGCATCCTGCCTTGCCTCATTTGCAACCAAGTCCAAGTTCCCCCTCAGCACGGAGATAACCACTGGAGACGCTCAGATGACTACAACAGGAATTACAGGCTCCTCTCTCGGTTACAATAGCAGGCATGAAATTAGGAGCAATCTCTAACAGATTTCACATGCAAAAAAGCTTCCACTCCTATATCATCAGCTTCCAATATATCTTCCAGACTGAATTATTATGACTTGTGAATAAGGGCTTCCCATTTTACCTGTATCCATCTTTTGAAAGTAGTCAATCCATAAAAACTTGTTGACATAAACAGGAATTCAACCCTTCTCAAATGAAAAACAGACCGCTACAAGGTGTGGTTTCTGAGAAAGAGGTCCCTCCGCAGAAAGAAGGCTGGAATTTCTAGTATAATTATCCTCTGAAAACAGAATAAAGCTGTACAATATGTAATTTATGTTCTGTAGAAATAATTACAGGTTGGGAAAATTAAGAGTGGACAGGCATCTTTGTTCCCTCTATTGGGTCAGAGAATCTGCTTATTAAATATTTTAATAAAATACTGCATTTGCACAGGACCTTGCCTCTGACCATCTCAAAACCTTCTATAAACATTCAGCAATTAAGGTTCATCTGCCTTAAGAAACTGATATTTATCTTTATTTTTAAACACGTAAGGAAGCTATTGCTCAGAGTTTGATTTGACTATGCTGTACTATGTCTCTGTCATGCCAAAGGAATGTATTTGCAGTACCTCACAATCATGAGACCCGGCAAGAGGCTATAATAATTCCTTTGACCCTATAATAAACCTGCAGCTGAAGAAAGAATTGTCTTGAACATCAAATAAGGACCTGTAAAAAGGGTGCAAGGAAACATGTAAAATGGAGAAAATTAAGCAAGGGAATTTCAGCATGCAGCTCCATATCTAATGCTGCTTTCTGAGGTCCCTCAAAGCCCAATCAAAAGAAAACACGTAAGACAAAAAATGCCCTAAGAAGCCTTTTATAGTCAAGGACATTCTATTTGCCAAGAGATTTCACCAGCACAAGTTAAAGATTCCTGTACTTCAGACCTGCTTTCCAGACAGTTGAGCCTCTCGGAGCATAGATCTTACATACCTCTGTTTGTAATTAAGCTTTCCTTCTCGTTATCACTGTCATACACCCCTCACAAATAAAACATATTTTTATACCCAGGAATAAAAACAACTATAACATCACGCTATCAGGTTTGGTGACATTCATTTTATCAAGATGACAAAAAACCCAAACAAAAAACCATCAAGAGATATGATGAGGAAGTTATTTTGTTTTTAAACACAGACAAACTAATTAATATTGCTCCCCTACAGCTGCCAGAGTAAGTCTAGTTTCAGCACAACCAACTGAATTGTGTTTGATTTTTACACAATTTTTTTCCAGTAATGTGCTACTTTTTAAAGGCTAAGATTCTAACAGACTCCGACAGTGGCTTTCTATAATTACCATAATTCACAAAGCAACAGTCTTAGTGGATGCTATTGTGTTAGGACTGGTACTGGATGAAGATAAATACATGGTAGATCTACCTATCTATGAGATAAGGTTGCATGAACACGTTGGAACACAGAGACAAAGATCTGTAGGCCTCAGCATTTTATTTACTTGCTGTTACTCTAAACCTACTCAGCTCTGCAAACCAACTTCATACACCTCATTTTAAGACGGGTCAGAGACTCCTTTGCAAGTTCCTGCCTTCCTGGGTTTCCAGAGTGTCAGACACAATGTGGTTCTGATCCATGGCCTGCGAATTAAACTGGATTTTGTGAGGAACTCTCTACTGAATTCAACAAGAGCAGCAGTCAGCCTGCATTAATAGCAGTTTTGTTCTGCGACATGCTGAAATACAAATGCAGAGAGCGTAGCGGGAGTATGTTTACATTTATGCTGTTGACTGGTGCATTCTAAGTGACTTGCTCTGTCTGTCTCTCAATGGACCTATTTATTCAGGCCTGCATACAAAATGTAAAATTCTTTCCCATTTCTTGATAGCTTATAATTACATTAAAATGTCTTTCTCAAGAAATGATTCTTTAAAAAGAAAAAAAAAAGGCATAGCATTAATTCACAGGTTTACAGAAGTGGCTGGTTTTGTTCTTGAGTATTTATGTGTAAAGAACCAGTTATTTCCCCTTCCTTAAAAACATCACTTCGCCAGAGAAGCAGAAGAAGGGTGCTTCCAAGTCCCAAGCTCATAAGACTGGGTGGTTTGGCAAGGCAGACTTAGAGGCACGAAGGAAGATGCTCCTACTCCCATCCTTACCCTACCCCCTTCCCTACAACTCTCCCCATCCTGTCTCAGGCCTGTCTAGTTCCCCCAAGCTCCTTTCATTCACTCCACCTCTTCCCTCCAACCCATTTTGCTTCCCCCTTTCTCTGAGCAGAAAAATGCAGGTTTCTTTAGATTGCTGGGAAACTCTTGAGCTGAGTCTGAAAAATGAGGCTTATTTCAGACTATACCCTACATCTTGCAGGGTCCGGCAAGAATAAAAATATCACAGTTTATAAAGTTATGTGCTAGCACAGGTTATGGTACTACAGTTAAGCACCCGTACACACCTAATACTGTCTATATATTTTGCTCTCTCTCTGCCTCTCTATATATTTTGCCTTTACCTGCTACCACTCCCTGTCTCCCAAAATTGCATAAGCTTTTATTTGAAAGAAGTATCACAAAGAAAAGAACATCTACGGAAAAGTTTCATGCTCTTAAAAGGAGGTACTTTGCACAATGGCAGTTATTTTTGTTCCAAGGGAGGAAAGAGTAAAAAACGTGTATTTGGGAAGGAGGTCCGGCACTGTAAGAAGAATCATACTTATCCCTGAATATAGTGTGAACATAGCATTAATGAGCTTTATACCAAAAGAAAGTGGCACATAGTACCGATTGCACTCAACAATGTTCCTAATCCAATGTATTCTTTCTGCAAAACCCACATAAAATAGGGAAATGACAATTTCAATGATCGTGAACAATACAGTTGAAGATTTGTTTAGCTCTGAAAACTGTAAATAAACAAAAAACTTGCCTCTGCACAGAAAGACTTTTTATACCGGTTTAAAATAACTAAGAGCTTTTCTCTCAGCCTGGCCAATGTTAAAACGTGTTCAAATCTATGTACTAGTGATGGAAAGTAGACTTTAGACTTTATAGACTACAGCCCTTGCTTTTACCAGGATACACCCTTCTTAACTCTCTGTAAGTTTTCACCTGCCTTATTTTGAAACTGAAGCATGCTGCAGACCTACGCAAGCATTTAAAGAGTTTATTACTCATGATGGCTATAAGCAACAGTAGCCTGAAGCATGTGGAAAGAAATTCCCTTCTTTTTGCTCTTTTTTCCTGTTTTGAGACTCATGTTATGGGCTTTGATCTCCTTCCCCGTTCTCTTTCTCCTTTGTTGCTGAAGTAAATAGTTTACTCTTTTTTTTTTTTTTCTTTTGCAGTTTCATCACTTTAGTACATTACACCATTTGGCACAGGAGACATGAGGAACCACATCAAATAAAAGCACGTGATCACAAAAGCTGCCTTACCAACCATGATCCCAGATTTGCTGTCAGTTTACCATTTTTCAGACTTGCTTGACCGTAACCAATTTCTCCCTATCACATGAACAACGTGGTGCTTGGCAGAAACCTTGGGACAGTGCTTCGATCAGCAATACAGAGCTTAATGGTAAAATAACAGAACATTACTCTTATTACTGAAAAATCGGTCAGTCTAGGTTTGTGACAGTGTTTTCTCCCCTTTCTAATAATACTCCACTTAAAGCAAACGTAATTAACATATTGCTTGTCCACTCAAATCTACTACAAGGTAAAGTGTGTCCAAGAAAAAAGTTCCCATTCTATTTTTAAAGAAACAATTTTTACTTATAATTATTTCCACTTCAACATTGGTAAAACAGAAATGTATGTTTTCAGCTAACAGATAGAATCTGAAGTATCTACACTGTTGAGTGTACAGAAAAAAACATACAATCACAAATAGACCTAGAGGGAAACCATGCCAAATCTACTTATCTGGAGAAAGAATCCCAGTCAAACTCAGACTAAAAATCTGGCCATTAAAGCTGAAAGGATAATATCATCTTTTTTTCCTTGACCTACTAGAGGTTCAGGGTAAACACCTCTGAGCTCCTCCTGACTAGTGACTGGAAAAAAATATGAAATAATCACTGTAGGAAGCAAATCCTAAAACCAAAATGTATTTTAGTTTCACAGACTGCGCAGAAAACTGCAAGTCAGACTTGCTGAGCTTTATTTGCAGCTCTTCTGCTAACTTCATATGTTCTAGCAAGTTACTGCAACCAGTCTGCTTCTCTGCCCACCTATAATGTCCAGATGCTTATACTGAAGTAATCTGAAGTTTAATAGCATTCATAGAATAGTATAAAAGGTGTGGGATGAAGTCATCCGTAAGTGCTAATGAATACTGCTTTGTTTGGGTTATTGCAACTTCTGTATTCTGCTGCAGGTAAAATTGTCAAAAAAAGCAGTTTTCTGTAATGTACTTCCCATTTTTAGAGAATGTAGCTATACCAAGGGAAGATTTACATTAACTGTACAGATTCTGAGTTCTAGCAGACTTTAACCTAACAGACTTACACACAAACCATAGCTTGGGTGATCCAATATTGAAGGATTTATGGGGTCAGGAGCTCTGTCCCCAGGATTCTACTCCTCCTCAAGGAAAAAAACCTCAAGATGCATGAGATGAATAGATAGCTAACCCAATAATTAAATTAGAATACATTTCTTTTCTTCCCTTCCCTGGCCAGACTCAGAGCTGGAAGGAGAAAGAACAGATACTCTTGCAGTATAAAGCTTTTCTTACTGCTACTTGATAGTATAAAAGTCTGAAAACTCTAGTAGTTCCTCTGTATCGGATAAATCAGGGTAAATTCCTTTGCTCAATGGGTCTTTATATGCAGAAAGGTTCTGCATAAAGAGGACTAAAACGTTTCCACTGACATGTTGAACAAGTGAAAACTTGGGGCTGCCAGCGATGGAAGAGGGAGCTCTCCACCATCCTCATACCTCACGTTCTCTGAAGAAACAAAACCACACGAGGATAACATTCATTACGCTCCTAATTGGACACTTCATGTTACACAGTGGCAGCACACGGTACACAAGCAGTCTGCCTACAACAGTCATCACACTGCTTCACCCTGCTTTCTTCTCTGGGTAAGGGGACCCACTTTTATAAATTAATCCAAAGCTTACAGACACCATGGGCAGGCAGGCAGTCCACCAGAATCGATTGCCCTCTGGGAACTCCATCATACCTCAAGGCACAAGCTTCAGGAAATGTTCAAGTGAGTGCAACAGAAATTATCAGCGAGGCTTCAATGCGATGTGTGCAGCGGTTTAAAATACAGGTTAACTTAACTGGTGCCAACAATACTACTCTATAACACTGCACAGTGTACAAATTTTGATCACTTATTCTGACAATATAAAATCAAAGTGACAAGTATAAAAGCAATATATTTCAAACTGATTCAAAGTATTAAAAAAACCCCTCATGCTTAATAGATAGAATTATTTTTCATAATACAGTACGAACAGGTTCAAAAAGAGAATAAGAAAAGTTCCACAGGCTATAAAGAGTGTGATTCTCTCTTATAAGGCTCAAAAATTCTGACCAAGGTTGCTTTTGTGTTGCAACTTACCATGTTTAAGCCCCCCTTAATTTTTCCACCTAAAAAACCCCAATAGCAAGGTGCATTACAAATTTAACATGCTCAGTCATTCAAGGCAGTTTGGTTTTGAAAAGGTTGCAAATAATAATGAGAAATCCATAACAAATGACATAAGAACTGAATTTAAAGACACTTTATGATCTCAAAAAAGTAGTGTGTCCCCTCTCCCCCAATGTATTAGTTACTACTATTAATTCTCCATCAGCACAGTATTATTTAAGGAAAATAGTTATAAGAAGACCTGAACAAGTTGCTAGATGCCTCACAGTTTAAACAGGAGGGCATGGTTCCTGTCCCGAAGAACTGGCACAGTCCAGTTTTTCACACTCCACAACACAACACAGTGAGGAACTGAAAAGCAGGGATTGAACAACAGGGGAGGAAGACCATGGATTGCAGCAGGAAGACTTAAGACCTAAACACACAGAAATATATATTTCCAAAGCATTTTGCTTATTTCTTAAAGGAATCTTGGCAGCAAATTAAGAGAAATCTGAATGAGAAGTGAAGAAAAGTCAAAGAAGAGTTTCACAGAGAATTAAATGCAATGAGGAAATAGCAAGAAAACCCCCCCAAACCAATAAACAACCAGAAAAAGTTGTAGGAAAGAAACCCAGACAAATGGAACAGCAGCAAACATCACTGAACAAAAAAAAAGTACAGATAAGATAAGAAACGTGGGCAGATAAGAAAAAAAAGAGAACATTATGCAGTCCTATTTTGTTTTTACTTCCAAAGAAGTTAAAAAAGCAGTACGTGAAGATTAAAGAAATTATTCAAGATGCCAGGAGAAAGACTATGTAGACTAACCTATAGCAATTGTCTTCTGTATGGATCTCAGGAAGAAGAACAAGTGTGAAAGAGGCTGGAGACCTGTCACAACTAAGGCAGAACAAGATTTTGGCTGAAGCAAGATTGAATTGTAACCTAATTGCAACACTTTTTCATCCTGCACTGATTTGAGATGCCAACACAAAACCGGGAACTTGTTTAAAATTATGCGCTATTCCCATTTCTCCTCGACATGGACTGTGAAGAAGGAAAAGTTGAGTCCATCTGTCATGCCTGACAAATCTGGTGGCCTTCTATGATCAAGTGACCTGCTTGGTTGACATGGGGCGAGCAGTGGACGTTGTCTACCTGGACTTCTCCAAGGCTTTCGATATGGTTCCCCACGGCCTCCTCCTCGAGAAATTGATGCGTTACAGCCTAGACAAGTGGTCTGTGCGGTGGGTGGGAAATTGGCTGACAGGCTGCACCCAGAGGGTGGTGGTAAATGGCTCCTTTTCAAACAGGCAACCCTTTCACAAGTGGGGTCCCCCAGGGACTGATGTTGGGCCCAACGTTATTCAATATCTTCATAAGTGATCTGGATAATGGGATCAAGTGTAGCCTGATGAAGTTCGCCAATGATACCAAACTGAGTGGGGAAGTAGACACTCTGGAAGGGAGAGCCACCCTGCAGGAAGATCTCAATAGGCTGGAAGAGTGAGCTAACAGGAACCTTATGAAGTTTAACAAGGACAAGGGTATGGTCTTGCACCTGGGAAAACATAATCCAGGAGTGCAGCACAGACTGGGATCCACCTGGCTGGAGAGCAGCTCTGTGGAAAGGGACCTGGGGGTCCTGGTGGACAGGAAGCTTAATATGAGTGAACAGTGTGCTGCTGCGGCCAAGAAGGCCAATAGGATGCTGGGTTGCATCAAAAAGGGCATCACCAGCAGAGACAGAGAAGTCATTGTCCCACTCTACTCAGCGCTTGTCAGGCCACACCTGGAGTACTGTGTGCAGTTCTGGTCCCCGCTATTCAAAAAAGATGTGGACAGGCTGGAGGGGGTCCAGAGAAGGGCCACCAAGATGATCAAGGGTCTGGGAAGCCTGCCATATGAGGATAGGCTGAGAGAACTGGGTTTGTTCAGCCTTGAGAAAAGGAGGCTTAGAGGTGATCTCATCACCATGTATCAGTACTTGAAGGGAAGTTACCAAGAAGATGGAGACTCCCTTTTTACAAGGAGTCACACGGAGAGGACAAGGGGTAATGGGTATAAGTTACTCTTAGGGAGATTCCGATTGGACACGAGAGGGAAATTTTTCACAATGAGAACAGTCAACTATTGGAATAATCTCCCCAGGGAAGTGGTCAACTTCACCACGCTGGATACTTTTAAGACTCAGCTGGACAGGGTGCTGGGCCATCTCGTCTAGACTGTGCTCTTGCCTAGAAAGGTTGGCCCAGATGATCCTTGAGGTCCCTTCCAACCTGGTGTTCTAGGATTGATTCTGTTAGCTGAAATTTTACTTTTCAATTTTGTGTTCTTCAGAAATGTACTTTTAATGGCATTACCTGTTTGCAGATATATTTATAACCACCTTAACTGTGAATATATTGAGGGTCTTCTAAGTAGCAAGTAAAAAAATACTGGGCATTGGTTCTTTTGCTTCAAGGGAAAAATGTATTGACTTGAAGTGCTGTCTCAAAGGAACTAAAAATGGCTTACACATAGCATAAAGATAGCAGCTGGGAATTATAAACTTTTGCAGAAGCAAGAAAAAGAAAACTTGAGCACTGGTATGCTGTGAGCAGTATTCTCTGAAACAGTAGGACTCAATGAATTAATGAAAGGATTGAGGATTTATTTATGGTGAGGATCACTGGAAATTCCTCTGCACTGAAGCCTGAGTGGTATGTTACATAGTGCTTGTTGTCGTTTAAGATACTGATCTGCTCTTTTATAATGCCCTCTGCTTTAGTGATGGAGATCTCCCAAACAATCCCACTGAACAGAATATTTATCACAAATCCATGTGAATCCTCTTATTATCCATCCATAAAGCAGATAACATAAATGAATAACTGTTCTAAGATGGTATCAGTTATATTTACAAACATATGCCCTATATACCTATAATTTCTTATCAATCTTCCAGCATGCATTCAATAACATCCAGCTTACTATATTATGACTGTTCACATGGCAGGTAATTTTCCAGTACTTGTACTAAGCCCAGCTAACCAGCAGTGTCTTTATCATGAAGCAGAAAAATGAGTCTCAAAAAACTGTATGACTCCATTGCCTTCCTTGCCTACAGTTCTCACCTTTTTCAGAACAGCAGTCATTTCCTATAACTTGGAGCCTTTTACGTTTTATGATTGCACTTGCTTATATTGTTCCTTATTTTATTTATGTTCCCTAATCTACTAGTCAAATTACAGTGATTATCTCTTATTGTTAATCTTTTCCTGATATTGCTTAATGCCTAACACTACCAGTGACACAGTCATTTTGTAAGCATGCTATTTTTTGCCTGTGTGCTAAAACAGTGCTGTGTTGTACACTTCTCCCACATAATGAAAGTTTTTCCGTTCTCTTCAGGCCAGACAGTAATCCTCATTTGTGGATCTCTTCTATCTGTAGAAACATTTTGTGTAAGAAACATTCTGTCCCCTGCATCACCAGCATCACGTTTGATTAGCTTACATGAAGAACGAGAAATGTAAAGTACTGAAAGGATAAGAAATCTTGCAGAAAAATTTCAGAAACGAAATGAGAGCAACATGCTGGAAAACTTCTGGATATGAAGTTGAGCATTTGGGTCATCGATAAGACTGCCTGAGGGAGGCAGAAAGTTAGAGGAGAAAAACGTTTTTCTTTCATACATCTGGCTTCTGACATTGATTTCCATGTGTATGCAGCATGATTAAGGGGCATTCTTGCTCAGATCTTGAAATTGGCTTTATCTTATGTTCACAAACTATGTGGAATGCCACAAGTCTGGTCTGGTGCTCCTGCTAAATGCTCCAAGAAGCCTAGTGAGCTCAGGTTTTATGTAAGCCAAATATGCTCACATGTGGACGCAAGGCAAGAGAACATAAGTTTTTCATGTAAACACAGCCACTGTGGTTTGACAAGCTAATAAGAACCATGTTAAACCCTTACTCGTTTAACAAGATGGTATGAATCTGCTGGGATGGTTTTTACAGCCCCTTTCAGAATCTGTACCACAGGCATCTGGGTAAGTGTGCTTTGTTCCTATGAACATAAATAATCCAATATTCATCACAATATATTCTCTTCATAACGGAGGGAAGCAGAGCTATGCATCACATCGCACAAAGGCAGCCTTTGGTAGGTGGGAAGACTGGGAATAATTCTCAGAAGAAAATGTTGGCGCTTTCAAACCCTGGTTTACATCAGAAGTAACAAAGGTTCCTTCTGTAACAAGGCAAACACAGGTCTACTTTTAAAACAAAAAAGGAAAGGCAGAAAATAAACCCACAGGTCCGCATTGTGTTAAAATCAAAGCAGGGACCCCACACACGCATGAAACTGGAATTTTCTTAATTTGCAACTTAGAGCAGCGCTCAGTTGGTTAGAAGGTGAATACACACGTTCCCAGGATCTCCTTTTTACTGATGCCTGGATTTTGTTCATGGAGCAGTTCCATTACGGCACCTGCTGCAAGACAAAGACTGGCGCGAAAACCCTTTTCACAAAGACTCCCCTTTTTGCCAGAACAGGTTATGAATGCATATTGTGCACATACAGCCATCGGTCAGGCCTGAGCCAAATGTACACACTCGCATCCCACAAGCTTCCTTTAATACAGGCCCTCTTTCCCTTAGAGACTGCTTATACTTAACTTAATATGTTAATTATTATTATGTTAATACTTAACACGGTCACTGAAAGACAAAAATTCCAACTTTCTGTTAGTATACCTTATCACCTTTTAAGGGTTTGATTAATGTTATTTAATGTTTAAGGGCTTGAGTGCATTTGCAAGTTGAGTGCTTAGATAATGGGGTGGCCTAAACGGTATCTGCAAGTAGATTATTTACAAATAAATATCAGATGCTTTGATAAACTAGCCTTTTTAGTTGAAGAATGACATTTTCAGGAAGCTTGTCAGCTTTTAAATCATTTATGTTCTGTCTTTTAATAAGACTAAAGATACTAGGATTCTACATCTAGAATAACTTCCTAAATTAAGTCTTCTTTTTTTTGGGAATTATATTAAGGCTTTTGAGTCCTATAGATACGTTAAAAAAAAAAAGTTACACTGCCTCAAGCACTAATCAGAGAAGTTTTCAATAAGAATAACGAAGGAATGGATTAAAATATGAAATAGCATGAACCTTGCTTTCCTGCTCCCCCACTTTTAAAATATTAGAAAGCAATTTATCTCTTCGTTTTCTTTCCCAACTAGTTTTCCCTCTATCCCTTCAAAAATCAAAAGCACCAACTAATTTTTGTATCTGGTTCTTAATGCATCAGCTATGCCAGTGTAAAACCAATGCCGCTACGAATACACTCCAAAAAGATAACTAAAAAAGGTAAAATAAGGAATTGAATGAACTCAAATTAAAATGCACAAGAGATGAGAACTGCTTCAAAGAAACCATTCTGTCAATGGTGGCTTATTTCCAAGTCAAAGATCTACCACTGGTCAACAGAGATTCATTTACCAACATAAATTGTGTAACAAATCCCATTATATTAATGCTTTGCTTGCTCCGACTTTATGACATGTAACTGTTAATATTATTATTAGTTATATTGAGACTTCTAGACTATAGGCTGATAATCACTCAATCTGATGAAGACTACGACGTCTTGCCAGTATTTGTATGTGTTCTTTTATAAAGTTCTTCCATAAAGGAATACGGTTTTCTCCCCC
>WAAD01006119.1:28871-45764 GCA_013389945.1 Fregata magnificens
AACTGCAGCAAATTTCAAAGGTTCTTAGCTGTCCCGGCTTCCAGCTTTACTGGAAAGCAGGAGTTGCTTAATACCACTGAAAATATCTGACAAACTCCTTTTAGTCTAGGTTTAGAGGTATGACCTTTTTTCCCCCCAAAGCTCCAGAGCAGGAATCTATTAGTCTTTAGAGTTCAGTTTTGGACATGTTATGCATTTATGAATCTCTTCTTGGGCAGTACCTACACTGTGAAATTTAGAAGTGTCCATCAGCCAGTTTTACCTTTTTTTTTTTGAGCTGGGAGCTTGTATTAGAGAAAAAGCTCTGAGGATTTCTGGTAGTTTCACAGTAAGTTTACTAATCTTGCTCAGTGGGTGGGAAAAGAAGGTGAATGAATCACCACAGGGAAAACAATGGTCAAAATACCAGAAGGTGATGAAAACTTGCCTATGTTCACTGGGTACAGCAGAAAATACGGAAGTTTTACCACCATTTCTTAAGTTAGAAAAAGTTTTTGTGCTCTGCTCATCTCCTCCAGTTTGAATTTTAAAAAATAATACAAAATGCATGTGTCAGGGAAGGTCCTGTTTTTCCAGAAACCAGCTCTCCTCATGTATTCTCCAATCCCAGGGCTATCTAAAAAACATAGCACAAACAAAGAACTACTGGTTCATGTCCTTGCTGTTCTTGTTTCTTCTGCCACTTGACTTTTCAGAAAACTGAGCAGATTTTTCTGTTCTTATACACTGAAGAGAAAAGGAAAAAAAATGAGGAACCTGCTCTCAGAGAGTTCTGTCTAGCAAGGTTTTCTAGTAAAAGCTACTCGCCATTACATTTGCTACTGATTTACTGTAAAACAATTGCCTGTTACACAAGGATAATTAGCTCTTGCAGGACAAAACCCCTCCAGCACAAAGCAGAAATGCTGCTGTTCACAAGTATTTGAACTGTTACAACAACTGTGGACTTCAAACTGTTTCCATTTTGGTGAGTGCACAGGATACTCCTGAATGTAGTTCTACTACTTATGTTTTTTTTAACTTTCCTTTAGTTTCTCATAAGGATGCTCAAAGACTGGTCGTCCCTTGTTGGGAGTCAATGGAGGTCATCTCAAGCACTGTGCTCTCTGTTGCACTGATGATGGGCACCACAAGGGAAAACTCACTGGAAATTTAATGTTAACAAAGAGTATCCTAAGAGCCACCTGCATCCGGAGAATTACCACCAGTGTTTTTAAGCACACCAAAGATAAGGTTTTCCACTCAGAGAAAACCAAGTTAAAGGAGGTGGCCATGGAAACGACAAATACATGATGAAAGCTGGGTTTTGTTCCTGCAAGGGCTTCCCTAAGTTCTAGGCAAATGGGTAATGTCCTCATTTCAGAACCTCCCTTCCAGCACGTATGTGTGCATATGCACTACGTAAAAGCCACACTGATTCCTTCCCAGTTAGGGGTAGTCCTGTCTCATACACGTACTGCAGCTCTTTGAAAGAGTCACGAAGAAATATGAGTAAATAATTAGCTCTAATAGTGGAGTTAAGTCAGCAGGGGGGTTCAGTAGTGACTTGCTTTGTTCAAAATGTTCATAAATGACCTGGCAAACAGGTGAGCTGCTAGGTGGCAGTCCAGTGATGATATGTTATTGAGGGTAGTCAAGACAAGTTCCAACCACGAAGAGTAATAAACAGGCTTTGAAGCAGAACAACTGGATGATAGCAAGAAACAGGATTAAACACAGACGAATATGAAGTGATGCATGTGGAAAAAACAATCCTAACCGAAAATACAAAATGATGGACACCAAGATGAACATTCAGCTGATCTCAGGGTTATGACTGACAGTTCAGTTAAAATGTCAGCTCAGCACCAAATAAAAAGCCAAAACAAAAAGAAGCATGGGATTATGAGCAAAGAAGCACAAAGTCATCTGCAGGACAACTCAGTCTGGAAAGCAGAAAATGAGGGCAGGAGTATGGTTGAGAGCCATAACATGATGAGTGATGTGGAAAATGTGAGTAAGCATTGACTAGTTGCTGTCTCTTCCAATACAAGTGTAGGAGTCAGCATTAAACCAAGCTAACAGGAGCTAGGTTCAAAACCAAAAGGAGGTAGATCTTCATGCTTAAAAATGCAATGAAAGTAGTAGTAAGTGTAACCTGAACTAATGGAGGGAAAAAAGGCAGAACTTTAGAACTGTTATATTTTCTTTTCCCCCAGAGAAGGTGTTAAAGTAACTGATTTTGTGATCAGCAAAATGTCTGAAGGTGTAGGACCCTGCCATCTTCTGCAAGTACAAGTGATATGCCAGGGATCATGATGATGTTTTTAAAAATGCACAGCTCTGCAAAACGTACTGTGCTAGCTTCCCCACCCCAGCTTAAGATACAATCCCTCTGACAATATCAACAGTTGCCTAACATTACATTTCACATACCACCACGATTTGGATGGCATGTTCTTGTTTGAAAGAGAATTTGAAATACTAACAGTTACCGTGATGAGGTTTAAGAGGAGAGTGAAGGAAGTAAACTGAGAATCAAGGTTACCAAATGGCTCTATTCATTCCTCCATGAGGATGAAAGAGTATGAACAAAGCAACCAAACCCCAAAGACTATTTACTTTGGGAAACAGAGTATGTCAAACTTCTCAGAGTAGGTGGAGTCAAATAAGGACACAATTGGCCTAAAGACACCACCAGCAAATTCCTGTGCACAGTCATATTGCTGCAAACAGGTACAGCTGGCTGCAAGATCCTGAGAGAGGAGGGCAAGCAAATCACATCCCCCAAACATGGCGGTGATTTAGGGATGCACTTATGCACTAGTGAAGATCCACTTACAGGCAATGCTGGAGTTGTGATTAAAGGTCTTATAGCAATCACAAACATTGTTGCTACGGCATTTTACATGAACAAATTTTGTAATTAGCCAACGCTGTTGCATGATTCTATTTGTATGCTTTTTGTTTTCAAGCCACTGCAGTACATAGTAGAGATGTGGGTGACGAGAGATACAGCTAGCTCTGTTTAACCTTTTTTGGGAGGTGGGGGGAGAGGGAGGGAAGACAACTACAAACATTTTACTTGATGCAACATTCTTCTCCTTTGTTTGCTCTTTGGAAGAGTTATAATGCAAACTTGAGTTGATACTCGAGGTATTTTATCAATGGGAACTTGAAGTAAAAATATTAGCAAGTACAACTAGATAGACCAATTTATTTGAAGTTCTGCAAATCAGCACACCTCAATATTGAAATCCCCAGTCCATGAAACAGCTTTCCATAGGGCAGTAACAACAAAAGCATCTCCATATGAGCCCTCCAAACTCGGGATAAAAGCCCACAGGAATCCACTCTAAGCATGGGAGGTAAATTCAGTAGCTACGGTCAAAGTCAGTCCTTGGCTATTTCACTGGGAGTTCAAACAAGATTTGTCAGAATTATAGCATGGAAGAGACTATCAGACCAAAGATCTGTCTATGAGGAATTAAAAGACCATCAACTTGCTTCCCAGTTGCCATTCAGTTTCTTTTCTATATTAAAATCAGATAAAAATCAATCATTAATAGACTACCCAGCCTTCCCTTTCTTACTAACTTGTTGCCATCCCTGAACACTGTAAAAGGTCGGGGAACTGATGCTATCTTCTAAGACACAGCAATAGTCCCAGCAGTAAGTTACCAGAAATTTCCTACTGTGGAAGAAAATAGGTTGTATATTTAAGCACAAGCAACTTCAGAAAAAAAAGAATACCAAAGGAAAAAAAAAAGGCACTTTAAGTTTACAATAAAGAAAACATCTGAAGGTAAGTCAGAGGCAACGGGGTTCACCATCTGAGACACTTTAGATTTGCACTTACCATGAAATCCTGAGCTGAAAGGTTCAAGGAACAAAAGCAGAAGCAGTCAAGAAGAATGGAACTATCTCATTCTTTTATGAGAGGCAAGTTTCCTGAAAAACTATGTTGCCCGTTTGCAGCACCTGAGCTACACAACCAAAGACACACTTCTCAAACACAAAGGAAATAGAAATGATTTGCATCTCTGTTCTGACTGACCTGATAGAGTAGCTTTTGTTAGAAATTAGTGATTGCAATAGTATTACTGAAGAGACTGAAGGTCATGGTTATATACATCACAAACTTTTCAAGTACTGCATACTAATATCTAGACTATTCCTTGTAACTAACTCATCACTTACTATTCTCCAAGTCTGCCAAACCAGTGACATGCAACTGTTAGCAATTGATTTAGCATATCCGTCAGTTTCTAATATGGTTGGTATCCTAAATATTTTCAGAGCATGAAAGACAAAATTGGTTGGGGGAAAGTCTAATTTTCATCTTTCAACTTGTCAATACATGAAAAATAGTATCCGAAACACACAGATTTATTGCCTAGTTAGCGACTTCAAATTCCCTGTATTAGTTGTGGAAAAAAAGACGACACACAGGTCTTTACATGTCAAACTTAGACTCCTATGGTTTCTGTAACACCTGCTCCAAATTCCTTTCTCTTTGGAGACCTACTTTGGAAAGTGACCTGTCTAAAGCCGTGGTCAGTAGTTGGAAAAGCTATCTATCCTTCAAGGAACCATGTATTTCTTCAGCGTCTAATTAGTGTCAACCTGAAGAACGTTTATGCAAACTTGGTCAGGACTAAAAATAACTAATTGTAGCTCACCTAGCCAAATGCTGGGAAAGGTTGGCATTTATGTCCAATACGTGGTCTGATTTTTCTAAGTTTGCAAGAAGAAACAAAAATGCAGTACATGTAAAAGCAAGGGAAGTCTGGAGAATGGCTGACTACAAACTATTATTTATCAAGTCCAAAACTCAGGGTAGATGCTTCAAGATCCCAAAGATATAAAAATTCTTTTAATTTAAAAATTTCATACTTTGCCTTGAAAATCCAGCACTCTACCATCTGTCTACCAAGGAATCCCCAGAATTGCTCAGTTCTATTGAACGATCTTCAGAACCAGGCATTTCCATCTTTCCTTCAATGTAAATCTGCATTAAAGGGGAGGTGAAACACAGACAACTCCAAAGGAAGGAGGAGAGGGAGGATAAAAGAGCAAAAGCTCCTAGTTGGGAAAAAAAGAACTATATTTAAAAAAATGTATTTCTATTAGTTAAAAGAACAAAGAAGAGACTTCTGGGCAAGGCCGGGCAAGACAAGAGGAGTATGCTACTTGAACAAAGTGACAGAGAAGACAGAGATTCAGGAATGTCCCCAGAGTAGCAGCTTTGAGAATCTGGGGGTTGAAAGGGTAGAAAAGGAAGGAGGGGAAGGAAGGAAGGAAAAGGTTGCTGGAGACACTGGAGAAATTAGGGAAGCACTTGAATATAAAAAATACACTCATAAGATATAGTTTATGGTTTGGTTTTTTTTAATTTGTAACTTTACTTACAGTTCTGTAAAAAAAAAACCCAACCAACCCCTTTGTGTTACTTCATATAGTTTTTTCCCCCTCTTTCATATGGTACTAAGAGCTATATCAAATGAAACAGATATTTCTCCTCCAACAGTTAATTCAAATAAGTACTATACTTTAACAAATCTTTTGGATACTTTCAACTTAAAACAGAATTTAAAATAGCCACAGTTGTGACGTTTCAAACATCATTTTCGGGGATTGGTATCCTAAACAAGGTGAAAGTCCCTTCAGCAGGTACCATATCAAGACTGCCCAGACACTGGAGTAATTCCAAAGGACCAAATGCATTTCCAAAAGATGCTTGTCTTTTTCCTTCCTAAGGATTCGGGTCTCACACTGCATGTACAAAATTGTAAGCTGAGCTTATAAAGGCCTACTGCAGCATTCCAAAAAGAACTAAAGTCTAATTCATGCCATGTCGTAGGTATGAGAAATGACAATAAGCCAAGTCCTTGAACATCATCATCTTAATTTCAGAATTGCTCTTTCCCAAAAGCTCCCTATGAGTTCCTGTAATACAACTTCACCCTCCCAAGTGTTAGCTTTTATTGTCATTCCAACACAACTACAAAGGAACAGAAAAATAAATTTAAGTTACAGATAGATTTTTCCCATGTCTTCAGTTTAATGGTACAACCCAAAATATAGATCCTACTACCCAAAATATGTTACTTGAGCTTTTTGCAAGGTTATGATGAAGGGACAATTTGAGGTCATTGCCCCTAGCAACACACAACAACAAACATGACTTTTCCTGTGCAGCACTGATTTTACGATTAAATAAATTTGTCAAAAAAACCTTCTTCATTATAATATCCAACTGATAAGCAAACCAATTCTACTTTACAGTTCCATTCCAGGTGTGAACGAACACACTGACTGGAAAACTTATGCTTCCTCAAACTAATTAATTCTTATTTCCAAGAAAAGGCAGTTTGGGAGACTGAAAATGCCACACAAGCAAAAATGATACAGCATTTAAAAAGAAATTCCCCACAGTCAACATACTGGAAGCTGGCTCTGAATCATCATTGCCCATCAGGTTTCCAGATACCCTTTCCAACCTCCTTTAGCAGAATCCCTATCTGCCAAGCCTGAAAACGGGAAACAGATTCTCCTTTTGTCCTTTAGGATTCAAGAGTTATTCACCTATCTGTTTGCTGTTATAAGACAATTAAAATCTGTGTTGAGAAACTTACCACAAGACCAACTTTAAAAGATTACTATGGAGGCTAGCAACAGTTTCTATGTTATTAATCCAATCAGACAGGTTTCTGCCTGTCATCTTTGCCCAGATTTGAACTCCTGTTGCCCAAGAGAATAGAAATTGGTGATGCAGGAAGAAATGCTTAACTGTACAGTATTATTTGCTTGTGGCTCAGCAAGCAGTTAACCACATATGTGAAGCTCTGCCAAGATGTCCTCCTACAACAAAGGAACTTTAAGGAAAAAAAAAAAAATCAAGAGAACACAAACACAATCAGTAATTGGCAAATTTTGGGTGGAACACTATTTACCTACTATTCGTTCTTAAAATAGAATCCAGTATTTTTACAGGTTTTTGGGGACTGAATTAAATGAAAAGACCTTTTCTGCTTGCCTTAACATACAATTTTAATCAGCTTGCCAATTACAATATCTATTTATCTCTATGTTACTGAGATATTCTGGCAGGGGTCAAGGCTCAAAAATATACTGAACTATTAAAAATATCTTTTTCATGGTGGAAAGAAATGTACTTTTGCATGTACTGAATTTTTTGTTTCATTTTCTTTAGAGCACACTGCTCAAGTGACAACAGTGGAGACGCTAAAGGAACCTGTATCACATGCCAGTGTACCTAAATGAGTATAGCCTCAAGACAGCCTATATAGCTAAGGCAGGGCAGTGATTAAGGAGGATCACTAAGTGGGAAGACATTTTAGGTACAACATTGACTATAAAAGAAAGAGACCACATTTCTAAGCCTAGCAACATTTATCTGGTACAGACTGAGATTATCAACAGGAATCTCTATTTGGTTCTAGTTTCCTAATCATGAAATTTTTCTGATACACATGGATACATTCATACATCTTGACAATATTGGGTACTAACCTATCCCAGAAGGGTACCAAGATGATAAACATGTTAAAATTTGTGAAAAACTTACAGATATTCAGATTAAAAGACAGTAAAACATTTTATCAGTGGAATAGCACTAAGAAAATTGTGTATACTGTATTCCTTGCACCATTTCAAATCAAGCCTGGACAAAATGCCTAAAGATTTAACAAAAAAAATCCCTGCTGGTACGGTTGTAACTGGGACATTTGAGGGATGTCCTGTTGTCAAAAATAAGAAAAATAAAATGTTTGTATTTTAAATATGAGCCACAGTTGGCAATTTGACCACCTCAGAAATGTGAGTTCTCCTTTAGTCCCTAAAAGAACAGTGAGAGGTTACTGCTGTAGAAGACTTTCTCACAAATCTTCTCGGTTTCATTTTGTTGCTTAAGAAAATAACTTCATGGCACCAGGTATTAAAGGACTGTACATGTGCAATACAAACATAACCTGTCCAAGATAACTGAGGAAGAATAAAAGAAAATACATACACACAAAAATGAAAAAACCCACCCCAAACCGTCTCCTTTAATAGGCCAGTTGCACAAAACATGCTGCTGCTACAAGGCCTCAGCACAGTGTGCCTATAAATCCTAAACACCCCTACGTTCTTGACTTTAAAGGGAGTCAGCTGTAAGACCTTGTTAGATATTAATTAACAAAAAACAGGGAGTTGCCTTGGTGAAAAGTAAACAACATTCCAGTTGCAGAGAGTCTGATGTAACATGGGTGGTTGCATATAGACTCTACCATTAAACTATTAAACAAAATATGCTGAACAGATTGGTAGATGAACAAAAATAGAATGCTTGACTTTCATAGCATTAGTATAACAAACAGAACTAGGATAAATCTATCCTTTTTTCTAGCATTTTAAGTGTGCTCAGTTGTACATAGAAAGTACTCAGCAATGCCAGTTGCATTGCCAAGATCATTCACTGCTAGTGACTAGTGGTTCTATTTCAGGGTATTTTTTTTTAAATTTTGCTATAGTATACGAAATTTAAGAAAGAAAAATACAAATTAGTATTTGTGCATTGAAAAAAGACTAGAAGCCTTCAGTATACAGAGTTAAAAAGATAAAGTAAAAGAGATTTCCCTGTATTATGTGCCTTGTGTGGCAAGGCATACCACCATCCATAATATTGGCTCAAATTCTTTGATTTTTGGCCCCATACTGCCCTACACTGCTCTAAATTATGTCATGTACCAGCTAGTCCCAAAGGACCATGAATTGGTGATACTTGTAGACTACTAGATACTACAGAATGCAGCAAACTCATACCCTTGCTCCTCATGCCACCCTTTTACTGTGTCAGCGGTGAGATGGGAACTTAATTTAACTTTATACCAGCTCATCATGACCTCCAGCCAGAGCAAATCCTAGCTAGCAATATGTCCTTAAGACCTCACCCTTCCATGTTGCCGGAGAAGCACAATGAGACTAACTAAAAAAGCCTAGTTTCTGGGGGAAGCAAGTGGTGTTAACATCGCTTCTGTTATTGATTCAGAATTGAAATGGAAGAATGGTAGCTCAAGGGTGAGGAGTACCTTGCTTCAGTACCACCACAATAAACGGCATTCCATTAGAATCATAGAATCATAGAATCATTAAGGTTGGAAAAGACCTCTAAGATCATCAAGTCCAACCATCAACTAACACCACCATGACTCCTAAACTAGGCCCTGGAGTGCCACGTCTACACCTTTTTTGAATGCCTCCAGGGTTGACGACTCCACCACCTCTCTGGGCAGCCTGTTCCAATGCCTAACCACTCTCTCGGTAAAGAAATTCTTCCTGATGTCCAGTCTAAACCTCCCCTGACGCAACTTGAGGCCATTTCCTCTCGTCCTATCGCTAGTTTCTTGGGAGAAGAGTCCAGCACCCGCTTCCCTACAACCTCCCTTCAGGTAGTTGTAGAGAGCTATAAGGTCTCCCCTCAGCCTCCTCTTCTCCAAGCTAAACAGCCCCAGTTCTCTCAGCCGCTCCTCATAAGACTTGTTTTCTAGACCCTTCACCAGCTTTGTTGCCCTTCTCTGGACACGCTCCAGCACTTCAGTGTCTTTCTTGTAGTGAGGGGCCCAAAACTGAACACAGTACTCGAGGTGCGGCCTCACCAGTGCCGAATTAACAACATTGTAAAATACCACTACCACAAACTGCACAGCTTCAATCCAGAGGGACCTTCATGATCTCAAGGACTGGGCCAACTGAGGTCTTAGCATGCTCAGATGGAACTTTTGTAGGAACTCTTCCCCTAATGAGGGTAGCAGAGCAGCAGACCGGTTCCTCAGGGAGGCTGTAGGATCTCCACTGTGGGAAGCATTCAAGACGCAGCCAAAGGCCCCGCTAGACAAAACCTGAACTAGTGCTGGCGGTAGTCCTGTGCCAAGCAGGAAGCTGGACTGGATGATTCAGAGCTCCTTTCCAACACAAGAGCTCCACGAATCTGATGTGAAACCTGCCACTTATTTGCTGCAAATGAACTTTCTACAAAAGCACTGTAGCTATCATAGGTTAAGGAACTTGATATCTCTTATAAATGGACATGACCTCCAAAATTTTAACATAATACTAGAAAAACAAAACCAGCAAAAAAAATTCATAGTACTGAGAAATATGATCCCTGTTACTGCTGAGACACGTACTCTAAATAGAATACTGTCATGGAGGGGAAAAAAGGTTGTTCAATTATATGTAATCCAGGTTTTGACAAGTACAATATAACGGAACTTTTTTGCTTTCACTGTTGCATAAAAATCCTGAAGTTTTTGCTCCTTTTATAAATGGAAGCAATTAATTGTAAAGAGACATATGTTAAAAGAAATGTAAAATAAACGTTTTAAAGTGCTATAAAATCCCGTTAATGTTCAAATGTTTTAAAATAAAGAGAACAAAGGCACTGAAATGGTAGACAATGCTAAATGACTGTTCTGGACATGCACTGATTCTGTGTATCAGATAATTAAAAGGGCCGTTAGCTTTTCATTGATCAAACAGTGCCTAAACTTTCAAGAAGACTTCTTTTATCACGATGTACGTTCATCATTCAACTCTCCTCACAGTTTCTATGTCAACTGCAGGAAAAACTGATACCTGACGTGCGAAAAACCAGAGGCTCACTTCTTGAAAATGAAACACATTTTCAGAGATGCGTGCAGAGCTAAAAACAAACAGCCAAAACAGAAACCAGAAAATAGAGACGGAACTTAAAAAAAAAAAAAAAAAAAAGGCGGCAGTAAGAGAAACTTAAGTGGTAGGTACGTGAACAAAAACAAGCGTACCAACTGAAAACAACAGGATTTGAGGTGGGAGGAAGCGAGTTACACAGTCCTCATTACAGCTACAAAAGAAACACAGACAATCTTTGAGCAGTGGAACAAATTAAGAGGATCACTATGTAATTACACATACATGCCATCTAACCATCTTACCATTACAGAGTAAAAGGAAAAAACCCCAAAAATATCTGGGAAGCTGACCAAAAACATGACCTGAAGGAATTACCTCCACAAAATGTCCCATAAAGTCCTACATTCCCTAGAGGGGAGAGCTAGGGAAGAGCAGTGGGCTGCTGCTGCTGTGGTACATGCAACCTCCCGGGACAGACAGAGGTTGCACAGCTGTTTGGGTTACTATCAAAGGCAACCACGAAGAAAGGAAAAGGAAAGGAAAGCAAGCAGCAGCCACACTGAAGAGCAGAATTGCTTTGCACGCAGTACTTAACATATGGAATAAACAGTACTCAGGCAACACAAGGGAACAATTAGTCTAAACGGTTTTGTAAATATCCTGGACAAATACCAGAGGAGAAAAATACTGAGGAAGACACTGACTAATTCAGGGGAGGGAAGGGGCCTAGATGGCTTTTCTGGCCTCCTTCTGTCCTTATGTGCCCTGTATTTATATTTGAATGCTTGCATTACCCAGCATATAGGCTATTTAAGGTCAGGAAAGCATTGCAGTAGCACAGCTGCCTCCAGCAAGCAGTGCTTGACATCACTAAACCACACAGAAGAGCACAGCCCTTTTATTGGCTTCAACAGCAAATATCTGCAAGCAGAATTGTTTCGCTCTATTTGCACTGTGGTGTCTGCAACTTTGGTACTAACAGAGTTTTGTCCACTCAAATTGTTAAATAGCTGAAGTTTCCTCCTCATGTACTTTCAGTGGCCCCTGACCAGAAACCAGCTCAAAGAATTTAGTTTTAAAATCCAACAAAAAAGAATCTACATTTTCATATTCTAAAGTTTCAGTTCCTGCCAAATTTAATTCGTCTTCCTCCGTGGGATGTTTGACACATACTGCACGCACATATTAAATATCACACGTGAGATCTATGACTTAAATTCTGTAATACTCTTTGTTGACACACATGTATGTTTTCCAAACTATACATAGAAAAGTGCCAATTTTTTTTCCATTAACACATTGGCTATACGATTTGTAAAATCATTAAAGGCAGGAATGGTTTATAAATCCACTGAAATGAAAGGAATTCAAAACACTGCTACCCCATGTCATGTTTGATAAGTGTCTTAAATAAGCATTTCCAAATTTTCTTACCTAGATGTGTCAATGACTGCACCAAAAAAAAATCTCAAAACCCCCCAAAAAACGAAACGAAGCGAGGCAGGTGTGCCTCACAGTGTACAACAGAGTTTTGGCTCTTAATCATCCAGATCAAAGACCTGTTGGAGAACACAAGTTCCTGTCTATCCAAGTGCTCGGGGTTTCTTCCAACAAAAATCAGGGTGGGGAGTGGGATGTTGAACATCCAGGTCTTCTGACACCAGGAGAAACACCTGTTTTGAATTTGACCAGGGTGCAAACCTCAGAGGTGGGTCCCACGGTTTAGCTGTAGCCTGTGACAACTTGAAGACAGCAGAAAAAATCACTGATTTGCAATGAAAGAGAGCAGGGAGCAGCAATGCTCATTTGAGGTACAGAAGAGGACTACAGGTACATAAATATTTCTTCTTGATTGGAAAAAAAAAAAAAAGTGCTTCTTTAAACATGAAAGGACTATGCAACTCCTTGGATGTAAGGTGGCCCACAGGCCAACTCTACCTCTGTGTGTTTCTTGCAGGTTGCAGATTAATCAGATCCTGCTAGTCCTCAAGAAGTGCTGGCTGTAGAGGAATGAAAGATACAAAATGTATGGGACTCACATCAAGCCCTGCTCTGCACAATTATGTTTTTGGCTGTTTCTGCTTTTTACAAAGATCAGCTTACATGTTTTTCAAAAAGCAAACCTACAAAATAGAGCAACTCCATTCCATTTAAAGAATGAGTTTTCTAAGTTGCCTGCAATCTGCGCTTGCATTTAAAGAAAGCTGAAGTTTTGTATAGTTACAGGATGCCTGTGTTGGGTCTACAATTCAACAAACCCTTGTGATTTGTTAAGGGGATTCTCCAGAGGAAAGCTCCTAGGAAAGAAGTTCTCAATATTTCTGAAGGGGAATCCATTACCTAGGAAAAGATTATTCAACAAAAAGTCTCACATTTGGGAATATGTCTTTTATACACATTCTCCAGATAGGTCCAATGTGCAAGTGCTGAAAGGAAACGGGGCTTCAGCTAACATTCACATGAGCCGAGCAGCTCGTGTAGTTAAGTAGCAGGACAGACTGTGACTGCCTCATATGCCTCAAATGAAATCAACAGTACAATGAATCACATTCTTGACAATAATTAGGGAAAAGGAAACCCCCAGAAACCCAGTAGTCATGTTGTAAAAATCAGCCACGATTTATTTTGGGGAAAAGGCATCTTCCTACAACGGATAATTAAGGCGGTTTTAAAGCTCCTTTCAAGAAGACATTAAGTTTAAAATGCCACTGATTATTGGCAGGAAAGAGGGAGGCAGAAAGCGAAGAAAACTGAGAGGTGGTACCTAGCGTTAATGTGGGGTGAGGAAGCTTATGGGAAAAAGGCAGGTCAGCAGGGGAACGAGCCCTTCTGGTAATCTCAAAGGATGCTCTTCAATCCTTTCTTTTGATCACGCAGGCAACAGGGCTGAGATCCCTCCACTTACAGTCTCCCTCCTGCCCATCGGATTCCCTGCAGGGCTCTTCCTCTACCATCCTCCTCAATCCACAACCCCTGTGCCACCGCGTTCCCTGCTGAAACGCCGGCAACAGGAATGTGGCTCCTAGTTGGTACTGCCAGCTCTCCCCAGTTGAGAGGGGAAGACGACGACAGAGACAATCAAACCTGAGGTCTTTCACATACAACTTAATTCTGCATTTCACATTTTTTAGAGGTTTTATCTGAAAATCTTTAACTCTTCACTTCCAAGTGGTCAGAGATTTGTACCTATTGAATGTGACCGTCTGGAAGCAAGTATTACACAGTAGCTGACTTTTTGTTAACTGTTTTAAATAATAAAATAGGAAAAGTCTGAAGACAAAACATTATAATGTGCAGATCACAATCAGAGTGAAGTTCTCTGAAAACAAATGACATAGCCACCATATTCAGAAAGCAAACCACATATCACAAATACACAAAAATCAGCTTCAGTAAAGTGTATTCTGTTAAAAGATGATATCACGTTCTCCAGTGGTGGGTTTGGATTTACATCAAGAACTGGGAAAAATACCCACGTGGCAACAAAAGCGGGTTCAAAGTGTACTCTAGGAAATTTGAGTTTTCATAACTGTTAAGCAAATGTGCCTTTTTATAGTCACTGCATTTGCTGCCAAGACAAATTCTAATTAACTCATTGTAACTACTGTTTGTCAGTTTTGGTAATTAATACCCAGTTACAATGGATACAGTTGAACAGCTAAAGCTCACCTTCAAGCTTAAAGAAAAACCCTCCATGACCTGCTCATGTGATTACATTCAAGGATAAATTGGCAGAAGTATCAGACTTGTCAGATAATTTTTAAATTTGATGCAGTCAGTAACTTTGAAGCACTTTTCTTCTGCAACAGCTATTTCATTCCAAAGAGACTGTCTGTAGAATTAAGCATGTTTAACAACAGAGAAACTACTGCTTCAACTGTGATTTCCCAGCAACTCCGTATTTAATTGCTGTTGTTTTTTAAAGTCGTATTTAACAACAGCACATTATCCGTCAAACCACAATTAACTTAGCCCTAGACAAACTCCCAAGTTAAGTTTCCCTACGTATAAATTTTAAAATTCAGGCAAGACCTAGTTAACATTTAACCCCAGTTACCAGACCCTCCTGCTTGCTCTATTACTGCCATATCACAAGCCATAGAATAAAAAAAGACAACACTTGTTTCAGTTTCAAATTTCTCTGGTCAGCCTAACTAATTTTATGGAAAAATTTTCAAGGAGTTCAAGCTGGCCCTATAGTTGGCCCGCACAGTTCTTTAGAACAAAAGGTCCTACATAAAAAAACCCCAAAGATTCCTATTAAATCTTAGCTATGAAAAAAATCCTGCCACCTGTGACAGACACAGTTCAGTACTAACATGGATTGATTCTGTTCAGCAGGCTTCCTTTCTCCTACAAAAACATTTCAGGAAAGGAAGATAAAATCTGCTGTGTGCACTCTAATGTCTTGGAGAAACATCTGACAAAGGCACTTCAATACTGCACCAGGGATGTCAGAATGGCAATGAAAATACCCTCCAATCCCCCAAACCATAAGAACAACATAGGCAATAGAAAAGCCGAAAACATTTGATGTATCAAAAGAAAAGTAAGAGATTTTGTAAAACTAAAATGAATTTCAGTAGCAAAATAAACACAATCTAAGAAAATAATTTTTTAAAAATCCCTATTGCAAATACAGAGGAAGATTTCAAAAGTACTAAGTACTGTCCTAGCTAGTAACTGAGATGACAGTAATTTCCAATGTCATTGCCAGAATTAGTTTTGACTAATTAAAAGCACTTCTAACTACCTCACTGTACAAAGACACAAGCCTAAACATATGGGCAACAGTAAAGAACCAACACTTTTATGAAGAATACTGTCTGATGTCCTAAAGAAAAATTACTTTGTTCCCTTTTTCCTCCATTATCACTCTTCACAGGAGGGTAAACACACCTAGAAGCAGTAATACCACAGTACAAATGCTGAGGAGGGTATTTTAGAAGAGTACAGCTTTACAACGGTACTTAGAAATGCCTGTGTTGAAACAGGGATTATTACAATGAAACATGGTATACTCACAGCATATGACAACATAACAAGAAACAGAATTGTATGTTTAATTAGGGTAGTCTGAAATAAACTATACCTACACAAGTGAAATAATGCAACACCTTAATGGAAAGATTTGTATCTAAAGGAAACAAATATGTTTAAAACTACTGAAATTTCTGTAGACTATTCCACTCCAGTCAGAAGTATGGAGAGGAAGGGAGTTGGAGAGGGCTGTATTGAATCATGTTTCCATTTTCTTTTCTAATTTCTTATTAATTCAATTTTCTATACATATTTTTCTACTACAAAAGAAAATCCTTTAAGGGTTAAAGTACTTGATATATCGTGTAAAAATACTCCCTCCACCATCAGGTTACAGAACATTACGTGTACAGGCTGACACTCTGAGAGAAACCTGACAAAACCTCCAGGAAGACACAAGCCCTTCCCAACGTTCAACTCTAAGTTTTGCTCTGAGACTCGAGGCAACGCTGAGCTCTGGATTACCACAAAGTGTACATCAGACCAAAAACTGCCCCTTATCTCCTATACAGAGAAACTGGTACCTCATCACAGAATCACAGAATGGTTGGGGTTGGAAGGGACCTCTGGAGATCATCTTGTCCAAGCCCCCTGCTTGAGCAGGTACACCTAGAGCAGGGTACACAGGACCGCATCCAGGCAGGTTTTGAATATTTCCAGAGAAGGAGATTCCACAGCCTCTCTGGGCAGCTTGTTCCAGTACTCTGTCACCCTCACAGCAAAGAAGTTTTTCCTCATATTCAGGTGGAACTTCCTGTGTTCCTATTTGGGCCCATTGCCCCTTGTCCTGTTGTTGGGCACCACTGAAAAGAGTCTGGCCCCACCCTCTTGACACCCACCCTTCAGATATTTGTAAGCATTGATAAGACCCCCCTCGGTCTTCTCTTCTCCAGGCTGAACACACCCAGGTGTCTCAGCCTTTCCCCATACGAGAGGTGCTCCAGTCCCCTGATCATCTTTGTGGCTCTCTGCTGGACTTGCTCCAGCAGTTCCCTGTGCTCCTTGAACTGGGGAGCCCAGAACTGGATGCAGGACTCCAGATGTGGCCTCACTAGGGCAGAGTAGAGGGGGAGGATAACCTCCCTCGACCTGCTGGCCACACTCCTTTTGATGCACCCCAGGATCCCGTTGGCCTTCTTGGCCACAAGGGCACAGTGCTGGCTCATGGTCAACTTGCTGTCCACCAGCACTCCCAGG
>WAAD01006119.1:45778-63930 GCA_013389945.1 Fregata magnificens
TTCGGGGATGGAGGTGAGGCTGACTGGCCTACAGTTTCCCAGGTCCTTGCCCTTTTTGAAGACTGGAGTGACATTGGCTTTCCTCCAGTCCTCGGGCACCTCTCCTATCCTCCATGACCTTTCAGAGATGATGGAGAGTGGCTCAGCAAGAACATCCGCCAGCTCCCTCAGCACTTGTGGGTGCATCCCGTGAGGGCCCATGGATTTGTGAGGATCTAGTGTGCCTAGGTGATCTCTAACCCAATCCTCCTCAACCAAAGGGAAGTCTTCCTTTCTCCAGATTTTCTCTGTTGCCTCTGGGGGCTGGGATGCCTGAGGGCCAGCCTTAGCAGTAACAACTGAAGCAAAGGCGGCATTCAGTAACTCTGCCTCCTCTGCATCCTGCATCACCAGGGCCTCCACCTCGTTCAGCAATGGGCCCACAGTTTCCCCAGTCTTCCTTTTACTACTGATGTATTTGAAGAAGCCCTTCTTGTTATCCTTGACATCCCTTGCCAGCAACAAAATCAGACCCACCGAACTGCCTCAAGTATTTCATACTTCAATGATTAGGTCTAATTGCTTAGTCTCTTAACCGAAAGGAAACCATCTTAAAAATCTCACTAACTGAACCATTTAAGGACAGCATTAACATATCCAGCATTAAAGCACCATTTAGATGATGGACACATAATCTTATCTCTTCTACAACTATTTTCACTAATTGTTCTGTATCAACTTCAGAAAAAAAAGGAAAGCCGACACAGCTGAACACCCAGGATAGAAGTACAAGTCAATCTGTTTTGACTGTCAGTCCCAGTCTACCCTGATCTCTTCTGAAGCTGTCAACAGGCCATCAAAAGGTGGCTACAGCAAAATAGATGATTTTTAGGACACAGAAAGAGTTGCAAAGCAGAGCTAGATTGGAAATCAGGTTATGGTACTGGCTACAGTTACAGAAGATTTGGATGATGGGGACACGGCACATACGGCAGGCAGGAGATATCACTGACTCACTGGCCAGGCATTGCATAGAGGCATGACCAAACTAGGCTTAAAGGAAGAGAAGGCCCTGCAAAGCAACAGTCATTCCTGCTTCCCATGTCTGCAATGACGCTCTGGGATTTGAAGTCGTCATGGACTGTCTTGGCTGTCTACTAACAATTCTACTGAAATCATCAACTCAGATGAATAAGCACATTTTCATATGCCAAATAAAAGACCTTCTTACTTCGGTCTTCTACAAAGACAGACATAGAAAAAGGCCTAAACATGACCACTCATTTAGAGACTGTGTATTCATAATCATTCTGAAACAGCAGGCTTCAACTGGTACGTGCACTCAGCCGTATGGCATGCCAACTTTAAAGGTGAAGCCCTTCAGAGCACCCCTGCATTTCAAAGGTAGCAAGAGGCAGTACCTGGCAGCGAATGGATAATATTCTATGGTTTTCCTCCTCCAACTCCCAGCAGAAAGGACAGGTAAAAGATAGGGAACACCTTAAACCAAATACCTGTGTTTAATTTTCTCTCCTATTTTTTTTTTTTCCATCAGTGAAAAATATACAGAAACATTCAAACTCTAAGAGTTCAGATCAGGTTCTTGTTAGTCTCCCCTGCCCATATGAGAAGGTTAAACACAGCCACTGAACACTGCATACCACCCTCAGTCACGAAGAACCCTCTGGCACAGCTCCCAGACCAGTAAAAAATGACCATTTCAGTCTCCAAAGCATGGACCCTGATCCATTTAAGCAAAACAAGTTCTACGCACAGCTGGTTTTCTTAGCATATTCACGTCCGCGTATTTATCAGAGAAAAGCCCTCCAGGACAACAGTGTTTATTGCAGGATTATTTCTGTGAATCCAGGGAACACAGCATTCACTGAGCAACAGTGCTTCCACCCTTATATCTTTTTTTCTTAAATGTGAACCAAGATGAACCCTTTTTTATTTTCTTTAGCATGGATGACTCATGAAGGAAAAAAAAATACATACATTGCATTTTTTTCTTTTTTTTTTTTTAAATCCTTCTGATCCACATTCATGTGTAGTACGCTGACACACATTTTAAGCATTAACATAGAAATTAGCTGTTCAATCTCACATTGATTCCTTGGATTTAGAGTCTAGTGACTTTTAATAAACAGAAACCAAAGATATTGTGGATATTTTTATTACAAACTTCCTTTCCATACAAGTATCTAGTATACTTTCACTAGAAAGATAATTTTGAGCAAGATGCCTTCTACCAACAGGTTTAGAGACATTATGAATAACGCATGGAAATGCGACAGAGACATAAGGGGTAAATATCCCAGCAGCTCCTTGTCATGCAGAGGAGTGCAGCAGCAGCCTCAGAATACATCTGTGCCTACCTAGCAGCAGGTGGTCAGGTGGATGAGCAAGTGAGGGGCCTCAGGTGCTGACACTGCTCAGCTCTCTGACCCTCTCCCCAAAGCACAGCAGCCGTCAGCAGGGGATGAAGAGCATCCTGCGGCCAGTCCCATGCCCCGAGGTGGGAGGAGGAGCAGGACAAGCTGAGGACACACACTCACAGATGCTGACAAGCACCATCCTCTTAAGTTGGGTGGTCATTCTGTGGGGTTTCCCAGCTTACCACTTCCTCCAGAAGTCTGCAGAAACTTGTTTTTATGATACTACAGTTATGATGGTAGTTTTTAAACAAAACACATATCATAAATACCCCACATTTCATTTTAACTTAATCTAATTTTTGAAATGATTAAAAGCGACTGTTATTGGCATCTATCTGGTTATTGATGCAGTGCAATAAAAAATAAGAATTTTTAAAATTATAAAATGAATGAAATGAAGGGATTGATTTCAAATTAAGGAAACATTAACTTGAAATTGCTGTTAATGTGTTTTGAACAGTTAGTATTTAAAGGAATGTTTTTAAATTAGCAAGTTTTAATGGAAGAATTAAACCAGGTATAGTTACGAATAATTATTGCTGAGATGTTTATAAACTAACACAAATGTTTCCCATCCCTAAGTGTGGGGTTGTTTTTTTGCTGTAAGAACTGGACTTGACACTCTTGCAGCCAGACACCCCACCACGCAAGTCAATGGAACACTGATACTGACTCAAATGAGCCACAACACTTATCTACTGCATTTTTACCCCCTGCTTTAATGCGTGAGCTTTTTCAAGCCAACCGATATAGTAACGTCTTAGTCCCAAAGCATAAAAAGTGGACATTTCCCTCATTTTGCAAATGTCTCTTCCAGAGTCTATGACAAAGAGCAGTCAAAGTCTTACTAGTATTAGGTTTACCATCCATCTAAAAATAGAGCAAATGTGCTTTACAATAACCCTTCAAAGAAAAAAAACACTATATTCATATTGCTAGGGTTCAAATTTGCTGACAAGATCTGTGGGTATGTATCATTTTTAGAAAATGCAATGTGGGAATGCATGTTTATATGGCAGAGCACAAAAGCAATGAAACCTCTTGGGAAAGCAGGAGACAACTCACGTTACACAAACAGGCCCTTTGCTCTTATTTCTCTACAAAGCTGAAACATTTCTATCTGAAAATGTTTTTTCATACGTCAGTAAAATGCTATTCCTGTTTGCTGCTTCTTCCTAAGGTGAACAGAGTTTAGTATTAGCAACATAATTGTGGGAATCTGGTATTTTTCCTGTTTTGCTGAGTACTTGGGAACGTTATGTTGGGAACTGTCAACTACTACTTACTCCACCTCAAAATCTGCTGCATAAAAAAAATACACTGGTAATTTGCTTACATAGCTTTTGTAGATGCAATTACTGTTAGCAGCAGGAAAGAACTTTTATAAGCAGAACACAAGTCAAACGTAACATGCCATGGCCTCAAGTCATTAAACTAATCCTCAGGGCTTCTTGAGGCTTTTTGTACTTTTGGCAAAACGTATGAAGAAATACGCATTATTGCTTCAGCTCCCAAACACTGGAAAGTTAAATATCTAGACTGTCAGCCTCTGCTAAACAGAGCAGAGATTGGTTTTGGGAAAGAACAAGAGTCAAATATATCTTTGTTATTAAAGCGCAATCAAACAAACATTGAAAACATACCCATACATTTTTTCACGGCACATAAAAAGTAGCCAGTAGAATAAAGGAAGGTGCAACAGCTCACAAGCAACTCTGGTATTATGGGTTACCAGTATACTGTGATGAATACCTTACAAATGCACGAGGACAGACTGAGTTAGATGAGTGAAGTATCTCAACTTTGATACACAGATAACATGACAAGGTGTGGCATGGAACTCCAGGTTTACTGGCATGATTTTAACATGACTACATAAGCTATAAATGACAAAGCCATAACTACGTCAGACATGTCAGATATGTACTAACACCACCCAAATATCTTTCTGCTATATCGCTCTACATCACACATCTAAAATCAGATACTCTTTAGGGCACTCACAGAAAATGCAATACTTTTAGGAAGACAAAGTGTTCCTTTGTATTGCTATTCCGCTTGGTATCAAGAGGTTAACATCTTTCTAAAGATACTACTGAAAGTGGGGAAATAAGCAATGTATTCATTAGCACATGGGTCATTTAGACAGACATAGCTGGTGGCCTGAAATACACCTAAGAATCAATACATGACTAGAGCTGAATATAGAATCATAGAATCATAGAATCATTAAGGTTGGAAAAGACCTCTAAGATCATCAAGTCCAACCATCAACTAACACCACCATGACTCCTAAACTAGGCCCTGGAGTGCCACGTCTACACCTTTTTTGAACGCCTCCAGGGTTGATGACTCCACCACCTCTCTGGGCAGCCTGTTCCAATGCCTAACCACTCTCTCGGTAAAGAAATTCTTCCTGATGTCCAGTCTAAACCTCCCCTGACGCAACTTGAGGCCATTTCCTCTCGTCCTATCGCTAGTTTCTTGGGAGAAGAGTCCAGCACCCGCTTCCCTACAACCTCCCTTCAGGTAGTTGTAGAGAGCGATAAGGTCTCCCCTCAGCCTCCTCTTCTCCAGACTAAACAACCCCAGTTCTCTCAGCCGCTCCTCATAAGACTTGTTTTCTAGTCCCTTCACCAGCTTTGTCGCCCTTCTCTGGACACACTCAAGCACCTCAGTGTCCTTCTTGTACTGAGGGGCCCAAAACTGAACACAGTACTCGAGGTGCGGCCTCACCAGTGCCGAGTACAGGGGCACGATCACTTCCCTACTCCTGCTGGTCACACTATTCCTGATACAAGCCAGGATGCTGTTGGCCTTCTTGGCCACCTGGGCACACTGCCGGCTCATGTTCAGCCGGCTGTCGACCAGCACCCCCAGGTCCTTTTCTGCCGGGCAGCTTTCCAGCCACTCTTCCCCAAGCCTGTAGCGTTGCATGGGGTTGTTGTGACCAAAGTGCAGGACCCGGCACTTGGCCTTGTTAAACCTCATACAGTTGGCCTCGGCCCATCGATCCAGCCTGTCCAGATCCCTCTGCAGGGCCTTCCTTCCCTCGAGCAGATCGACACTCCCGCCCAGCTTGGTGTCATCTGCAAACTTGCTGAGGGTGCACTCAATTCCCTCATCCAGATCATTGATGAAGACGTTAAACAAAACCAGCCCCAGAACTGAGCCCTGGGGAACACCGCTCGTGACCAGCCACCACCTGGATTTCACTCCATTCACCACCACTCTCTGGGCTCGGCCATCCAGCCAGTTTTTTACGCAGCGAAGAGTATGCCCATCCAAGCCGTGAGCTGCCAGCTTCTCCAGGAGAATGCCGTGGGAGACTGTGTCAAAGGCCTTACTAAAGTCCAGGTAGACAACATCCACAGCCTTGCCCTCATCCACTAGGCGGGTCACCTGGTCATAGGAGGAGATCAGGTACAATGGAAACTAGTGACAGTCCATTTGCTTTTAACAGCAGCTGAGCAGAAGAATCCTTTGGAACATGGAAGGATAATTACATGTTTGACTACAATTATTCCCTCAACTAATGTTGACAAAAAGTAGAGAATTCATAAAAAGTATGAAAATGTAAAAGCTGCTAAATATTTGTGTATGTGTTTGCATGTGCACCCTACATTATCTTAAATAAAATATCTGGGAAGTCTATGCCTTTATGTAAATCAGATCTTGGTTTTTGTTTTTTTTTTTTAAATTGCATGCAACAGTTTAGCCAGACCAATGCCCTGCTGAGCAGAATGTCACGATACTGTGTTCCTTCACTCACACAAACTTTATCACTGAGTTGTTATAAAACTGTGGTAGTCAGTATTTCCCCATCTTTTCTTCTCTACCCGGAAGTGTCATCACCAGTTCAGAGGAAAGTCAGTGCAGTATTAACCAGAAAAACAAAGCATCACTGAAACAATGCTAGACCAGCTTGACTGTTGTATACCTGAACAGTCTAATGTAGTTACTTTTTTAAAGCAGACATTACAACACTGAGATACTGAAGGGAAGGAGGAGCATTAAGACATTCTTAATTCCAGAAACGGAAGAAGAGAAATTTAATGAAAGCAGACTGATTTTTAATCCTCACCCTTCCACTTTAGGAGTAGAAATTTGTTTCTCAGCAAATCTGTTTGCCAACTAGTAAACAGATTAGTAAGGTTCAACAATCTTAAAATGAAATATTCAGATATTCTCCTGAAAAAAGTGACTTAAAGCTGCAAATTCCTAAAACAGTTAAAGCAGCCCTTTAGCTTCTACAACAATACTTTATTCAAATGCATTATGTTTATACAGAGCACTTACCTTCCCAAAAGAAAATGAAATTAAAGATTCCCCCACAAAAAAGCTATCAGTATGCTGTACCGTAGGAGGCACTCAAAATATACCGCTAGAGGAAAACACAGCATAGTTTTCATAGATTATCATGCTACAAGAATATCACGTGTAGCCAGTGATGACTTTTCTTCATCCACTTGTGATGATCCAGCCATAGATACAGAACTAGCCAAAAGAAGATCTACCATTTCTCCACCACACACACACTTGCAGGAATCATTATGACTTTAACCAATTTAAAGCAATAGCATGTTATCACCTACCCAACATTTCTCACATATATCAGGAAAAAATTGAAAAGTTCAGAGATTAAATAGAATGAACTCTCCAGAAAAAAACTGTCTCACTCACTGTTCAATACGCGGGGAGAGATACAGCTTAGGAAAAACCTGAGTAGCTTCTGCATCCTCAAAACTAACGGAGAGAAGTGCAACATCTTCTCCAGGATCTTCATTCACATCCTGTACATAAAAGATAATAAATATAAAATGGCAAATAACAAACTGAGTACTTATAAGCTTACAGATCACAACTAAGCAGTCAAATACCAATTTATTTAGGAGACGCTTAAATAATGAATCTAAAGTGCCGCCATTGAAAAACAGGTTGCAAATTTATTCTTTCTTACTATACTAGTACTTAAAAGATATTCTGCCGTGCTTAATTTCCTTTAAAGTATCAGAATAAAATTACTGTGTTAGCAAGTATACAGCAGTGTAGCTCTTCTTCAATTAGCTGAACTACGTATTTCAGTAAAGGTGCAGATTTCATTTTTAAGAATTCTTGTTTTAACACTAACATCAGATGTAAATGCCAAAGAATTTTTTAAAACATTGTAATATAACTGAGTTATGACCACAGATTTTATATTTGTTATTCTTCAAAGTAGTATATGGTCCAAAATTTCTGCTGTACTCAACTCCTACTTCTCCTGTGGATGAAAAACATTTTTGCGATCAGAAATTTCTATCTAGAAGTCATTGTCCCCAAGCTTGCTTCAAATTAAACCCATGCATTACTTTCAGCAAAGACTGCATACTCTGTAAAAACTACTGCAAGAAAAAAAAAAAACTCCATGCTAAATGCCATGACAGTCAATCATAACGCATTCACAGTTTAAGCTTTCTTTGTATCAGAACAATCAGCTACAGTTTTGGGATCAGGTAGAACAAACTGTTTCTGGTTAGGACCTGACATCTCTCCAATTCATAAATCACATACAGTACGAACAAGTGTATTTCTGCTACACACAACTTCATTTAAGCTCTTGACCTCTAGTTAGAAAGCAATGAGTTAGCAGTGCAGTCACCTTCATCGACAGCAAGTAATATGGTGCCGCTTGCTGCTCACAAAGAAGTCCTATAATGTGTTTGTGCATATGTACATAGCAACTTGCCAAGATGCATTTGTTTTTATCCGTTTTGGAAAAACACGAGAGGAAATAGATAACCCAGCAGATACGTGCTCAAAGCAGGATCAACATGGTGCAGTGTGCCCTTGTATGCTCTGTCCCACAAGCAGCTGTGAGGAAGGAACATGCAAACCACTTAAACATTGTTAGGAGATCCTGCCCTATCTGGGGAAAAAAAGAAAGTGACTGCTGAGTGGTTTCAGGAAGACAATCTCATGCCATTTGAAGCTTTGGCAGGACTGAAACTGTTAACGTCCAGAGAGACTAGCTGCATACCAGCTATTACGTGCAGAACACAACATGCCAAGAAACTTAGTGATAAGCTGCAGGGAAGAATGGGTCTTAAAAAAGCCTAATTGTCTTAGATGAAAAATGAGACAGAGCTGACAGTGTTTTCTTAAATTCTGCCATGGTGTGCAGCTCACTTCTGACAGCTGAAAAAAAGTGTACTCTTAGAAATGCCTATAAAACGGTCATGAGCACACTTAGGCTGGAAATCAGAACATGGTTTTAACCTGCAGTTGCAGGACAACGCTCCATAGGAGTGGTGAGGACAAAAGTTAGCTGATGTCCTGTTGGGGTAGGATCAGTTTATGGACGGGATTATATGACATGGTTGCCTGCAACAGCGATGGACAGAACCTCGTGACCCACAATGTTCCCTTCAGCGTTACGTTTCCAAGTGGTATTATCATCTAAAGTAGAACCACCAGCACAGATTACAAAACCTTTTTCAACGAGACAAACAACAACAAAAAATACCCAAGAGTGCAATTCCCCCACAATTTTTTCCCGATTATTTCACATATTTCCATCATTAAGGAAAAAAATTTAAATAAGGAACAGCTTTTACTCCTGAAGCTGAGTATGGCATTAACTGGCTTTTTCCCATTAATTTGCTAATTGTCAATCAAATGAAAAGAACTACTAAGACAGATTAAGCACTAATGCTAATGAATAAAAAGATTTTATTTTAATGGGCACTCTTCAAGAGATGACACGTATAGAAAACACATTCATTTGTGTACATATACAGTTCTTCTGAGACCATATTCTTTTATTTGTAATTCTTTCAAATAATTTTTTTTACAGAATAGAACCTACATGCATTTTACAAGCTACACGGACAAAACCAAACATATTTAATCTTGCACTTAGTGCTTAAGTTGATGTGCACACAGAGATTGACACCATGCATAAAACCAGTTTCTAGAATACCATCCAGGTGCTTACTGATCAAAGAAAAATCAAAACAAGGGAAAACAAAACCCAATCCCAAAACAGATTAGGTGAACACCACTACAGCATCCATTAACCCATACAGTAATATTACATTATATTTTCTACACTTACTAGTGGCTTCTTTAATATGAAGACTCATGCCAGGGAAAAAAACCCCCACACAACAACATAAATCACGGTGGTATCTTTGCATGTTAAGCTGCAATAAGCTGATGTGTGCAGTAAGAGCAATAAATTGAGACATGATATTTTGCATTTACAAAAATAACATACAACAAACACTACTGCAACTACTGTTGCCAGCACAGCACTGCATTACATCCATACAGCTACTATCCAATGCAAGTTTGAGTACAGAAATTGACATTCTTCCTACTTTTCTACTACTTTTCAAATGGATGCGTATTTTTGGCCCACATACCTGAGAAATGAAAATTGTAACTGAAAAAAAAGATGCAAAAAATCAGCATTCCTGCAGGTTTTTAAAAGATGTAATGCAGTAACATCATGAAGTTGCCCAACTTCACTGCTCAGGTGGCCACAGACTTACGATGAAGTCCCTTTGTATCCAACACCATGCTGTTTATTCCTTTCAGACTTTGTTACTTTTATTTATGCAAGGATCTGCTTGGTGGAACTGCATTCACCCCTAGTATGTCTGTTACAACTGCCGTTTATAAAACTAAACCAAAACCACATGTCTTACAGATAAACTGTGGAAAGCTTTTTAACTAATAGATCTTTTTGATGTTGTCTGTGCCAGCCACAAATCAACTCCTTCAATGATGTCTCTCCCGGTCGTTTCTACAAACCTGCTAGTGACCAGGTGAGATGATGGACCCTTATATTACCAGGCAATGACATTTCCCCAGAACAGGGGCTGAGATCCTTCCATTACACCAAAGCGTCCAAAGGCAAAGGTTGTTTTAATGCTTCTTATCAAACTCTGCCCCAGGCAGTGTCTTCCCCCTTCCCATTTCTGCATGCGTAGTTCTCTCAAAGAACAGGCCAGATTTAAATAGAGCAGCGAAGCAAAAATCACCTCTATTTTTATTTTTCAGTTGGCTTCAAAAGAGAGAGTGACATCCAATTGCTTTGGCAATATTATTCCCTTTCAGGGAAAAAAGAGGCTGTTGAACTAAAGTCACAACACATTTTTTAATATTTAAGTAGCCCTATTCCTTCTCATGATTTGTGTTTAACTCACAACATTGAATGTTACAGGATTTTATCATAAAAATTAATTTTATATTTAAGAAAAACTGATTTTATAAAAATTGAGAATGCCAATTTTCTATAAACGTTAGCATCCAAGATTAGAACTGCCACATTAAAGTACCATTTTATACTCACAGAACTTTTTCCACACAAGACTCTGCAGAAGGTATTATTAAAATGAACCTCCACTGAACAGACAGCACATCCTGGGCCACAGGAATTTTGAGGTTTAAAAACTGAATGTTTGTAAAAATGTTTGAAATCATTAGTTAAGCATGTGATAATGCACACCTATTAGCTTTTCCACAACAGTCTCATCCTTGATAGTAAAAAAACTCCAAACCTCTAGCACACTGCAATGTAAAAGATCCAACATAGATTTTCATGGTGTCTTTCTGCCATCTCGCTATCATGTATTTCTTTTTTAAAAAATAATCTTCTCCTCATTTCAGAAAACACCCATTCAAATAAAACAGGACAAAAATAGATACACTATTTAATACTAAAATAAATAGTTTTCTTTCTCAAGAACTGCAAGGGGTTTCCTATGTTTACAGAATACTTTCCACGGTGTGGACTGATCCTTGACTAAAGGTCCAAAGTGCTGTGGAAATGCAAAATATACATAGTAAAGCAATGCGGTGAGAAAGGAACAAAATAAAAAAAACCCTGAAGATTTGCAACCCATAGGCTTTTTTCTATTGCAGAGACCTTCTAGCACCAACTTACAAGAATAAATAAAACTTTACAGAAAGAAAAGCATAAAAAGAAAGCTCATGGTATTTTATTCTAATTTACCCTTTGTCTACTTAGCCAGTGCAGATGAAAGGTTCCTTAAGTATGTATTTTTGAAACTGAAGAACAAGAGGCCCTGTGAAAATACAAATGCGGCACAGGACAGATGAAAATAGAAATCTGAAGGCATTTAGAAATTTTTTTCCCCAAAAAAATCTTCAGGAAAAGACTTCAGGTATCAAAAGACTCCAAAGTAAAACTTAAAATCCTACTTCTAATTGTATCAGCACTGTCTAAACAACCATTTGTTAGTTTTCATTCACATCAGCCTAAATTTACATTCAAATGCATGCTTCAATGTCTACAGCTGCTCCCTTTGCAAAATACTTAATCTTTTTACAAAGTTAGTATGAGTTATTTATGAAAACTATCATCAAAACCACTTTAAATACACCATCCAAACGGCATTGTTTTCTCGTATCCTACCTACTGTAATTGAAAACTGGGAATTTACTGGAACTGACAATTTATTATGAGTCAGATGGTTGATAGCCAGTCCAACCAAAACATCTGGTCCGCACAGTCACAACTGCTATAACCCATTTCCTCTTGTGCTTGGAGTCCAACCAAGTTGTACATTACAGTTCCTTTTCCTTAAAGATGCAGACTCTGGAAAATCAGTTATTACCTCTCCTTAGTTATCAACAAAGAATCGCCTTACAACCTCTGATTAGAGTATTCTTTCAAGAGGAGGTATTTCTCTATTTGGCATGCAAGTGTGATTCCCTGCACCAAAGAGCAATGCATAAAATACTAAGCGACTGCAGGCTTATCCCAAGTAGTGGCAGGACCTGCCTTTTCATGGAAGACTTGAGAGGTAGGGGGCATGAAACTGGGGGAAAAGACCCCACAATGGGCCGATGTATAAATCGAGGACCTGGGATTAGGAATCCAGTTTAGTGACATTAACTGTAAAGCAAGAATGAGAGGAAAAGAAATTTAGAATTTGGTAGAAAGGATGGGAAAGCATGTGCGGGAAGAGTATTGGCATGCTTTGGGGAGGACAAGCAGCTTCTGGCCTGTGGGATGGTAGGAAATGAGACAAGGGAGCAGGGCTTCTGGTAGGGCTGTTAAGTTTGTACCATAAGTAATGGGGATAAAAGTGAGGTAATGAGGAGCACACAGACTGTTCAACCTACTGGATGTTCCTTTGGGTAAGGAAATGCCACACAGGCGACTGATGTTGCAGAAGCCTCCAAACTGTATGGTCAGGCCACATCTGCTTCAGGAGGTTCCCAGCCTCAGCTGATCATTCCTGCCTCTTCCTGGAGGTTTCTGATCTCTCGGCTCTCACAACTGCTCAGTAATTGTCTTTGTGATATGACTGTAATTGAGGGGATGGAAACCTCGAGCAAATGGGGAGGGGAAGGGATTGCTTAAAATAACATAAGTGAAGGATAAGCCCTATCTACAACCTGTGTGGTGTGATGGAGACTGGGGGGAAGGTGGAATAGAAAGGCAGAATATGGATGAGAACACAGAGGACTGAGTCAGCATTAATCTTAGCGTCTGCAGCCAGCTTATGACAAGTGGAAGCCTTTTAACAGACGCTTACTTGACTCTCAACCCTACCAAGTCAGCTTCACAGAAGTTGAGTGTGAAATTTACATCTCAGAATCCTTTCTGTAGAAAAAAGGTCTCCAGAGGAGAAATGCATGAGAATGATATGCATTCAGAAAGGTAATTTATCTTAGGGTCAAACTTAACCCATGTCATTTTGCATGATACATACCTGTAATGGAACCATACTTACTAACAACCGATCAGAGAAGTGAACAACAGAATTGGTTTTTAAAGCTGAAGTATGAATTGCAGCAGAGAAGAATACACAACGCTATTTACTTCATTAGTACTAAAGGACTACTTGCATCACAATGGTTAGCAAAGCTGGGCCTTTTCTCTCGAAATGACAGCATGCAATAACGTGAAAAACAACTGTCAAATAAAGCACAAGCAACTCGAACCCTTACTGCACAGCGGTTTCACTAGCCAGCTTTGATACAAGCAGTCACATGTTCTCCCAACCTTTTTTTTACATCTAACATTTTTTAAAAAATAACAAAACTAGGGGAAAGCAGGCTAAGGAATGTGAAGTGGCAAATGAGACTGAGAAATCTGCTTCACTCTAGGGAGAATATGTAATTATTCCAGGAAATTCTTTCTCCTGTCTTCCAGGAAACCCACCAGGTCTGATCAAGGAGTGCCGATCCTTTAAAAAAGGATCTTTAATGAAAACAAAGGCAGTTACCTTATGTGCACTGCCCACGGCATCGCAGTGTTCCAAGCACAGCCCCTCTCCCAAGGTAACAGAGCAAAACACTCGCCTCACTCAGTCTCGGCAAAGAGCATGTTTGAGCCCAGCGGAATTCCTATTTTAAAAGTTAGGTGAAAATCATAGTCTGGGAAGAACTTTGAGGAATCTGAAGAGCTTACTTACAGGACAAGATACTGAGTTTTCTTCATTAAAACAAAATTTAAATAAATAAGTATCTACTAAACACTAAAAAAGTATCAGCAAGACCTCCAGATATACCATTGGGCATCAATAATTGAACACGAAAACAAACAGTATTTCCTTTAAGCGTAACATCCCCAGGTTTTGTTTTGTTTTCAGACTTCACATATAAATATATTGTGCTTCTTTAAGACAAATACTTGAGATCTGTTTTGCCTATGCCATTTTCTTTTATTATGGTCATGGTAATTTACTACTACTTTCACAATATGAGTGACTGTCAGAGTTAGGTAAAGAATGCTGTTAGGAAAAGCATAAGAAAAAAAACAAATGGTTGAAAAGAAAGAATAACATTCTTGACCATGAAAATACATGTTACATTCACAACTTTCAAGATTAATGTCATTTAAGTGGATAAAAGTTAATTTGACAGTAGAAAAAGTTGTGGTGACACTTGCACCACAACAATACTGTTTGCTTAGGTCTGAAAAACACAATCTCAGAAAATAAGGCAGATTTCTTCAAAGGTCAAAAACATGTTTTGGTAAGTTTGGGACTCAAATTTGAAATAAATAATCTAGGTGTGGCACAGTCTAAAATTAATATGGGGTGCAGTCTAAAATTAATATTTCTGAACTGATTCCACATGAACTAAAATGCATATAAAATGAATATGTAGAAACAAGACATACAAAGTACATTTGCAAGAGAGGATCATTCCATCACATTGACTGAACCTTTCTAAGTCCCCACCAAACAACTGTATTTATTAACTATGTTTTAATGACACTACAGTAGGGGATATTTTATATTTTTAAGAGACTGATATGCAGATGCTCACGATCTTAAATTTCAATTCGTTCAATGAAACTTAAGTACAAGCACATTAGCTCTACCTGCTCTAATATCAGGTATCACATTCAGATTAAAATAAGATTAAAAACCAAAATTTACATAGTTTGGAATGTCTCTGCAACAAATTAGAAAAAAATAACACCAACTAGGGAGAAACAATATTAGGAGTCTAGATTGCTGGGAGGTGGTCTCAGACCCGATTTTTCCATACATGCACAAAGAAGTGCTTTTGTTTCCTAGGACCCCAATTTACCCAACACTACAGAGTGCAGCTTTATTTTTGTTTTGTTTACTTCTAACCTAATTTCTAAGCAGACCAGCTAAGTTTTAATAAAACACTACAGTTTTACCATTCAAAAAGTACGTTAACCTGAAAGATGCCCCTATTACTCTGATGAAGTTTTGTAGGCAGGAAAGAGATGCTAACACCACTATATCTTTCCTAAGACCTCAAGCAAAGCAATCACCTGTCTCCACCATCACCAGCTAATAATGGGATGCACAAAATGTTCAGAGACTTCAAAGATTAGTTTTTATAGGTCACTCTGCCTGTTCTTAAACAGTGAGCAGCAGTTGCATCCACTGAGACCAAGCCAATGTTGCTGTGTCTTGACAAAAAACTTTTCGTCTTTATATCAAGAGCACCACAAAAACAGTTCTCAAAATCCAGATCTTATTTCTGCTACCAACAAATATTGCTATAAGGTACTTCGCTGCCATCAGCGGTGCTACCGTGGGAATAAAGGACAGCACCACCTGAGCAACAGTGTGAGAATCCAGCTGAAATCATAAGACTGAAAATTTAAATGTTTCCTCATAAGCACATATCCTAGATAAATGACACTTTAAAGCTTGGTTGTAAACAATGATTGACTTTTTTACAAAAAGGTTGTATGTATGCTGAGCACACTCTGAGTGCCTTAAAAAGTCATGTTAGAAAGTTGTGGGTAAACAGCAAGCAAAGGACAAGTAGTATTAAGATTAATACTTGGACTAATAACACTGGCATCCTAAATCAGGAATCATTTGGGGACAGCAAAGCAGAGAGAGTGAAGGAGGCGGCAGCTTTACTTAGTTCATCTGGGCTTTGCGTATTAGTGACAGACATGCTGATCCTGGGCAAACACTACATTCAGTTGTATGTATTTACATTTGTGTATGTGTCTTCAGTGCATGGAGGACTAATTTTCACCAGTGTTTTAAATGTTCTCTATTTACAATTTTAATTTGAAATGATGAATAATGGAGATTCAAGATTTATCTAGTGATATGATTAATTCTAGGACTGTCAAGATTCAGGCACTCTGTATTACCTTGCCACGTGCCAAGATATTTCCTTGCTAACAACAGTCACTAAAAGACATTTCTTTCACACTTATCTCTGCATTGCTATCTACTTTTTACACTTTGAATACTGAGAAGAATTGCACTAGGAACTAAAAATGTAGATCAATACCCACCCTTTAAAGGACCCTCATGTTCAAAGACCATGAGACAAGGCAACTTTTTTTTAATACACACACACACACACACACACATATATATATATATAGTATCTCTCTCTGTATACAGTCTGAATTACTTGGAACAATATAAAGTGGATTTACAATATCTCCAAATGTAAAAATATACTTTCAATGCCCTCAGAAACAAGCAAATAGAAACAAAAAGAAAACAAAAAACACTTTCCATTTAGATGACTTATTACAGGTCACTTCCATGTAGTTTCTCTCTCCATAAATCTCCCAAAGCTATCAAGCTGCTTCCTCAACATGTAGTTATGATCCATTTTTTAATGTAAGCCCTATGTTTTTAAGCTTGCTTTCCCAGATAAAGATTTGGGGACATGTGCAACTTGGAATTCAAATCCTTCACAAGGATTTCATTGCAACTTGAATCTCTCCAGCCACCTCTTCAGATGACTGGATTATAATTTTTTCAGAAAGCAATATTTGCATTCTTCTCCCCCATTTTACTGATTTCCCATCTCTTTAAAAATAGTAATGTCATTGCAGAGGCCAAAGAGACATCTCATGTTCAGTGGAAAACAAGATCTGCAAATAAATGCCTGAATACTTAACTAGAGTACAAACAGATCATTAATACAGTTCGAAATAAAATCATTTTCCTGCCAAGCCAACTTTCTAATCACCAAATACAGTGTTTCTATACATGAATATTTATATTTTGTATATGTAAATTGACAAAACAAACATAATAGATTAGTATACAGGGCTCATGATTGAAAGAAGATTCAGAGGTAACAATTATATTTGGGAAGACTAATGTATTTGTGTAAGTAAGGATCCTAGGTACAGAGCTAAGTCTTAGAAGGACAGCATGACACTAATGACAGTATTTTTTAAAAGATAATGAAGTGGCTCATTGATACAATTAATAAATCTCACAAGAAAAAAAGAGTAAAATAGAATGAGAGAGAGGCATCTATGATAAGTATTTCTGTAACCATGTTGTCATGAAGTCAGCATAAGTGTTTATTTTTTAAATCAATCCAACTTTTTAATAAAAGCTTTTTCCCCTGCTCTCCACATATTCTTATATGTTGCTGGTTCAGTGAATATCTCTGCAGAATCAGAAATACTATAGATTACATGGGTCACAACAAGAATGCCAGAGTAAAGCCATATTCTGAGACAGATCTTCAGTGAACCAGGAAGTACCAACAAGATTTCACAGATGAAAAAGTGAATAATCAAAGTGTAAGGTAAAAACAAGCAAAGTTACACTTGGTCGGTGCTCTTTCACCACTGCAACTTAGTATTGCTGACCTGATGTAAAAATATGAAATATTTTCTTTTAGAAGAAGGTGTAACTATTAAAAGCATTAACTGCTACGAGTTGTTTAGTCAATTGCTGTTTAGTCAATAACAGGAATGTTTCTTATTAAAGTCCTCAGCACTTTTGATTCATGAACTGTTTATTATGCATTCCCATTTCAAGTGTATAATATTTATATTTCTTTTTGAGAGAATTCTATTATCCCTTTGTCCTGTTATTACAATTATGTCTACAGGATCTTAAAAGAGTGTGTGTCTGTGGGAGGCATTCTCTGGTTTGTACAAAGAATATGCAAGTTGGAGCATCCTGTCCCCTTGAGCCCTATTTACAAACATTCATGATTCCAACAAACAACGTGCTCAGTGTAATCATGCACACAAATGTATATGTGTACAGATGTCACAAACAGTAAGAACCCCTTACTGTTAAAAAAAAAAAGTTCTTCCAGTAAGAAGAGAAATACAGCTTTTTTTCTCACATTTGTATGAAGGTGGATCCTGCTACAGGCGTTAAGCAGGAACTTACAGTGTGAGACAGTAACTCTTGTACTTCAGTATACTGCTCAGGTTCAGGCTGACTCATCTGTTGTTGTTTACCTTGCCCAAGACAGTGCCTGAAACACAGGGTG
>WAAD01006121.1:0-24472 GCA_013389945.1 Fregata magnificens
TTATGCTTTGGTATTTTCTGATTGTTGTACAGACCTGGCTTTCAGGGCTGCGTAACAGAAATCCCGTGGAAATCAATGCAATACATTCTCAGTATGTATTTTACATATAAATATATACATATGCAATATGTATTAAATATATATGTATTTTCACACACATATATATAGATATGCAATATCTATTAAATATATGTGAATTTTTACATATAAATATATATACATGTAATGTATATTAAATATATCCCCCACAATAGGTACGGTATTGTATTGTGTATTCTATGGTATGATATGGTATTTACTGGACTGTATTTTTTATTTTCTAGTATGTATTGTATTGGATGTATTGCATTGTATGGTTTGTATGGTATGGTATTTATGGTATTGCACATAATGTTTGGTATGGTATGTACTGTATTTTCTATTGTATGTACTCTATGGAGTACATGGTATGGTATTTCTTGTATGTATTGTATTTTGTGTTGTATTGCTTGATATGGTGAGTATGGGTTGGTAGGGTGTGTATTGTGTACTGTATTTTGTATTGTGTGTTGTATTTGCTGTAGAGTATGGGTTTTTTATGGTATTTATGGCATTTGTATGATATAGGATGGTATATTTTGTATGATATCTATTGTATAGTATATTGTATTGTATTGTGTATTGTATGGTATGGTTTTGTATTTTGTATGGTATTGCATTTTGTATTGTTGGTATGGTATGGCTTGTGTTGTAGATATTGCATTTTGTATTGTGGGTGTGGTATGTACAGTATGGTATTGTATTTTGTATTGTGGGTATGGTTAGGCATTGGGTATGGTGTGTGGTATGGTATGGGGTATGGTATGGTATTGTGTTGTATGTGTTGCATTACGTTTTGTCTTGCATTTATTATATGTATGGTGTGGTATGCATGGTGTTACATTTTGTGTGTTGTGTATTTTTTATGGTATGCTGTATTTTGTATTGGTAGTATGGTATTCGGTGTATGGTATGGTATTGTTTGGCATGCGTGGTATTGTTTGGCATGGATGGTGTGGTATATATTGAATGGTATGTTTTGTTGTAGTATTGTATTGTCTGTGTTGTGTTGTATGGTATGGATGGTATTGTGGGTATTGTAGGTATTTTATTTGGTATTTTCTGTATTGTATGGTATTGTATGTTTTGTGTGGTATTGTATGTATCATTTTGTATATATTGTGTTTTGTATTGTATTTTCTATTTTGTAGTGTGTATTGCATTGTATGTATTGTGTGGTATGCTATTGTACTAGATGTATTGTGTTGTCCTGTTATTGTTTGTATTGTATTATATTCTATGAGATTCAACTGTATGAGATTCAACAAGACTAAATGTCAGGTCCTGCACTTGGGTCACAACATCCCCATGCAACGCTACAGGCTTGGGGAAGAGTGGCTGGAGAGCTGCCTGGCGGAAAAAGACCTGGGCGTGTTGGTCGACGGCCAGCTGAACATGAGCCAGCAGTGTGCCCANGTGGTCTCTTCTCCCAGGTAATGAGGTAATGGCCTCAAGTTGCATCAGGGGAGGTTTAGATTGGATATTAGGAAAAATTTCTTCACCGAAATGGTTGTCAAGCACTGGATCAGGCTGCCCAGGGAAGTGGTTGAGTCACCATCCCTGGAGGTATTTAAAAGATGTGTAGATGGGGCACTTAGGGACATGATTTAGCAGTGGACTTGGCAGTGTGAGATTACCAGTAGGACTCAATGATCTTAAAGGTCTTTTCCAACTTAAATGATTCTATGATTCTATGTATTTCGTATTGCATTGTATTTTGTATTGTATTATATGTACTGTGTGTAGGATATAGCATGGTATGTAATGCATTGTATGTAATGCATTTTATTGTGTTTTGGCTGTTGTGTGGATTGTGTTGTATTTTATTCTGTTTCACATTGCATTGTATTGTTTGTATTGTATGTTTTGTGTTCTATGATATGGCACTTATTTTATTGTGTGTATTGTACTGTATGGTATTTATTTTTTGTATGTTTTGTATGTATTATATGATATGGCATGGCTTGTATTGTACTGTATTTTGTATTGTATGTATTGTATTTTATGTTGTCTATTGTATATATTGTGTTTTATGTGTTTTCTTTAATGTATTGTATGGTATTGTATTTATTTTATTACATGTGTTGTACGTATTGTATTTTCTAATGTATGGTACAGTATTTATTTTATTGCATTATATTTTCTATTGTATTCTATTTTGTCTTGTATCATGTGTATTGTATGGTATGTGTGGTATTTTTTTTGTGTGGTATGTATTCTGTATCGTGTGGTATCTATTGTCTTGTATATATTGTGTGTTTTGTGTTGTAGATATTCTCTTTTGTATTGTATGCAATGTATGTATTGAACTGTATGTGTTGAACTGTATGTATTGTATTCTATTTTTTAGTGTATTATTTAATTATATGTATTGTATGTATTGTATTGTATGTATTTTCTATTGCATCGTATTGCATGTGTTGTATCTGATTTGTTGTATTTTATGATATGGTATTTATTGTGTTGGATGTATCTTGTGTGTATTGTGGATTTTTTTTTGGTATTGTTTCATATTGCATGTATAGTATGGCATCGTATGGTATTTATTGTAATGTATGTATTTTATTTTATGTATTGTACGTATTGTATGTGGTTTGTTGTATGGTATGTATGGTGTTATATTTTGTATTGTAAGGTATAGGTATTGTATTCATTGTATTGTATGTAAAGTATGTACCATATTTTGTATTGTATTGAATTCTGTATTGTATTGTGTTTTGTATTGTACTTTGTATTGTGCATAGTGTATGGTATTGTCTTTATGGTATTGTCTGTATATGTATTGTCTGTATGCTATGTTATGGTACATATTGCATTTATTTCATGTATTGCATTTTATTTCATGTATTGGATTGTATGGTATGGTTTGGTATTTATTGTGTTATCTGTATTGTATTTTGTGTGGTGTGGTTTGGTATTTATTGTATGTCTTCTATAGTCTGTCTTGTCTATTGTATTTTGTGTTGAATTGCATGTAATTTAATGTACTGCATGTAATGTACGTAGTTTATGGTATGATGTGTATGGTATCTACGGTATGGTACCTATGGTATTCTATGGTATCTGTGGTATGGTATGTATTGTTTGTAATGTATTGTTTATTTTCTACTGTTTTTTATTGTGTTGTATGTCATCCTGCATAGAATCATAGAATCATAGAATCATAGAATCATTAAGGTTGGAAAAGACCTTTAAGATCATCAAGTCCAACCATCAACTAACACCACCATGACTCCTAAACTAGGCCCTGCAGTGCCACGTCTACACCTTTTTTGAACGCCTCCAGGGTTGACGACTCCACCACCTCTCTGGGCAGCCTCTTCCAATGTTTAACCACTCTTTCGGTAAAGAAATTCTTCCTGATGTCCAATCTAAACCTCCCCTGACACAACTTGAGGCCATTTCCTCTCGTCCTATCACTAGTTTCTTGGGAGAAGAGTCCAACACCCGCTTCACTACAACCTCCTTTCAGGTAGCTGTAGAGAGCGATAAGGTCTCCCCTCAGCCTCCTCTTCTCCAGACTAAACAACCCCAGTTCTCTCAGCTGCTCCTCATAAGACTTGTTTTCTAGTCCCTTCACCAGCTTCGTTGCCCTTCTCTGGACGCGCTCCAGCCCCTCAGTGTCCTTCTTGTAGTGAGGGGCCCAAAACTGAACAGAGTACTCGAGGTGCGGCCTCACCAGTGCATGTCATCTTGTATGTCATTTTTTATTTTATGCTGTATTTTATGTATTGTATTTTATGTGTTGTCTTTAATGTAATGTATTTTATGGTTTGGTTTGGTATTTATTGTATTGTAGTGTACATATTGTATTTTGTGTTATTTTGCATGTATAGTATGGTATGTGCTTGTGGTATGGTAGGTACTGTGTGGTATTTTGTATTGTATTGTCTATATTGAATTTTATTGTCTGTATTGTGTTTTGTATTGTATGGTATGATATTTACTGTATTGTATGTATGGTATCGCATGTATTGCATGGTATTGCATTGTGTTTTGTATGGTATTGCATGTATTGTATTGTTTTCCATTGTGTTTTGTATGGTACTGTGTTTTGTATGGTATTTATTTTATTGTATGTATTGTATTGTGTTGCACTGTGTATATTATTGTTATTTTATGTTATTGGTATTGTTATTGGTATTGGTATTCACTTGAAGCCCTGTCTCTTGAATGGACCAAACCACCATGTTACTTTTCCTCCCATACAACAGTACCCCAGAAGTGTAATGATAAAATAAGACACAGGCTGGTGCATACCAATCTATTTTATTCTATTAAGATTTAGTAAAGATAAACTAGATAGTGTAACTGCTTCAGATAATCACAGACTGCTTTAATAGCCCACTACCTTAAACTCTTCATCCTTTGTGGTGACTTCTGAATGCTATTAGTGCCATTGTCAATGGAATGGACTGTTGGGGATTTTTTTCCCCGTAAGTTTTGTGCTATGCTCACTTTATTATCTCTGGTATTTACTTTTTATTTGTGCCATCTGGATTAGACTGCCTGCTGGAGCTGGTGATACGACGAGGCTAAAGTTCTCTTTCGTGCCAACGCTTTTTATCTAGACCTTCACATAACTTGGATTGCATAATCAAGCCTAATGGAGAGACCATGTTCAGGAGTGTTTTAAAACAATTTTTTAAAAGCCTTTCCCATTTCTTTGCACAAGAATAATAATGAAGTCCTTCAAAAATCAAGATTCCTGCCACGTATATCTTCCTATGGAATTAATGGCACCAAGGAGTGAAATGAAAGTGAGTGAGCTTGATTTAAGATGGCTATGACTTTCATGGACCATGCACATTTCACTCCCTTTATACAGTATATTTAGCTGGTATACAGACTTTTGAAAAATTGGTGCTCTTTGATTTTTGTAGTTTGAGTGTGTGCGTTTACCACCAACTCAAGCTCTTTGTCATTATTCATTATATTTTTGAACTGTTGTGTTCCAGAACAGCTTTCTGTTTCTGGGATTTTAACATTTTAAATAATACATATCTAATTTTTCAGTCAGACCTTGTTTTGGAAGCTGGCTTTTGAAAGTGTGTGGCCAAAGCATTTTTCCCAGCTTCCTTTAAACTGTCTCATTGCTTGGAAGAACAACTTTTAACTTGGATTTTGCTAGGCCTTAATTGCTCAAAAAGATGGCATAGAAAGTTTTGTTTGCAATTTTATTGCTGTCTGTTCCTACCATTTATGAACACAAGATGTAATGCACTCCTCTGTTCAGTGATGACTATTGAAGCAGTACCTGAAAACACCACCTGCTGATAAAGTGCAAGAAGTCTTTTTAAAGCATATGGGGGCTGGTGGAAATCAGCCAAATTTGTAATAAGTGTTAAAACTCCAGCAGGAGAAAAGGAGATTTTTGGTTAGCTAGTGGGCAAATCAACAGTATTTTGTAGCTTGATGTGGAATTTCAACACACCTTGAGTGAAACTTGGTGATCACAAATCTTCATGAACGGAAGGCAAAGACCTCTGTCAGTTCTTCCTGACTGAAATGTATGGAGCTAGCTTCTTTCTCATGGTAACGTGAAATCTGTCAGCTGTGAGCCTTGTTCGCTGATGCAGTCCTGCTTAGTTACGTTTATTACTCCTTTTATTAGTAGTTTAAGTAGCTAGGTAAGCTTGGCTTAGGACTTCAGTAAGCACAGAACTCAGCTGAGGAGAAATGCATTTGTCAGAAAAGTATTGCTGCTGTCCTTTCACTGCGGTGTGGCTGAGACTAGAGGCCACCAGTTTACATGTCGCATAAAGTTGTTCAGAAACTGCTTATGTTCAATGGCAAGTGGAATTGTTAAAACCAAAATCCCAGTAAGTTGCAAAGGAAAACTTGAAAGCTGAATATGAACCTGTGGGAGACTTGGTAGAGGAGGGTACATGAACTGAGCATTTGAAAAATGTGCAGTTTATCTAGCCTCAGGATTAGGTTATATATGAGAAAGCACATCTTTTAGTTGCCAGCTTTACAGAGGAAATGTGGTGTATGACTGCTGAGGAGCAGTCCTTAAAGGAGATAATTAAGTCTAATGCCACAGAATGGCCAGGGCGAGAAATATTCTGCTGTTATGGAATACAGCTATTGTAGGTGGAGATTTTGTTCAAAGTAGACAACTGCTGATGGTTTAAGAGGTGCTGACAAACATGCTACAAATAATCCCAGAGGCTTATCAAGAGGCTGAGCTTTCCTTAGATTTTCTCTAAGAGATGTGTCATACTTGCCTAAAAATACATGATGCTGGGAGTAAATATTACAAAATGTGACAAAATGCAGGTTAAGTTTAGTGAAAGAAATATTCGTTTTTGCTGGGGAGGGGGAGTGGGGAGGGAAAAGTGAGTCCTAGAAGTAAATTAGGTGTAAGTTTTTCTGTTGGTAACAGGAACAAAAATCTGTTTAGCTTTTCTAATCCTCCAGTTCCCAATTTCTGAGTGTTGAGGAATTTTTATTGTACCCTTCGAGGTGAATTAGAGACACACTTGTGCTTAAATAAGAAAGAAAAAGTTAATGAACAATGCATTGGGCAGAGTCCTACCACAATAAATGGTTCTACATGGAGTCTGCAAAGGTGCCTCGGGAGCTGATGCCTTATATCCTCTTGCACTAGCAGCCATCCCGAGAGCGGCTGCATGGGGCACCTCAGCCCAGCCCTGGGTCCATCACCCAGCCCAGCTCTGCTGCCCAGTGGTGGCCCCTGAGCTTAGACCCCATCCCCAGTTCTGGGATGGCTACAAAACAGTGCTGAGGCTGTTTCTTATCACCCAGGGAAACTTCACTCCCTTTCAAGGAGAGGACCCGCTCTGTCTCTGGTGTCCCTGCTTCCAGCCAGTTTAACCCCTTCTTGCCCTGCATGCCAGATCATTCCTCGATCACAAATTACCACTGCTGAGCAGTTACAATTTGAATTATCCCTTAAATGAGCAACACGAAAGCACGGAACCCAATAATTCCTGTGCGTTTGTGGGAGAGGGGTGGCAATAACAGCCTGAGGTGTGGTATGGACAGGGTATGGAAGGGTTTGGGTAGCAGTGCCTAAAGAGACAGTGACAGAATCTGGGTTGGTAGATTGATGTTGCAAAGACCCTGCTTTGGATTCACTGTTTTGCTGATGTAGTCTTGCTATAACTAAGGAGTGATTAAAATATCTGCAACTCACTTTTCACAAGACATATTACATAATGCCTGACAATGTTCCACAGATCTGGAAATTAGCAGTTAAATGTCTGTTCCATAGTATTTCCAATCTAATGGCTTTATGTAAAAGGGTTGCAACAGTGAATTGGTTACCAAAGTGAGACTGCATTTAGTACTGCTAAATTACAAAAGAACCCAAAGGTTTTTTTTAGACTTTGTCAGTCACAATATCAACTTGGTGTTTGCTTTAGTACGATGAGTTAAAACATTACTAATCAAATTTGTGTGTGACTATAACCATTCTCTGTGTCCTTTTGGACAAGTATTGCCCTCTAGACTTTGCAGTTTCATATGGTTTCACTGATCTGCTTCTACTGGGCATGAAAAATTACTAAATCAAGATTCAAATATACTTCTTGTGCTGCAAACTTCCTGCACTACTGTGTGCTGGGATTTTGTTTCTGGTTTTTTGTTTGTTCATTTTATTGTTGCCTAAATATATATATTCCTTACCCGTATCTGTTCCAGTTCAATGATCAGAGCAGTATCTGTACCATTTCTATGTTTGGACTGTGGCAGGTTGGAAGCTTGTGCAAGAGATGCCATGGGATTTGAGATAAAATAATTGCGTCTAAAATTCTGTTTGGCTAGCAAATTTTCAGACAGTTTGAACTCTCCAGACTTCAGAAACCAGCCTGTAATAAAGAGGTGTAGTGAGAGCACGCCTGTACAAAGGCACCGTTCATTTGAGGCAAAAAGCCTAAGTATCATTGATAGCGGAGCATAGATTTACCTAAATTGCTGCGTGGCCAATAGATTCAGACAAACTTGTTCATTCAGCAGGTTTTAGTTTGGTGTAAAACTTGGCTTTGACTAGCTGACCATCCATCCTCTTCTGATCATTTCAAATACCAAATAACTGGACAGTTATTTCTGCAAAGGCTGCTGGTTCCTTGCAACCCACCGCTGTAAGAGTTCTTGCTGTCAGGTGATTAAATCTGAGCCAGAAGACAGTATTATGTAAGAGCCACTGTTTTCTGCATATGTTTCTCACTGTGATCCTCTTTTCTTGATTCTCTTGTGTAGTTGATTAAGTAATATTGCATCGTTTCTGATAGTTATACTCTTCAAGTTTTCCTAGATTAAGATCTACCTCAATAATCACTTTAGCTTGAAAATACAAGTTTAGTGCTCACAGTACCTTCCCTGGTTGTTTCTTACATCCTACACTTTACTTTTGCTACTGTACTATGAATGTTAATCAATTGCTAATGAAGTTAACTTCCTTCATTATCTCTGAATATGAAACGTTTATATGTACTAGTACTTCTTGAGCTTATCTAGTGTATTAAAATAGAATGGCCTTTGTTCTCTGTGTCCTGTACTTACATTTCCAAGCAATCCCTTTTTATGCACAGTTCAGCTGCCCCCTTTTTTCCCCTTGGGGTTCACTGAAGGTGTGTGTAGGAGATGCAGTTGTTCTGCTCCTTTTGCCTCCTCTACCTTTTCCTTCTCAGAGACACTTCACTGCTTTTTATTCTGAGGTTATCTTTTTACATTGCCAGAATTCTTGTGTTTCTTCCAACATAAAGAACAGCCATATGAAGTCAGGCAGTATTTTTTTTTATGGGTTCTCATTATATTTGCACAAACCGACTTCACCTAAAGTATGTAGTCTTAAGGGAAAACTAAGGAGAGAAACTAGTGATATATTCAGCTTTCTGTAGACGTGCATCACTGCTTACGGTAATTTGGTACTATGAAAGCCTGTTTGTATAGGTAAAATTAAGACCATTTGTGATCTCACTCATGGGTCCTTATCAGGTTATACCAATGAGTAGCAATGTTACTGCTGGGGTCTCATGGATTAGTTTTTTGCCCAATTATTGTTCCCATCTTAACCTGTGAGTATACAGTTCTGCAAACTGAACTGTAGAGATTTTATAGAAAACACAACATGGGAGATGATGAGATTACTGTTAGAGATCTGAATTGTTTGTTTAAATAATCATAGAATACCAACTTCTTTTGATAATAACAAATGCAAAGCAATAGTGGACACCTTGGTTGGGGTTTAGGAGGAGGAAAAAGTTCCTTCACTTTGTGCTCCTGCCTTGCATTACCTGGAGAATCAGTACCAGAATGTCTTCATTGTACTTGGGGATCTTCACCACCGTCCCTCCACCATCTGTCCTTGACATACATCTGAGAGTGAAGAATTACTCTGGAGACCAGAGATGCAAACCCAAGGTTAGGATGACCAAAGAGAAGAGTTACAGTATAAGCTTTCAGTGAACTACTATAGGTCTAAGAAAACTAAATCCTTGGCCAGAAAAGGGTGTGGTGACATCACGTTGCTGCATTTTAAAGCCTCTACTAAATGATTCCTGTAATTCCAAGAAGTGCGTGGAGCACACTAGCAGTGCTAGAGAGTGTTAAAAGAAAGGCTACAAAAATAATCTTAAGGCTGGAAAATAGGCCTGAGAAGTTCAGTTAATTCATATTATTACAGGAAGCTGAGAGGTGACTTGCACTGAGGCAGAAAAGAGATATTATGGAACTTGTAAGACAAAGGGATAATGAGATTCAGTGGCTAGAAGCTGAAATTTGACAATTTCAATATTAAAATAAGATGCAAATCTCTAGCAGGATAATTAAACATTTAAACAGCCTAGCAGAGAGGGTGGTGGACTTGCTATTGTTTGGCAACTTTATAAAAGATGACATGTCTACAATGTTAATTTGAATTCTGTAGCCTGAATATATGGCTCAGACTTTGATCAAAGTTTTTGACAGTAAACCCTGAAAACACAACAAATACAGATGATGTGCATTCAGTACACTGCTTCAGTATACTGATTTATATACGTATATATATATACAGGTAGTTTTGGGCTTCATGCACATTTTAATAGCATCTCAACCTTTTGGCAAGTTAACGTCAAAATATTTGAATGGCAGCAGCAAGCAACATAAGTGCCTGCATGGCACTGCTCTTCTGGGGAAAAAAATATATTGTGTGCTGTCTATACTCTAAATATGCTGAAACCCAGGAGAGCAATCTTGGTTAATGACACTTCCAGCTTGTGCAGATATTGGACGAGTCCTTCTAGGCAGGAATCTGTTGGCCTCTGGCAGCTCTTTGTTCTGTATACAAATGAAAAAGAAGAAATAGTGGGGTGATGGATTACAACAGGCTCCCGGAAACTGCTTCATTGCCCCTGTTCAGGATTAGAATTTGTGAAGAGGAGAGTGAAGAAATCGCTAAGACCCCCAGGCTTTGGGGATGTGCATGGACCTACAGAGCAGGAAACACTGAACATTCCTTCTCAGCTAATGCTGTTGGTGTGGTCTCATTATTGCATTCCACAGTTTCTTCCAAACTTGTTCATTTTCCTTGCTCCATCCTCTATGGCTTCTGGTTCTTGCCTGGTATTTTGGGAATATCATGTTCAGGAAAAGCAGGAAGGGGATATAGAGGAGACAAGAAATAAATTTCAAAGTGGAGGAAGACGACAATAATACCATATAATTAGCAAGTTCTTGGCCTGATTGTGTCATGAAAGGGTTAATTGCTCTGGAGACTAGGCAGCTTACACACTGCAACTGACTTAGCAAAGAAAAAAGGGGAGGTGTTTGTCTTGTGCATATACTGTAAAGAAGGTGGTGTGAATTCAACAACTCTGGATCTGGAGAGAACATGCATGCCATTATTTGTTGCAGCAGTGCATTTTGTGTGAATCTGCTAGGCTTCCAAAGCTACAGCAAGCTGCTGGACTTTGTACAATAAAACTGCTTCTATTTAAATATCACCTATCTAACATCATTTAAATGGAACATATGAAACACACAGCTTCTGCTTCTTTTCCTCTACTCATTTCCATATCTATTATGTACACTGTGTATAGTCCACAATGATTACTTGATAAACCCATTAAGTTATCAGCAGGGCATATTTGCAGGGCATATCCACTCTAGATGTTATCATTGTTCAATGCAAATAAAGGTGAAATGGTTTGTACAGGGTTCAGCCTAGAAGCTGTTTCCCACAGAGGCTTTAATTAATGATAGTGTGCCATAGCAAATATGGAATATGCCAGATAGGAAACAGAGACGGAAAGTCCAAAGAACAGGCCACTTTAGACTGTGGTGCTGTGTTTGGGTTAGCAAATAAACATGTTATTAAAAAAAGGATGTAGTCAAAGATAGAAATGGAAGCTGATGCAACTCAACTGCAGTGGATTAACTGCTGCTAAATTCAGGACTGTGCAGACGGGATAATCCTGGAATAGGTTGTTTTGGTTTGGAATTAAAGGAGTTATCTGCAGGTTGTTCCTTGTTCTCCCCAGTTCTCCCCTACATTTAAATGAATTTGTCTGGGAAAAATGTTGTTATGGCAACATATTTTCTCCAAAGTTGATCTCTATGTTTCAGACTTACAAGTTATATTACTACGAAAATGGAATTAAGGAAATATATATATACAATTTTGTTGCCTAAAGATAGCTGTAGATTCCTTTTTAGATCACAAAGGTTATCGTGTCCTGAAGCACAAAATCAGAGACACAAAGCTACTGTCAATGATGTGTACACAGCTCTGTCACTGCTCCAAGAAGGGGAGGTTTAGGTGGAAGGTGTGCAGGGAGGGCTCTTCTGTGAGAACGGAGAGAGGGGGAAGAGCCTTCGAGACTTTCTTTTGTCCCAGAGAAACAGGAAGGACAAGTGAAGACTGATGCTGCTGAGTGAGGCTACCCTTTCCAACACTGGCTGCTGCCAAATTCACAGTAGTGTCTACTTACTAAAGACAGCACTGCCTAAAAGCTAGGATGTCTGGTACTGTCAGTAAGCAAGGGGGTCATGCTGCTTTGCTGTCCTGCACAACTCTATGCTTTGATTTTCCAGGGCTGTTTTTTCCTTCCAACATCTCATTGCAGCACACTTTATTAATACAACCTTCAGAAGTTTATCTCTGGCAGGAGGCCTTCAGCATTGTGTACCTCTCTATATAAAAATAGAGCCAGTCAACACCTTTGCCTGAGTTTGCTATTGCATGTGCTTATGACATGCCTAAATGAACACAAAACTTGACTTGCAATTGCTGTGCTTAAAATCTTGTGTATAAGCAGAGAGGTAGTACACCTTATATAGAGCCAAGAAGTTATTGTTAATATAATTGAGAGTCTAATCATTGTTAGTCCAGATCTAATTGGTGGTGGTGGGAGAAGAATTAAGCTCAAATTTTTCATTTTGTACCCCTTTTCCTGGTGTTACGTACATCCTTCCTCTGTTCCTCCTGGGTCTAAGGTTGGTAATTTCATCCTCGTGGTGGGATGCTGTAGTGAGTTGTCAGTGTCTGGGGTCCTTCACTAGGAGGAATAGGATGTTTATGGGATTTTTTTTTTTCTTTTTTCTCTAGGTTTCTCCTGGGATCATTTTTCATTGCTTGCTGACAAGCTTTTTTACCTTTGCTTTTTCTTCATTGGTCCGCAACTCCATGTTATGTCTGAATTTACCCTTTTATGGTGCCCATTACAAAATTCTTTGTTCTCCTTATTACCCCTAGACATAGTTTTGTCTGGCTCCAGGTATTTCTTTAACTGACCATTGGTAAGTTGCTTATACCCATGGGGTACCAGTGCCAAGTCTTTGCCCTACCTCTTCTCACTCTGTGCCTGTGTTCCTCTGCACCATATCCTGTGTCTCCACTTCTGAAGCCCCCTCCTATTGTACCAGGTCTCTATTTCTATACACTACATCATTATGTTAGAGCCATAAATATCTCATTGTATAGAAAATAAGGGCTTGTTACTGCTACTTATATAATGCTATGGTTGTATCATACGAAGAAAGTAAAATAAACCAGCAAAATTGCTGCAACAAATCTGCAGGTAGGTCAAGAAAAGTTCAGAGAGAGGAAGCCTGACAAGCCTCAATCCTGAGGACTTGCAAATTAAGTACAATGCTTATGGCCTGTAGCCAGCAATGGCAATCTTATATTACAGGGATACATGGTTACAGAATGCCTGGGTTATTACGCTAAAACTAGTTCTTCTTGTTCATCTCCAGGTTTGTGACCCCTAGCATTTCAGTCTTGAAGCTGTTTATCTCCTACTTTCCATGATTCTGGGAATCAGGTGTCCTTATTTTGAAATTTGTCATGGATGTGTTCTTGAGGCTATACAAAATTCTCAGCCTTCCCAGAAAGACTTATTCTTAGGTTTTGTCTCTCTTCACCTGCTCAGAAGAACAATTTTTACGTTATTATTTCATTTAGAAAACATTTTTAATTTTCACAAACTATGGCCAGTGTTTTTTCTAGTCATACAGGAATACAGCAAACACCGGTGTCTTGAAGACTTTAGATCTGCTTTAAAAAAATTACAATCTGAAATGTCCTTGTAGCTTATATTGCTCGTTTCCCACTGAATCCTTTGGCAGCCTCCTTGCTGAAGTTAGCCAACTATTTTGATGCAAGCTGGTGCCTTGCACCTAATTTTGTTTTGCATGGGCACAATGAAGACTCATCCTTCTTTCCTTCTCACTGAAAGAAAACTATTTGGACTTTTGCATCAATTTCCAGGACAGGAACAGTTTTTTGTCAAGTGGCAGGAGTGATTTATGCAGGACTATTTTTAGAGTTGGACTGTTGATGCTTGACTACATGTAGGAGTGGGCCTGCTGCGTCTGTACTCTGTCAGTGAAGAGCCTTGGTTTGAGAATTCTTCCAAATATTTGTGCAAATGAATCAAGCTTTTTTCCCCCCCTTGAGATAAATTAAAAAGACAACAGTATGCATTTATACTGCTTGATCATTTGCTGATTTAATTCCTAAATGTACCTACAATGTGCTACATGTATTTTTCACACTATCCTTTGGGCAATACTGGATCATTGCCTCTAGGAGAATCTTTATGATGTTGATATCTGCTTTAACAGGACTCAGCAAGTTATACTGCATGTAACACACTGCATGAGTGGGAGGAATTCATGTACGGAAGTAGGAATGACCTGTAAAGAAGGTCTTAGTCTGGTACCCCAGGTGTGTGCTTTGAGGGAGCTTTGAAACAGTTCATCACTGTAGGTTCAAAGATTCAGTTTGTGCTTCTTAACTTACTTCATCAGACCCTTTTAGATGGTGGAAGGGGAAACTAAAATGCCAACATGAAAGAAGCTTCAGGTTGCATCTGTCACATTAAAGAGACTCTGTTAAAATAGTGGTAAAAAGCATCCATCAGGGGATTTGCTGGATTTATCCAGAAAAGGATAGCTTTCCTCTGCCTGTGGAGAGGATGATTAGCAAGGCATGTGCACATGGAGGCAATGAGAATTTATTAGTCCCAGGCCCCAAGTAAACAGGATTCTGCAAGATTAGATCTCAGATTGTAACATACAGCGATATTACCTGGTTGTGTGATGAACTTGGGCAAACTCAGTTTTTAAAGCTCACTGCACAAGATTTTTCAATTAATTTTTTTCATTTTAAAAAGAGCTTGGCACACACACACAACTGCTTTGCCCTCCTTGTAAGCATCATTAGTGGTTTCTGAAGTGCAGCTGTATGTAACTGCATTTTCATCTGCAGGATTATACTTCCTCAAGATTTTTGTGGCTAACACTGCTGAGGGAAACTAAATTAGCCTGCAAAAAGCCTGTCTTTTATGTTACTACACTTCCATATGTTAAAGAGATTTCACCCCTTTCTATTTTACAACCAGCTAATTGCTCCACTTTCTTGATATTGTTTGACTGAACTAGTCCCCCCAAAAGCAGTGTTTAACGCTTCCTTTGCTGTGTGTTTGCCTCTGGCCAAATTTTCTGATTCTCACATGTGTAGGAGTAAGATCTCTTAAGGAAAAGGATCATCCAGGCCAAAATAGCCTGCAAAATTTGAGTCCCAGCAGGTATGGTTTAGCAACCTTTCAAGGCTGCTTTCAGTAACTTACAATGAGCAGTAGCTTTCATAACAAGAAGGGCTAACATTTGGGGGAAATTGAAAAAACCTCAGCTCTCATGAAGTTGCTTAGAAATTGCCCTGTGCTTGCTCACAGGTCATCATGGGCCATCTGACAGCATCTTAAGCCCTGGCCAGCTTCTAAGAGCTGAACAGTCCTCAAAACTGGCTTTGCCAAGAGGCCTGCCAGTCATCTGTAAGTACTGAGAGAGGATTCAGAATTCAAACCAGCCTGCTTGTTCTCTTTTTCTCTCCCTTAAAGCACTTCTTTGTCCAGCGATTCACAGGCAGCCTTGCACGGCTCCTGTCCTGGGACAGGACTCCTCCCTCCTGCAGTTCCTGCAACAGAGCGCTTCATTGCAGAGACAGCAGTCAGGCAAACAATATATTAATTACTGAGCCCAGTGTGTGACTTCGGGGTTTTTCAAGAAAGTAAAGGTTTTGAAGCAGGGTCAGTCTCATTTTTCTTCTCACCATTAGCCTATGGCTCATTTGGCTCTTGGGCTGGACCCAAGCTCCAGCTCACTCTGCACAGAGTGTCTGCAGTTTGTTTCAGTCTTCTTGCCTAAGATACTAAATTGAACGCTGTCATGTAGCCAGCCTTAAAAACTGAATTTGTCTCTGTCCCTTGCATGTCCAGTTAATAGAAAAAGTGTTTTAATATTTAGATTCCTAGTTCACTGGTGCCAGGACTATATGAAATCTTAGGACTGCCTGGGGCTGGACTTTCTCTGGGTGCTGGGCAAAAGCCAATTTTTGGTGTCCATTTAATCCTTTTAAGGATACAGAATATAGCTCTACAGCAGAAGTCATGCAAAACTCAAGCTTTACAGACTTAGTATTATTTAGGAGATTCTTCTCAGTTTTGCCTTGCTCCAACAGCTCTTATATCTGGGGATTTACTAGCTTTATTTAGGGAGGAAAAAACCAAAGGCTTGGAAGTATCTTTTGCAGAACCTGAATCAGCAGGATATTCTCCTTATGTCTTGGCGATTTGATTAACACTAAAGCTAGCAGGACTGCAACTTGGTTACTTACTGGGACAGATTAAAAATTTAGTCTGAATCGCTTTAGTGGGAAATTTAGAACTTGATGCTGATTGAGATGGGGATTCTCTACAGCATTGCCTGCCATATATCATGACAAGCAAGTTGCAACTGTATATAATAATAATAAATGAATAAAGTAATAAAAAATGAATAATAAAATGACTAAAGCATTAGAAGAGAATTATCAGTTTGAACAACAGGAGGAAGACTTTTCTTGTGACATGACTGGAAAGAAACATTTGTGATTGCAGAGACCAAGGCTCATTCTAAGTCATATTATGCCCAGAGATGCCTGAAGTTTGTCTAGATGTTTCCTAGCCATGGCAGAAGTGTGTCAGTCTTAAACCGAAATCTACTGCACAGCACTCCTAACGTGTGAAGAAGTGGTTGTTGGTGAAGAAGCAGAAGGGGACTAACGTGAGAGCTGTGAGGTGGTTTAAAGGTGAGGTAGCAAATGGGTCTCCCTGGGTGAGCATTTGAAATGGAAGTGTTAAACAAGCTATCAGTCAGTAATGATGCAAAACACTAACTTTACTTCGGGTGTCTGGCAGAAAGTCAGTTTGGGAAATGATAATGCATCTGTATTTCAATAATGACCATGCTATGTTGGTAGGATAAAGCTGCTACAAGACTTTTCAGCACTCTGCACTAGGTATGTAAAATGTGCTGGTGTGCTGACTGCTAAGAAGCATACTTTGTCTGAAATTGAGCAATAAGTAAACAGCAATCCCGTGTTAGACACGTGTGACTCTTCACTCAACTCCTGCTTAGATTTTGGCTAACCCAGCTCATGCTGAGGCCTGCTGTGTGCTGGGAGCAGTGCCATTAGGTCCAAGTGAGAGCACCAGGTAGGCAGGGCAGGTGGCCAGGAAGAGCTGAAGGGCCATTATGCAGCCATGATCCCCTGCAAATCGGTGTCTCCGGCAGTCATTATCTTGCCTGGCAGTTATGGAAATGGCATATGGAAATGGCATAGACCAAACCTCCAAGCTGGAGGGTATAAAACATCAACTTACCCAAAAAGCTTTTGAAGTGGATACAGCAGGAGCTGGACTGCTGAGGCTTTCGTGTTTCCCAGTGTGGTACAGGGGACCCCAGCACCATGACGGAGGAGGAAGGATGAGGTACAGAGGACACCCGCACCTTGATGGAAGAGGAAGGATGAGCACTCTCACCGTCGGCTAGGTAACGAATTCTTTTCTTTTGATTATAGGTGCATGGTATTAAGAGTTACAGGTTATAAGTTATGAAATATTATGACTTGAATGTTAAGTGAATTAACGTGATAGACTAGTCTGGGCAAAAGGGGATTGAGCCCTTGTTTGTCGTGTTTGTTTATTATATTTCTTAATAAGCTTATGAAATAAAGTTTAAATCATAGAGATCATGTCCTGTAAATTAGAGAGATCTGAACGGACCTTGACAGACATGTGTGTGATTTGATGGGGGAGATGCGAGCACTACAGCTTCAAGCTGCCAGTCAGCCAGGAGCAGACTGCTCATGGCTTTTAAATTTCCTATTTGATAAATTTGGAAAAAAATGAAGTTCTAGGAGCTTTGATGTTTAGGAATCTACGCCCGCTTCCCTCTCAACCAAAAAAAAAAAAAAAAAAATCCTGAGTATTGATCTGGGTTATTAACATTAGAGAACCCCACGGATAGGCATATTCATCAAAGGCAAGGTGCTCCATGTGATAAGAGCATTAATTATACTGACTGCTTCTACACACAAAGGGAGAAGATTACATTTTAGTGAAACTTGTTTATAAACCAGTAGCTGCAGTCCTGGTTGAGTACCCTGGGGATGATGTCTATCGTCTTTGCAACCCAACCTAATCATTAGCCTAAATCCAGTCAGTACTCCCAGTAATGGATCTCCTAAAGCACACATCAAGGTCAAACCTCGCGATTCATGCTCCCTGAGAGAAAGATTTCATGGCCTAATCATCCTCAAAGCCAGCGCTGAGATCTTCTAAGCCTTTTCAGCCTCTCTATCTCTCTTCCAAGCTATGCATAGTTGCCTTAGTTCAACTGTAATGATTTAATTATTTGGGGAACATATGGCATATAAAGCTAAAAGGAAATTGACAGAAAGTACATATGTTACTTGTAGGTAACTCTAATAAATCATGGATCTAGGCAGAATAGCACATGCCAGGGGATAACTGCTGCTCAAAATCCTCATTATTCATATTGCCAAAACAGTGACTGGACTTGGAAGAGAGAAGTTCTGCACCACCTCTCCTCCAGCTGTGTTGTTCTGCTGCGTCTGTGTCTCTTTTAGGGGCAGGCTTGCCCCTAAAAAATTTAAGAAGACTCTGACTAGCCAGATCCTGCTCTCCCGCTCCTTCTGTTCATCTGCTGGGATTTTTCCAGTTTAATATTGCAGGGCTAAGAATGCCTTTTTTATATATCAATATCTATGTCTTTTAATGGCTGATAAGATATTCTTTGGATATCTTGGGGCCATCTCAAAAGAAGCTGGACGCCTATATTTAGGAAGTTGAAATGAACCTAACGTCAGGATTTCTGATGATCCACTAGAAAACTTTCTCATACAAAAAAACATTCTGATTGGCATTAAAGGTTACAATTATGCTACATTCATAATACAGAAATGGAAATAACAAATTTACATAGTTCCCTGAGCTTTTGCACTAGTAATAGGAAGGGCTTCTTATGGCAGTGGAGGCAGCTCTGCTTGCATTGCAGCAGCCACTTTGAAGAAAGCATTAAGGAAACTGAGAGAAGTAGCAGACAAAGAACAAGGGAGTATCAATGAGTGGGAAGCGATGGCGGAAGTAGCTAGGGGTTACTGGAGGCTGATTTGAAGTAATAGGGAAGTACTTGTGTGACAGACTTTCTGGTTAAATTTTGAATCTTTGGACCCTCATGGATTACAGTTTTGACACCAACTGTGTAACCTTGCTGCATTCTGTTGATTACACCCAGTAAATCGTTGATGTCAGTGCTAACAACAGCTCCAGTCTATTGGAATGTCAATGACTGGTGGAGATCTCTCAGTCACAGAAGCGATTTCTAGAGAAACCTATGGAGCTAAATTTCTCTTATCTGGAAATACAAAGGCGGCAGGTCCCTGATCTTAAACTGACATATGAACTGAAAAATGCCTTTTTTCTTTTTGGTAGGCCTTTGTGTAGAAGAAAAGGAAAACGTGGGGGAACAGGCATGGATCAGGGCCAGTTTCTTTTATTCTGGCAAGAGTTAGAAATAATCTGCCCACTATACTGGTGAGTCATTTGCATACAAGTAGCAAATGTAGAAGAATGTTGGTCAATTCCCAGTTGGAGTGGAAATCAGGTTTTATTACTTCTAAGTCAGAGCCTTAAACTGTAACTTAAGAATTGGTTCTCTGCTTACAGAAAAACAGAATTTGTGACTATTTTGCAGAAGACAGAGAAGTCAGCTGTCTGGAAGCACGTGGGCTGACTGCCAAAGCAGGAGCAGCACAGCCTTGTTACTGCAGGGCCTCGTTACTGTGTCCCGGCCACCTCTGCCAACCTCCTCTTGTGCTGCAGCTGCTCTGCAGTAGAAAAGAGCTTCAGCAAGGGCTTAGCTGCTCATGCAGATGCTGCGTTACCCTCTGCAGCTCTCCTTCAGGTTATGATAGGGAGCAATCTCAGCCCAAACACTTGTTCGTTAGTGTGTCAGGACATGTAATTCATTAACACCTGAAGACTGTTTAGATGGGCTACTCATCCTGGCTTCTGAATCAAGCTTAAAAGAAACTGTCAGTAATTACTTGCTATGCCTTGGAGAAGAAAAGGAAGTATTTACCAAACAGAAATACTGTGTAGGCTTCAAAAGGAGGTTTTCAAAACCTCCTTTCAAAACAGGTATTAAAATCCCTGCCAGTGTTTTGGTGGGGAGGGTCTGCTCTCTGCAGAGGTGTTCACTTTGACAGGGCTTTGCAGCACGGTGCTGGTGGCTGAAAAAAAAAATGCTGTGCTGTAAGGAAAGCATCCGACATCTGGAACACATGTCTGAAGAGATTTGTAAGGTGCAGGAAATGTAAACTCGAAGTGTGTAATTGGTTCAGGAGTTTAGAAGATGCCCTGGTTACTCTTGTGGCTTTTCCTTTCTTAAGAGGTGGAGAGAAAGGGATTTAGCTAACTCTCTAGAGCAGCCTGTTCAAAGTTATCCTGCTGAACATTTGCTTGTGAAGCAAGCCCTTGACTGAATGCCATGAAGGGAGGTGCTGACTTGGGGCTGCAGTCTTTGCTGGTCTTAGCTGTTGTGGAGGATGCCTGCCCCATTGCCTGATTGTGGGCGACATTTGGGAGCAGCCAGACCAAAGCATCGTTACCACATTGAGGGGTGAGGCCTGGGTCCTCCATGTTTTATTGGTACATCCCAAAAGCTCATCTTCTTCCATCCGGATGGGTGTTCTTTAGCGGGAGAGATTGTCCTTATTGCTACATTAGGAAGAAAACATCAGGCCTCGTGTTTGCAGAGAACGCGTGGGAATGAGCAGGACAGGACCCTGAGTAATCAACCACATGATAGTTTCAGAGCACCTCACAAGCTTAAAAACCAGTGAGCAATCAAAATATCCCTATGTTCATGACAAGATTTTCCCAGACTGCTTTTATTTTTTTTGAAAAGCCTTTCCTAAAGGAGGCTCTGGGTTGTGTGCAGATGTCTTGTTTTCCCAGCTCCTTGGTAGAGCAGCCTCTTCATTCTGACAGTCTGGCAAGTCTGAGATGGCTGATTTAGAGCAGAAAGAGCAGGGGTAAAGTTTGGAGGATTAAAACCAGCAAAAACCAGACAAGTCAACTGCATGAATGGACACACCTTCTGTATCACATCATCTCTTTGCACCTCACGTTGTCACGTTTTACTTCTCAGCACCATTACCTTCAGGCTGAATTAGTGCAGTGTGATCGCCATCAGGATCTTCTTTATCCAAGAGGCCTAGACTTGTTCCTTGACTTTGCTGGACTAAAGCACTGAACTTTGCAAAAGCTGATGTCTACTGTTGGGAAAACTTTCAAAAGAAAAGTAACCAACAGTTTAAAGAAGACTCTTCCAGTCTACTTAGGTTCTCCAGTTTGTGTTTTTCAGTATGTTGCTTTAACTGCATGCTGCCAGCTCCTTGGACTGTGAGAAAGATTAATTTTTAAATGCAAGAAATACTTAGCAGAGAAAAATATTAAGATTTCTGGACATATCAGACCAAGAGCCAAATGGTGCTTTAATTTACTATTAGGCATTCATTATAAAAGCTATGACCACAGTAAACTTGCCTGGTATTAATGAGAATGTCATGTGTTCCAACAGGAGACCCACTGAAATTCAGCTATAATTAATGTACCATTGCAGCAAAGTGTCAATGAAAGGACATACTTTCTAGTGCTTTTCCTTTCAAAACAATTAAGCAATTAATTACTGTTCTCTAACCTCCTGTTCAGTTAAATACCATTCTGACAAAAAGATGCTGTTTCTTTAATTCTTATTATTCCTGTCAAATTATCTACCCGGCCTTTAAAAATTAACCTTCTCTTTCTGTCACAAAGGTCACATGTGGCAGGAGGTCATTGAAATTAACACACTAATAATTCAGCTTGCAAGTTTTCCTGTTAGCAGATCTTTGGTGGCCTTAATATATACTACCAATGCTTACGAATGGGAGATAAATCATAAAATGTAAACCTCTGAAGCTGCAGAACACTTTCTGTGAATTCTTGTGCACAGTTCTTCTGCAAGAACTTGCTTTTGCATGAGTGTTTCTCTTTCTTTAGCTTTGTAACTTCCTTTACAAAAATATTATAAGCCAGTTATTTGTTTCTAGTTTTATCTATATTTTAGCTGATAACTTCTGTTTCTACATTTAGACAGGATATGAGTGTTTCTAAATTGGCAAGAACAGCTGGTTTTCGCTTTAGTGCAGGGAGTCTTGGAAGTGATGGTATAAGTCTAACAGCCACCTTTTTTTTTTATTCGCAGCAGACAATTTTTGTTTTGAGAGTGGGTTTTTTTTGCATACCCTGAGAAGTGTGGATTTGTCTCCTGCCATGCAGATTTGTTGCCTGCCATATAGCTGCAGTTGAAGGGGAAACTTTCTTCCAGCACAACCTGAACATTAAAGGGGAAAAAAATATGCAAATTCCCACCGAGAGCAATGTTGCATGTTGTTATGATGGAGCAGGGCCAAGCTGCCAAGAAAAGAAAAGCTTGTGTATTCACCAAACTGAAACAGAAGGTATTGGCCTTGAGAGAACACTGCTCAGCACAAGAACAGTGGATCAACTGGAAAGCTGTTGATGGAGCAATAACCACAGCTCTTGAGCTATTTATCCACTGAAGCAATTTTATGGTTTCTTAGCACTTAATCATTTTAAATGACTAACAGACCTGATCTGCGGAGTAGATCTGAGATCACTAGACCGTGGTATTCTATAAAGGGTCTTGGCATACCTCGTAATTTATCCCTAAAAGAAATAAATGTACTTTTTATGGAGAAAAGCATCTCCTGTAGGAATACATTCACGAGCTTACCTTTTTCTTCAAGGGTATTTTAACATGGGTCATTTTTCTTTTTTAACATTCTTCCCCATATGTTTGAAATGTGTATCTGTCTGGACCTGTAAGTCAGAAATTATCTGTCACTGGAGAGGTTTGGTGCAGTAAACAATTATGAAGGCCCAGGTCTTCCTCTAGGCAGTTTATTATGGTTGAGGAAGACTCTTCAGTATGAAGAATCTCTAACTGAACAAATTTTACTAGGCCACAGCTCAGATTTGAGAGTGAAGACAGGATGTCAAAAGTGATTCCCTGCAGCACTTTTTCTGCCTGCAGAAGTGCTACCTCCAGTCCTCTGTTTCTGTCCCTGTGTTGACAAGGATGTTCAGGCAGTTGCATACCTGAACCTCGTGCAGTACCCATCATCCATGTGGATATCTAACTGGGGGAGTACTGACAGAAGCACGCTCTGCAGACATGCAAATATTTACCTGAGTCATCAGTGTGTGAGTATTTCACTAGCAGAATAAGGTTTATATTTATAGGACACCTGAGTCTCTAGCAATAATGGATGCAATTTGTCTAGAGTGGAAACACCTTTGCAAAGTTATGCTAATTTGATATGAACATACTGATGTTTCAAAAATATTTTTGAATATATTGATATATGGAGAACAGATTCTTTCTCCAGAGTCCTTCACTGAGCATCCAGACTAATCTGAGACTTAGACACAAGTCTTAGGTTTAAGGCTATCAGTTTCACTCTTCAGCCTGGGTTATCTGTACTTCGGGTATTGATATTTGACTAGTTTATTTACTGGCTCATTTTCTTTTTGAAGAGGCAAGTAGCAGGGACTGGACATCTAGCTTTTCATCCAGGCCTCCTAAACAGGTATACCTTTGTTTCTTCTTCCCATTTTGCAGCTAGATCCAGTCTGTGTAGTTAATGGTTTAAAGTAATTTAAATTACCAACCCCTTCTGAAAGGATACAGGAGAAGTTGAAAGAAGATGTGGGACACAGATCCACATAACCTGCCACGGCTTTTCTATTCCTGTATTGGGGTTAACCTATGGTTCGATCTGGTCACAGAATTAGCATTAATCTACTACTACAACACTTCACGTAACTTCTAAATTTTGTTCATCTTGTAACTCAGACTTCTGAATTTTAGTATTTGTCGTTTAGAAACTCTTTGCTTCCCTACATTATATTGTGTTTTATTAGAATACACCTTAAAATATAATAGATCACTCTTTTTATATTAAATCTTACCTTACTTATAGTACCTGTCGAGTCAGTGATACTGCTTTGGCTAAGGTAACAAGTAACAAGTAAAAGGACAAGAAGTCTGCTTCAAGGCTTTTAGTTCTGTCAGGATAGCAGACAATCACATTTCTTTCCCCAACTTCTTAAGCTTTGATCTTGCAAATCAGTGTGTAAGCCATGATAGGAACACTGGGTGGACAGATTTTGTGGATAACCCCTTCCAGGTTGGCTGAATTAAAGCTTTGTATGCTCAGAATATTAAGCAATGGGTGTAGTTCTTTGTAGGAAGAGTCATAAACCTCAAAACTTATGTGCCCTCTCACTTAGTACCAGTGTTACATTATATTTGTGATGAGGTTCACCCTTCCACCTTGTCCTGTTTATCAGTGTTGACTGGGGATGCAGATGCCTGAGACCCTGCTGGTTTTTGTGGTTCAGGAGTTCACAGGGCAGCCTGTGGACTACTTTGTTTCAGTGAGGCAACAGGGCATTGATTCTGTTGA
>WAAD01006125.1:20769-43218 GCA_013389945.1 Fregata magnificens
TTATATTGAAGTTTCTTCTGCTATCTTGCACAGAGCTGTAATCTGCTTTACTGCAAAACACTGAGAAAAGTGTTTGTGCTTTTCTGTACATGTATTCTTAAAAATTCTGTAGTATTGCTCTAGAGGCAACAACTTTGAGATGCACCTTTTACCAGACCTGGGAATAGAATGAAGTGCACTGCTGACAGCAAGGGGTGTGTGTGTGTTTTTTTTTTTTTTCTTGGGTTTCTTTTGTTTTTTTGTGCATGTGGGGGGTTTTTTGGGGGGGGGGGGGGGGGGGGGGGGGTTTTTTTTTTTTTTTTTTTTAAAGATTGTATTGTTGTGATTACTGTAGGGCTTTTGCCTGCATCAGAATGTTGGTTAGAGTTATTTCTCAATCGGAAAAGTTGCTGTAGGAAAGGTTTAGATGAACAGAGGACTGTAAGGAAAGTTGTTTTATTCAGAGCTTTTTCTGCTTATTCTGTATTTTTATCTGTATTTAAACTCTTCCAGGTATAACAGGGTAGACTGAGTTTAAGAAAAAATAGTTGTGTTTATACATTATGTGTTGATACTGTCAAGCATCAGGAATGAAGTGGAGTTGGGCAGGGTCAGACCTCCTTTCAGGAACAAGAATTGAGCTGAAAAATGTCGTTACGGTGGGTTAGAAGGTGCATATTTCAGAGTACCGAGGACCTGGAGCTCATGCACAGGAGTGATTTACTTAATGAGATAGTGCATGATAGATAATTCACATGTGGGCTTTGAACACATGACAAATGGGAGAGAACTTGTTAAGTTACAGTAACTTATTTGTCTAAGCGCTGAGAACATCCGTAGGCAACCATGACCTCCAGCTTGAAATCAAGGTCTTTATTCCTTTTGTGTGTTGAAGATCCTATGATACTCTTTAAGGATAACTCTTTGTGTTCTGGATGCATTTCTTTAGTTATTTATGTTTTCTGTGCAGCTCTAGTTGCATTTTTTTTTTTCTATTGCCTTCAACTGAACTTGTAAATCCCAAACGGTTTGGTACGTTGTCCTGCAAGTTACTGTTCTGTTTGGGAATGCCAACGGACTGCCCTCTTATAATGGAGAGCTCAGATGTGTAACTTAATGTTTCATGAAATATTTCAAAATGTTACATTAATGCAGACTGTTCCTTTCTGTGAACTCAGGTGACCGAGTCATAGACGTAGGGTCAGAGTGGAGAACTTTCAGCAATGACAAAGCAACAAAAGATCCATCTCGAGTCGGGGATACCCAGAATCCTTTGTTGAGCGATGGCGACTTGAGTACAATGATCGGCAAGGTAACACTTAAAATGCTAAATTTTACTAAGTTTGAACATTTTTATGTCAAGTACATATTTGTATGTCCATACGGAAACTATTCAGAGAATGTATTTACAAAGAGATTTTGTCTAAACTGAACTTTTACATTTCAGTGGTGTGTAAAATGTGGCTCTTTTTCCTCGGGGTAGCAGGAAAGGGCTGACCTCTTCAACAAAAGAAAAGTTTGCAGTGCTCTGGGGTTACTTGCCACTGTTTGGTGTGCTGCTATAAATAGAAAAGGTGATGTTGCAATCTTTAAAGACACACTTTGACTTAGCATGTGTATTTGAGATGATTCTGCAATAACAGGTACTTAGTTTTGAGGTTGCAATAGCTAGTATTGCCCAACTTGAACTATCGTTAATACTGGCCACCCGGAGATCTACGTGCATGTTGTACATGTTCTTTCAGTTAATATTAAAGCACTAAATGTAGAATTCTTTCATGGTGTGAGTGGTCCAGAAGAAAGTATTCAGTGTATATTTGAGTTGAAATTCAGTGGTTCAGCCATATCCTGCTGTTTTCCACGAGAGAGCAAGCAAGATTAATTGCACAAATGCACTGCCTTTAATGAAGTAGCAACCCAGATGAGTTTTCATTGTGGTACTTTGTGTTATATTTCCACTGCGAGATCCAGATTGATATTTGTGGATTTCTTGAGTGTTTCATGAAAGGTGGTCCGGTTGCTGATAAATAACTATGAAAAAATGTATTGCTGCTTTGTGTGTTGCGGTACATCCACACCAGGATTTCTCAGCAGTTCTTGTTCCAGTGATGGTGCCAGGATGAAGAAGTAGACGTACCTAAATATCTATGGATACATGCACCATACTTCTCAACCAAGAATTCTTCGAACAGATGAAGACAACTCATAAATACTGATATGGACAGCTAATCTTGAAGCTCCATCGGAGAAAAAGAATCCTTCTGTTCAAAGGATTGTCCAAGTAGATGCTTGTGTTTTGGACAACTCCAAGCATTGCTGCCCACCAGATTGTAGGATGCCTTAGGGTGGCTTTTGGAATCCATTCAGGCAAACAAATTTCTGCACTGCTCCATTAAAAAAAGTTGGCATTGCTAAGTAGCTCTGTGAAGCAGTGCTGTAGAAGTCACTGGAGTTCTAATGTCAGCTGTATAGATCCAGAAAGATTGTAGTTCTCAGGGCTTGGATTTCTGTCGCTGATTTGGTCAGCTATGATAAAGATCAGAAATACATCTTTATAGAGAGATGGAGAAATGGGCTGTTTGCTCCAGGTTCACACTGTTGTCTCATTTTGGGACTGTGTAAATACAGGGTTTGTTTCTGGGAACTCAGTTTGATTGAGTAGGTGGGATGACCTTCTGAGCTCTTTTAGAACCTGTGTGTTGGAAAAGGCAAAAGATATTTCAGCTAAAGATAGAATTTGTATCCAGGTGAACGGTGACTTGTGCTGTTAACCCTCTTCTCTCTGGAGGTTCAGATCCTCATTTAGAATAAAAGAGATAGCGGCCTCAGTGAGAGAATTAAATATGTAAAGAAAAGTCCGTGAAAAGTTTGTTTTTCAATGAAAACTAAAAATTTTTAGAGATGGACGTTCATCTAATGAAACAGTTTTGCTGTTAACCAAAACATCGCAGAATAGGCATGACTGTCAGTGTGGCATCATTTAACCTACAAGAACTGTGAGTAAAAATGTCCAAGTACCGGAACTGCCAGGATCATGTTGGACAATGTAGAGGGGGCAGTCTGTCCTATTGTGGATATTCTATTTGCATGGGGAGGAATCGCAGAAGAGACACATTATTTTCTACAGGAAATTGGGAATCTCTTTGACAAACCAGGATGTGTTCTGGACAAGAGTTCCTGTGTTTGTCTTGCCAGTGAGCACGGGCTCTGGGGTGTCAGCTCATTGATGTGAACTCTGTATCAGGAGCTGCTTTTTTCCTCAGTCATTTCGAAGGAAGGGAATGGCTTATATCAGAAGATGCTGAAGAAATTTCCTATCAGTGCAGAAAGGGCACGAATTTTGCAGAAAAAATAACGAAACCAAGGAAGTAGTACACTTCTCAAGCAGTCTTCTGAAATCACTGCCAGCAGTAGGCTGGGATGAGGATTGACCTAGGTTTGCACTGTGGTTAACAAGGGTGAAATTGGTGTAGTCATGAGGAAGATAAGTAGTATCTGACAGAGTACAGAGCAACCTTCATGAATTCCAGAGAATAAAGCAGGATAAGATTGTATTTTCTCAGTTAACAACAATTCCTAGAGTGGCCTGGAGTGGACCCCAGATTTGTGTGCCTGAGATTGCTTTAGCCTTTCGCACGGGACAGGGAACAGAGGTATTTCCTTCTGCTTGAGGTAGAGCTGCAGATAATAGAATCTTTAAAACAAAGAAACCACCCCCCCCCNGTCGTGGAAAATCCAAAAGAGGAGGACATTGATAATTCTCATGGCATGTCATATTAGAGATCTATTGTAAAATACTGGGAACGTAGGTGGAAGTGGAGTCCAATCCACTTACCGGTTACAACAGTAAAGTTCAGGTGACTGGCTGTTGCCTTGAAATAGCAAAGGAAGGGGGCCAGTTCTGCTTCACAGAATGGTTTGTCACTCTTTCCTCTTTGAAACCAGGAGGTGCTGCTTTGGGACCCCTTTCCACTGGGAGGTAAGTGGTCTGTATCTGCTAGCAGCAGAAGAGAGGCTGCTTTGCCCATGCAAAGGGATTAGTTCCTAATTGGTTTTAGTACTTATGGGACCCATCTGTCTGAGGCAGCAACAGCCTGCATTGGAAGAAAGATTAATTTGTCTGTGAAGAGGAGGATGAATAGCATAGTTGGCTGGGGTGGAAGTGGTTTGCATTCTTCAGGCAGATCTTTAGGATATTGGCACAGAACTGTATCTCTCTGAAAGTAGATACTGTGTGCTGCAGTTGATCTGATGACAACACAGATCAATTGGAGATGTGGTGAAGTCTGGCATTAGTTGTGACTTGATTGCCAGAATATTATAGTTATTTCTAAAATCCTCATGTAAAATTCAACAAGAATAACTGAACAAGCAGCTTCTAGATCTGCCTTGATATAAAAAACTCTTTTCTATGAATCTAAAAGAAAACTTTAAGTTTTGCTATTTATCTTGTGGAGAAAGTTGTCTTTTGTCACCCTTTGTAGCTAATATATTCCTTTTTGTAGTGACTGCAACTACAAGGGAATTTAGGTTGTTCGAACAAGAAACTAGTGCAGTCTCTTGGTATAGAATGCCTATCCTTTAATCCCATGCCTCTGAAAAGAAGCTGGCTGTTGTCAGGCTGCGGGGCCTGGGTCTAGAAGTGCTATATTGATAAGCAGTGGCAAGGTATCAAGGGCTGATGATTGAAAAAGAAGAAAGGATCCATCAGACTGTATAGCTGGTTGTACTGGGCAAGAAGACTGCTGGATCTGGGGGCATTCCTTGGCACTGTGGGTAACCTCAAGTCAATGATGTGGATGATGTTGCTGATACTTCTACTTTCTGCTATTAAAGGGGATATACTGGGGTACAAAGCTGTTGGCTGCCAGCACTGTAAACCTAACCTCCATTGAGCCCCTTCAGAGATTACCACTCTTTACTGGACTGTGTTTTCTCACTCTAGCTATCTTTGAGGCTGTTTCCAGGATTGTATCCATGAGGTTTCTGCTCTGTTTGAAAGCCAAACAGGTGGAACTCCTGACTTTGACTTACCTTTCTTGCTGAGGTGGGAAAGAGATGAGTAGATGTCTCATAAAGGCCACAACAGTAAAACACACAATTCTTAAGGTCTATTTGATTTCCGTTAGAACTGTATAGCTTCTGTTTTTTCCATGAAGGGAAAGGGACTCCTAACATGGTTGTCAAGGGCTGAAGCCAACAAAGCATTGTCCCTCAATTGAAAGCTCCAGAAGTAAAGTAGATGGTGCGTTTAAATAGCAAATGCAGGGAGAATTGCTGTGGTTTAAGTGGTTGAGATGGAAGAGTATTTTCCAACCCTTTTATAGTTGTGAGCTCTATATTGGAGAGTGCTTGTACCGACAGGGTAAAACCCTTTGGCTAACAGCACTTGTCTATAGTTGCATTGGTAGTTTCAATATACATAAGCAAATGTTGAAAGGAAAAGGTAACCATAAGTACCAGCAAGAAAGTGAAAAATGAGAGGTTAAGGAGAACCATTACCAAAACAAACAAACAAAATGTTTTTAGGTGCAGTATAGTGGACCAGGAGAAATCCCTGTGGTGAAGGGGAATACCTGATGGCTCCAGGACAGAGCAGTGTTTCCTGGTAAAGGACTATCTGGCATGAAGCCTGCATAGACAAGGACTGGGGACTTGCTGTCAGGGTTGATAGGCCTTTGTCTGTGGTCACTCTTCTGGCATCTACAAGATTTTGAGCACATGCAGTTCCTGTAAGCATTTGTGCATAGCGCTAGTCTAGGAGGCCATGATGCACACAAATGTTGTAATGCATTGCAGGGAGCAGGGGTATGAGTGATGGCCAGGAAGGAGCCTTTTGACCCGAGACTTGTGTATATTTTGGGCCAAGGGAAGTTGTTCTTAGTTCCTGAAAGGAAGGTCTAGTGTTGCAGATGTGTTTGTAATGCACTTTGTGGCCTGAAGTTTGTTGTGCTTGATTCTTGCTCTTTGTTTACCTTTAAACCTTACTGGGAACCTTTGGATAGTTGGAGGTGTTCATCCAGTCAAGGAAGTAGGATTGCCTTTGGAGCAGCCCTCTGCTGTGTTGGTGCCAGGATCACTTCTGGGTGGTTCTTTCATCTGAAAGGAAGTTTGAAGGAGTAGGAAAAAAAAAAAAAAAACCAAGAAGGATCTTGGAATCTGGCACCTGTCAGAGAGGGCCTATTCAAGGGGCTAGGGAAACTTGCGTGGGAGGGTTCTGTGCTGGAGTCCTCGGTCTCCACAGCAGTATCAAAGTGTGTGTGCACCACAGATACGGGTCTCAACAGTAGAGGTATCCACCGAGCTCATCAGAAATGGGGCGTAACTGGAGTCCTTGGGCGTGGGGAAGTGGAACCGTGTAAGTGAATGGTCAGGAGTGAGCGTTATTAGTGTCAGCCAAAGAACATGTATTAAATGCAGATGTGCACCAAGGAGAGCTTATAGGGTTAGAGGCTGTTTTAAAATAGAAGGGCAATTCCCAAGAACATGGATCAGGAAAGAAGAGATGAGCTCTGACTCCATCTGCGCAGCTTAGAGGAGCAAGATGGTGCCAGGGTGTGGTCTGCCTGTTCACTGTGTCCTGGCCCCACTTTCTACCACTTGGGCATCCTGATATATAGCTGAGTCTTCAACTTAAGAACTCTGTGTGCAAGTGGTGAATGTGAATAGCCAGCTTAGCAGTCAGTCACAGATCAAAATCTGTTTCATGCTTACTGTTTTTGGCAAAACAGAACAGTGTACTCGTCTGTGTCGGCAATGGCCACCATATCAGCTTGTTTAAATGACCAAATCTGTCTGCCATGAAAGTTGGATCTGCAATGCAAATTGGATGCCCCTGCCCAGCTAAGTTGTTTGAAGGTGCCAGCAAGGAATAAATTCTTGCTGATTCAGGGAACCCAGGTTTCTACTCATGACATGGAATTGTTGTGAAAAAGCGTTTTCCCCTTGAAAGAACTCATGGCCCCACACAGTGTGACAGCAAACGCATAAGTAGACAATATAAATTACGGACACTGCTCTTCTGAACTTAGAGGCCGTGTTGTCATCATCAGCTATCACTGATCTGACGTGGCATTATTTGTTAAATACATGTTTCCGACTGATGGCTAATTGAAGGCTTTAAACATTTTAGACCCTGTTAGTTGGGCAAAATTGATTGCATATTTAATAGAAGTAGGCAATTTGCACTATCAGTTGTAAGGTACAAAAAAAAAAAAAAAAAAAAAAAAAAAAAAANAAACAAACCCCACGTTGGAAGCTTGTTTTGAAGTTGCCAGGTTGAGTTGGTGGCTCTTACTTCTCCTAAGACCTCAAGCTTTTCTTTTAAGAGGTCCGTGGTTTTCCTGTAAAGGCAGAATATACAGATATTTACATTTTGCCATAATTAAGGCTTGCAACTGCTAGCAGGCACAGTATCAAATTGGTTTTGAATAGGTCATTGGTTTGGGTGTTCTCTTTGCCCATGCCTTCATTTTCATATTTGAGTTATCATTGTAACAACTGGTCTCCAGTTGGCCATAAAATTTTGTCGTTCTGACTTGCCAGTCTGCCACAGCGCAGATGCAGCCCAAATGACATGTGGGTTGCATAAAATCGAATCTTGGACCTCAGCATTGGTGACAGGAATATTGAGATGCACACATTGGCTACATATTATTAATTTTATCCTTTTAACTATTGTTACATTAGGAAAGAAAAATTCCTGCATAATCTGTGGTCCTTGGAAATCCATTCACGATTTGAGATTTGTGCAAAGTATAGAACCTGATGGTTGGAACAACGCTCGATTGTATGATTTACTTCAGTGATGTTTATTTGCACAACTGTTCGAACTGAGCACCTTGAATTAAGATGTATAAGGCTGGGATGTTTGCTCTTGAAATGAGGAGGAAGTTGCTTGCGTTTTACTGATGATAAAAATCTTTCTTTTCAGGGCACAGGTGCAGCAAGTTTTGATGAATTCGGGAATTCGAAGTACCAAAATCGCAGAACTATGAGCAGCTCTGATCGTGCAATGATGAATGCTTTTAAAGAAATTACAAACATGGCAGACAGGATCAACCTCCCTAGAAATATAGTTGTAAGTTCATGTCTCCCTTCCCTAAATTGTTCTGGCATTGACTTAGTTAGCATAATATAATGAGCACATGAATTTTTGATATTGCTGCTAATTAAATGGCCTAGAGCTAATTAAATTTAGTCTTCTTGCTTTGAAGGATCGAACAAATAATTTATTCAAGCAAGTGTATGAGCAAAAGAGCCTGAAGGGAAGGAGTAATGATGCTATTGCTTCTGCTTGTCTCTACATAGCCTGTAGGCAAGAGGGTGTTCCAAGAACATTTAAAGGTAAGTTTTCAGTGATACAGATTCAATTTTGCTATGAAGTAAAGGTCTAGGTACTGTCACTGTAGGAGGTTGGTTTTCTCATTCCTGGACATTGCTGAATTGGTTGTTCTTGGCCAAAGCTCACCTTTTGGGGGGAGGGTAGGAGAGAGCCTGGACATTTGTTACATTTGTGAAGCAAGTAGGCTCTCAGGCATGGGATTTTTGGTCAGAATGCATTAAAATTTAGCATTTGAAAGTCATTCTGAGTGTTGGTGAAACTGAAAAGGTATTGCTTTGATCGGAGGATGATGAGGACTGTCGTAACTGAATTTGAACCAACAGTTCTGCAGTAAATACGTGCAACTTTTCCCTAACAGGGATACAGCTTTTTTTGGCATTGAGTACCAAATTTCCCTTATTAAGCAGCCTGTATTAATTAGCGCCTTACAAAAAATGTGCACTGAGTGAAGTGATTTGCAAGTTTCACAAATGTGCAAAGCTTATTTAGTGATGGTGGCCTTCATGACATGGGCCTTTGTGGATCTTAATATATTGAGAATCAAATTTGATTATTTTGGGGGAGCAAATGTTGTCAAGCCTAAAGTTTAATTTTTACTCTTTGTTTAGAAATATGTGCGGTGTCCAGGATTTCAAAGAAGGAAATAGGCCGGTGTTTTAAACTTATTTTGAAAGCTCTCGAAACCAGTGTTGATCTGATTACAACTGGAGACTTCATGTCAAGATTCTGTTCCAATCTGGGTCTTCCCAAGCAAGTACAAATGGCAGCAACACATATTGCTCGTAAAGCTGTGGAATTAGATTTGGTTCCTGGGAGAAGCCCTATCTCCGTAGCAGCTGCAGCTATTTACATGGCGTCACAAGCTTCTGCAGAGAAAAGGACACAAAAAGGTAAAACTTCAGGTTTATTTTTCTTCCCCGCCCTGTCTTGTTGCTTGAAAGAGAATTCAGTGTTATTGTAAAACTTGGATGAGGTCTGTGCAAGTAGTGATAAGCTGCCATTCTAACTGCATACAGCAAGGACCACACCAGGTTCCCCTACTCCCCCAAATGAAAATGGAGTAATTGGCTATGCCCAGTGTAAACTGAGTTCATTTTCTTCCGGCACTAGGAGTTGGATTCTTGAATGCAATAGACCAGTGCGTTCAAATGAGCATGATTTTAACTTTACCCATGCTAATATTTGCATGTGTACATTCTGCTGCTCTAAAATACTTGAAATGCAAACTTGGGGGGCAGTTGCAGGTAGCATTATGGCTTTAGATGACATTGAGTCTTTAACCATTCTAGCAGTCAGGGAATCACCTAAATTGGTACGTGTTCCTTGACTTCTTGCGAGCCTGTGATAAAGATTGAGAGTGGTGGGGACAGCAGGCTTGGCCATTGATCACCTTTGGCATTCCTCTCTTCTGGTAGGGTAGCCCTTAGGAAGCCAGTAAAGAATTCAGGGCTGTTAGAGCTTCAGAGCAGCATGGATCAGCCTCCAGGGCTCAAGAGAATCAGGCCTGTGTGTGGGCAGCATGTGGAGAAGGAAGGGAACTAAGGCTGTGGTGATTAGAACTCGGTGTGACAAATGGATCCAGGTGCTGGTAGCTGGCTGTGGAAGCTCCGTTGATGTGTCTAGTCCACAGTTCAGATCAGAAATGTTAAAAATCCAGCAGTTTCTTAGTGGAGAGCTGCTTTTAGGTAATGAATAGCCTTTATCTGTCAGGTTGTGGTGCTTTGTTCTGCATTAATCGCTGCTTATTCTGTCCCTGGAGCTTTCATCATGTTGTCAGTTTCCTGGGCACGTGAGTGATCCAGAGCCCGAGCAGTACAGTGCCTTCATCCTTGCTCGCCTTGAGCTATTGGATTATGCCTCTTAAGAGTGATTATTAAAACAAAATACAGCTGCCTGCCATGGACACAGACATGACTCCATACTCCTTCAGTGTCCTCAGACAATGCTGAAGGCTTTCATGCAGTTCAAGGTTTAAATTCCAAACTTGGTTAAATCTTGAATAAATTTAAGTTTCTGTGCATCTCAAACAAGTGTTTCCTTTGCTCGTTCAACAGCGCTCTGTGCCCCTGACTTATTTCTCTATGCATTTTAAGGTAAATGTATTTCATGTTTAGCTGAAGGTATCGCTTTTTGTCTATGGCTAAGTTTTTTGCTGGTTTTGCTTATATTTAAAGCGCAAAAATGAAGATCCTGATGCTGATGACGATTTATTAGAATATTGCTGGGCACGTGTAGACTTTGCAGTAGATGTTTCTAATGACTTTGCACTCTTGGCCCTCTGCCAACTTGAAACCGATGTTATTCCAAGATTGATAGCATAAGTTGAATTGCAGCACGTGAGAAGACAGACTTCCGTGTGCAAAATGTTAGTCACCACGGTTGAAACCATTTTTCTCCAGGCTTTTGGGAGAGTTAGGAATTAAGCTAAGTGTACAGCGCTTCTTGATTAAATTATGCTTGCTGGTTTCTTAAATATAAACGGCAAAAGTTAAAACTAATCATTTATCTGCTTTTTGTCTTAGAAATTGGTGATATTGCTGGTGTGGCTGATGTTACGATTAGACAATCGTACAGGCTGATCTACCCTCGAGCTCCAGATCTCTTCCCAGCAGACTTCAAGTTTGATACCCCAGTAGACAAGCTACCACAGCTGTGAAATTGCAGAGGGTTACTTTTAATTTCTATTAAAAACCCCAAAACCAACAAACTTTTGATTTTTGCCTATAATAAAGGATGTACAAAGTGTTAATATTGAGTCTTCATGTTGTGGAACTGGAGGATATGGAGATGGAGTATAACTGCTGGAACGCAGCACACATTCCAAGGGTAAACAAGCTCATTGTGTGGCATTTTGTATGTATATATTAGTGGAAGTAAATATTTAATGACTGTTGCAACAAACTTAATTTCATATTGTTGTACTTATTTAGATTTCTTTTGTAGGGATCTAGTAAGATGTATTTTGGAAAATTTAAAATACTATGTAATTCCCAAATAAACTGTTTTCCAAAAACACTTACCATCTTGTGAATATGCCTGCAACTTGACGTGCACGTACTGTTCCACACGCTGAGAACTGGAATGCGGTCCGTAGAACGGTAGAGTTAGCTTCGTGCTTACGGACTTGGGCACAAGGCTGCGGAAATGCTCGCTTTCTTGACAATCTTTCATCTCTAGCGTGGCTTTAGTATTTGTAGTTAGCTGTACAGTCGAGTGTGGATGACTTAACCCAGAATGCAAACAGTTACTGAAAAGCGGTTCGAATATTTGCACAACTGCTGCTGAAGACTTCCAGATTTGTTGTGAAAGGATTAGTCACATCCTTGGCACAGTCTCCCATCAGTTTCACTGATGTCTCTCTGCTTTGCTTCTGTGAATTTGACATAATGACAAAGCAGCTGAAGAGAAACATAAGGACTCTTACTTTAGTTGAATTCCTGACAACTTTGGGATGCTGGGAACTGTACAAAAGAAGGTAAAAAATACTTCTAGTGGAAGTTTCTGACCTGTCAGTCCAGCCTGCAGTCTGGCTGGCCAGTGGTTAAGCTTTTTGGCACTGTCATGTTCTATAAGTGAGCACTTGCTTGTTTGAAATGATGTGCCAGGTGCTGAGGAGCGAAGGCCAGAAGTTATTCAGCCCTCCCCAAACTAACAGCTTTGAAAAGTAGCTGCCTCCTGATAGTGTCCCTCTGTGTGCAAAGCAACACATGTACTTGACTGGGAGTCTTCTGGTTAATTTTGTATCACAGGTGCAAATTCATTTTAATTACCGAAATGAACAGCTGAGGGGTCAGCTTGCTACACATCTGGTCCTAGGCCATCCCGAGGGAAGGCTGCGTGTCCAGTGCTCATAGCGCTAATTGTCAATAGCCCTCACTGTTTTTTTGCTGCTGTAGTTTTAATCCTCTTCTGCCAGTCGAGACTATTGAAATGTGACAGCTCAACATTTTTTTTCTGTAAACAAATAACAAAGGCTGTACAGTTCTGTTACACCACTGAAGCTGTTGGTTGCAGTCGTGAAAAATTCTGGTGCAGATGTTAAAGGTGGTGTTCTTGGTAGCTTGGAGGGATGGTATTCTAATGCCTAATGTATTTCCTTAAACGTTGTTGCAGTATTTTCTGTTACCTGGGCTTTCCCTGTCTTGCTCTGAGCTACTCTGTCTGCCTCCTCTGTGGGAGGCGGTGTGGTGCTTTAACAGGCAGGGCCCGACCTTTAATGTACTGTTACGGTTTGGAAGTGCAAAGGTGAAAGTTCTTTTACTGCGAGTGTACTTTCCAGCACCCATCAGTATGTTAGATCTACTGCATGCAGGTTAAAAATGGCCGAAACTTACGTTTACAATAATGCTCTTATATTTTAAATGCTTTCAGATATTATGCATGAGCACTGGACGTGTGAGTGGTGAGCGTTTGCAGTTGAAATTGTTACATACAGCAAAAGCTGTCTGGACTGAAGTTTAAATACATCTGTGCAAAGCTCTGGAGTGTGGCAGATGGAGGCAGGGACATTCCATCCTGGCTTGACCCTGCCTCTTCCTGCAATTCTGCAAGCAGTTCCTGTACCTCCCTTGGTGAGGAGATGGTAGTAACTGCGCAGGCCGAAGGGGTAGAACTAGGAATATGCTTGAAGGGGCTGTATATTCTGAAAACCAGCTAGTACTGGGCCCAGTAGACTACGGTTAATGTGAAGCATTCCAGGAAAAAAAAATAGTGTAACTCTGAATTCATTTTTAGGCAGTTACGACCCCTTTAGTAGGCAGCTTTAATGAAGCTGAGGAATTTGGCTTCTCTTACAGAAGCTTCTCATTCAGAAATGAGCTCTCGTCGTTCCTGGCTGGAACACTTCTCAGCGGTGTGGGGGGTGTCTGTGCAGCTGCGTGCGTGGTATACCAGCAGTTGTCGGGGTTGCAAGGACGGGTGTGCGGAGCTGGAGAGGAGGTGGTTGCAGCTCTGCAGCCTGTTTTAGCTAATTACCACCTTCCTGTGTCACCAAAGCTAAGTGGTAGCAAAGGCTGTATGACAAGTAGAGCCTAAAGTGCAAGCGACGAGACTGGCTACAGTTCAGGTGTTTATAGGTTTTGGGTTCTCTGCTAATGCGTGTATGTTGTTGCTGGGAGGTGGTTCAGCAGCGAGCCTGGGAGAAGATGGGAGTGCTGAAGGATGGCATTCCCTACACACAACAAAGGCAAGGGCACAGTATCTTCAGGCACTGCCTATGTTAATTCAACTGCAATTTAGACTAGATGTTTGAAACCATCTGTATCTTCACTTGGAGCCAGCCCTTTCTGGAATGATTGCTTAGTTAAGTATTGAATGAAATGTCTCTAGGCACTGGTCTCCTGTGCAATTTTAGTTTATTCTTAAAAGATTTCTTTTCTAAATGCGCTCAGAAAAGAAAGCCTTATTCTCTGCTTAAAGAACGAGCTCATTGCAGCTTGGGTGTAGGTTTTTTGTTTCTTTACAGAGCTTACCGATATCATGGGGGGGAGGAAAGAGACTACCGTGAAGAAATACCCAGGAGGGGAGTGAGCATTGTCTCCCCCTGCCCTCGAAGGAAGCCTATGAAGGGAGAATGCTGATTCAAGCTGGCCAGACTTCAATAGACCTGGTCTTCTCCTGCTCCCTTCAGAAGGACTGCTCACCTAAGCAAGAGGAGGCTACTTTCCTTCAGCCTCAGAAAGAAAGTACGCTCAGAGGTAATTATTTATTTTGATTTAAAAAAAAAAAAAAAATGAATGGAAGTACACTGAGCTACCACTGAGAGATTGGGTTTCTGTAAGTCCCCTCCTGAGTGCAAGTTCTTTTCTGAAGTTACCTGTGGAGAAAACATGACAAGTCACTTCAAGAAACAGCAAAATCATGTTTGGGACACAATTTACAAATTACTCTATTTAAAACTTTAATTTGTGATATTAATGACTGCAAAACACTTAGAATGACATTTGTTAAAGGCACATTTCATTTTAATGCATAGTGTACCATTCTAAAATATCCTAATTTCCTTACAAAGTGCTTGAGCAGCCACATACAGATAAAGTATAGCAAAATATATTTACAATCTAGGGTTTAAAATCTTAATCTGCCTAAAAATATTTAAAAAACTACAGAGATAAAATTAGTGCTTTCTTTCAGCTTAACTGGGTGAACATACCCTGCCCTCTAATTTTTTTAAAAATTTTTTTTTTTTTTTAGTGATTTACTTAGATTAAAAAAAAATTTCTGTACAAGATGTAGTTACAAAAAGGTATTTTTGAGGATACTTTCCTAAGTAAGTGTTAAGCACCCTGTTAGATGCTCATATATATATTTGGGAACCAAAAAGGGTGAGCTGACTGTACCTCAAAAGTATCGGTTTCAGCTAGATACAGGAACATCATTTGTTTCTTATTAATTAGAATCGGGAAACAAGTAATGCTGAAAAGTTGACTCACTCTGCCAAACGTGATTTGTAGAGCTGGTAAAGATGCCTGCCTTGTTCCTGGGGTGGGGGGTGGTGAGTGCCTGATTTAGACCTATTACCCATTTCCGCCCCCCGCAAGCCTCTCCCCTGCCTGACCCTGCAGGTCTGTCCAGCATCATGATTTTCACCAACCACCTTAGCGTTGCACACTGAAGTGGTTTGCGTTTCTTCTTTGAAGGAATAAAATTGCAAGTTCTGAATTCATTTGAGTGCTGATTCTCACTGTCTTAGCCCCTGAACAGCAAACTCCTGGCTAGGGTGAACCTGGGAGATTACATGTGCAATCAGCTCTGAATGGTGCTAGAGCAAGATTTATTTTCCAAGAATTAATGTTTGCCCACAGAACACCAGATGGCAAAAACCGGTCTTGGTTTACAAGTATGCACAGTGTCTGGTCTAAATTATTTTTCAACTTTTGAGGTACAGCTTTTAGTGTTAAGGGGTTTATAAAATATACACTGTTTTTATCAAAAATATTTATACATTCTGTTACAACATATTGCTTTTACCCTCAGTAACTGCCAATCTAAGTTCTGGAGTTCAGTGGCCTACATGTATACACATTTTTATTTTTTTCACTCAAGAGTTCTATGTTGTTCACTTGGCCACTGTGCAAAATCCATGAAGTGGTATAATTAAATTACTTGCCTGGACATAAGAATACATTACAACTTCCAAATATATACATGTTCACAGCATGTATACATTGAAAATCCTTATGTTTTCTAAAAGTGATATGATATTGTACAGCAGATACAGGATGATCTAGGTGGTTAGATACAGACCAGCTAACTTATCTGTCCACTTGGTGAGTGGGAAAGGCATGAGTCTGAGTACAGAAGTGGGTGGGCTTGGGAAATGCATATGCTTTTGCTCCTTGTGGTTAGACTGAGCAACATCCTTGTTACATTCTTCATTTCAACCAGGGTTTTAAGCCATGCTTAAAAAGCTTGAAGGCAAAACTGTTTGGCAAGTGGCTTTGGTAAACTTTCCGGATTTTTCTCTGTAATGGAAGCACTTACACTGTTGTTATCTCAAAGGCAAGGCGTTTAACGTTTTTCCTAATAAATACCATAGAAAATTTACAAAACAAGGCATATCTGTTCTCAATACCATTATTTTAAGAACACAAGATGAAGGTGTACATAGAAATGTGTAGTTTTATAGACTGCACAAGATAATATTTAACTGAAATTATTCGTCTTCTCCAGCTAGAACCATGCTCCGTGCGAGTGTCATCAGTATCCCAAACTTCTATTTCAGTGTGGCTGAGTAGAGAGAAGTGATTACCTAGCTCAAAGTCTGCTCTTCCCACTTAAGGCAGATACTTTAAAAAGTGACGTTATCTGCTGTAGAAGAGCGAGAGGAACAGTACAGATCCACGTGAGCCCGTGTGTGGGAAGCTTAATACAGCCTGGGTTCACCAACTCAGCTTAAGAACTCCATAGACCTGCTTTCCAGTGCTCAGATAAAAAACAATATACAAAGAGGCCACTCTTCACAAGAGTGTTAAAACAGTACTTAAAAGGATCTTCATGTGATTTTAAAAAAAAAACCAGAAGCTACAGGTGGCACAGAGAGCAATTGAAGGGTCGGTATGCATCTGAGAGAGGCATTGGTGTGAGCCAGTCAGCTGGGGTTTCACAGTGTCTAGAAGTTAACACCAATCAGCAATGTAATCAAAATCTCTGAACATTTCCTGCTCTTCTTCTGAAAGTATCCTGGGTTCCCGAGGTGGAGTGAGGATAGGTGCTTCAGAGGTAAATTCGTCATCAAAATTACTAACATCTTCTCGTCCTCTAATGGTGGGCACAAAAGGAGGCTTCACTTTCTTGGCCAGTAAAGCATTCCAATCTATTAGCTATAAAATAAACCAACCGAGGGTTAGTTTCCCGTCTCGGCTCCTTAGTGTCCTTAGAAATACTACTACTTTGTACTCACCCTGAAGAAGTGATGCTTTTTCACATCCTCAGCATCTTTCTCTCCAGCTCCAAGACGTCGCTCTGGATTTCTTCGTAGCAGCTGACAAAACATGCCAGATTTCAGTGCAAAAATTCAGGGGGAGGGGGAGGAACTAGGGAGGATGAGTCCTACTGTATAAGAGCCGACACCAAGATTGGGTGGACAGTGAAATTCATACTGCCCCACCTATAGAAAATCCTTGGTCCCCAAAGAAAGACAAAACTTCAGATGTGCAGAGCTAGAGCGCTCTTTTAGAGATGCCTGAACCAGTTAGTTAGCACAGTTCCACCAGCGGCCTAGCTCTGAACCAAGAGAGCAAGAAAACTAATCCATCTCACTGCAGACCTGTGGTACCAAGTCTTGGTACCTGAGGTGATTTGTGGGGCTAGTGTTCAGCACAGAGATACTGAAAAGCGTGCTTTTTGCTGGAGAGGATACAGAATTCACATAAGCTAGTATTTCTTGCTTTGCTCAGAACAATGACTACTCTGCTGTCTCCCATGCCCAGCTATTCCACAGCAGTTGATTTACCAAGAGAGGGTTGAATGCTGCTTTACACACCCAGCCAAATAAAAGGGCTTTCTAGGTAACACCAGAAGTTAGATGCTCCCACTTGTGAATCGTGCTGCTGTGAGCAGACCCCTGCTCCAGGCAGAGTGCCCAGCATCAGGGTGGGCTGATACATCCACAATGCAGCCATCAAAAAATAATGTCTGCTATATTATGTAAGAATTTCTCAGATGGGAACAGCGCGCACACAGCTACAACTAGTAAATGGCAAGCACAAAGTTCACGGTACATGTGTTCTGGGTGCAGCGTAGCAGTCCCCCGTGGATATTGGCATGGTAATTTTCACAGTAAAAATACCCTCCCCAGGCATCCTTCCTTCTTTCTCTAGACAAACACTCTCCCTGGGAGTAAGGAATCGATCGTTTTAAGCTATAGGACATTTATGCTATTACTTAAATATTTATGCCACAGTAGTTACTGTGACATGCTTTAACTTACGTGCTGCAGCACATTGCTGAATTGGGTGCTAGACTGATATTCAGTGTCAGACATTTAAGTGGAGAGGCTGCTTCCACAGGCTTTGAAGCACCTCCAGTAGATGCCTTTCTATCAACTGTGATAAGCTTCTAACTTAGACAGGTTCAAGCATCTTCTTTAGGTAAGTAGAGGCATTACACTAAGCAATAGCGCTAATAACAAGTTGTAAACAAAATCAGCTGTTCTTTGCCAAGAATAGGACTGCAGATGCCAGGGTACGGTGTTCCCTGCCCCAGCTGGAATGAAACCAAAAAGATTTAGAAGTCTTTGAATTCAAAAATTCATGTGACAACGTTAATCTACCGAATCGGTCAATGCAGCAGTGTTCTGCTAGGAAAAGAGAACTTAACTTCTCTAGCTAGGTACGACTAGGAAACTTTGTTCGGGGGGAAGACAGAGCCTCTCGTGTTTTACATTTTAAAAAGAAAGACTTGCTCCTGAATAAAGTGGAATGGCACTGCCAATTTTCATTTAAGGTGATAGGCAGCGTGGCACAGCATAAATGAAGCAAGTCTGAAATTTAATTGTAGAAAAAAAATAGCAAGTGTAGGTTCTTAGAATATTTTGTTCCTCCCAAAAGTAATTAATTTCCTTAACGTTGCAGAGGAAACAGGATAAGAGTGGGACACTGTAATATTATTACTATTATGTTCTTACCCGTCTCATTATAGAGATGGCTTCTGTAGACAGAAATCGTGGATATCTTACTTCATCATTTACAATACTGTCAAACACCTCTTCTTCATCATCTCCAGGGAAGGGAGACTATAATGAAAGTAATAAAAAAAATACTATGAAACAGGCTTAAAGATCACTTACAAGATATAATCAGCTGACGGTTTGGAATTAGACACCCTGAAATGAAGTCTTCCTTTCCCCGGAAACAGATACGGTAGTTTTCCATAAGGAAGAGAGAAAAGTAAGGCAAGTTGGTATTATCCCTTAATTCTTACTAAAGGACTATGCTTTAAAAATGTGCTTTTAGAAGTAGAAACACCTAAAACTGGGATCTTCTTTGAACTCTGACACAAGATATACAGGGAATGTGGAAAGTACATATCAGCGCTTCTTTGGGACAGCTGCCATTCACAAGTAACATGGTCAAGACTAATTTGTTTTTGTAGTATCTTCAGCATGTTACAGCTCAAGGGTTTTCAAACGGTTTTGAAGTGGCCTGACAGCTGTAGGTGACACCCTACAAGCTTTTTGTCCTTTTTTACCTGAAAGGAAGTGAAAGAAAGTTGAATGATCTTTTTTGAAAAAGAACAAAACGACGAGCAAATCTATAGTTTTTCTCCAGTTTTTAGCATGTAAGCCATCATTGTGCCACCTGGGGGATACTATAACAAAATGGACCAGAAGGTAAAGCAATCTATGCAATGGCAAATAACTATTCAATAGTAATTTATTTATACCAGCTCATTTACATGGAGCTGGGGCAGTCTGTTTTAGTGCATGTGTAATTCAAATAGTAAACAGCATTGCATTTGGCATAATCTTTCACTATTGTGCAGTTTTATGCATTAAAGTTCACTTCCTTACAAGTTACAGGAGTTAAGGAGTTTATTTTCTCCCGAAAAGCATTTGAAAGCAGAAGACTGCTAGAGCTGTACGCATCCAAATTTGACGATAATACATGTGTGCTGGAAACCAAGTTCCCCAAAACCGGATGTGCTATGTTCTTGCTTAGAGACAGTGATATTAAAGTGCCATTACTGGAATTTGATTTAAGGCATAATGATGTAATTGTAAGTGGCTGCTCAGTATTTAATACTTCCTTTGAAGCACATTAAGATGCCTGCTGTAAAAGTAGGTATGCCTATACATACTGTATGTACAAGTATTGATACAACTGTGACAGGTAGGGCATATCAGATGTTGACGGGCCGCTATCTTGAGTTTTGTAACCTTTTTAATGTATATTAGTTTTATGACTCCGTTGTATCTTACTAGAACTTACCTCACCCACTAGCATCTCATAGATAAGTACACCAAGACCCCACCAGTCTACAGCTCTTGTGTAGGAAGTTTCTGTCAGCACCTCTGGAGCAAGAAATTCCGGTGTGCCACAGAATGTACTTGTTCTGTCTCCAAATCCCATTCCTGAAAAGTTACAGTTAATGAAAAGCAAGCAGTATTTTCTGCCACTCTACAACCTATTCCTCCAGCAAGTAAAACCTCTCTCTAGAGCAACTTCAGCCAATACTGTAATTCCAGGGCTTGTCCTGAAGGCTCAGGCCAAGGAGGTAAAACATTCCCCCATTCTTCCCTCCCATGCCCTTGTTCCACGTGTGTTTCAGTATAAGTTTTTCTATCCCGACCTATATGCAATGAGCCAAATTAAACATCCAGTTACACCTTTGTCACTCAGTTATCTTTGCTTGGAAAGATACAAACAATCTTATACTGTATTTCTACTAGCTAGTAGAAGAAAATGTGGTACACTAGTTTAGTCAAACATGCTTACTATGGATGCTTCTGTAGTGGCAAAACTACATGTAGTGAAGTAAAACATGGGAGTGTAGTGAAACAACTTTGAGCAAAATAAGCCCTGTATATTTGCAAGAGGGGCACAGTTTGGGACATCAGCACCACAAGGACTGATGTGACACTACAAGTGGAGGTGCTGCAGAAAGCTTAAGAAAACCATTTGTTGTAGTAGTCAGTAAAACCAAAGAGCTTTCCTTGTCCTCGCTTCCTCTTGTCATTTATGGAACTTGTTTGTAGCTAAAGTCACAGGACTTGCCCTATTAAAGACAACAGTAATGTTTGAACACCTACCGAATTTACTAAATTCCCTCTTAGGCTATCTAAAAGGAAAAGATATGGAGGACAGGCTCTTCAAACTGGAGAAGGAAACGGACCTTTCCAGATCTTCCCCCGCAATGGGATTTGAGAAAGACACTGCCATTTCAGTTGCTACCTCTATTTTATGTCTTCTTTGAAAGGTAGTTGCCGGTAGTGGGATTCTTGAAAGTAACTTTCTAGCATCTAGGCTTCCCTTTTGGGATAAATTTCTCTATTTTAGCCATAGTATACTTTGCATGTCATTTCCATATACTTAGAGTTGCGACTATTTCAGAGATTAAAAAAAAAAAATAGATACTGAATTTGTAAAAACGTAAGAGTGAGGTATGGATTATAATGGTACTTGATTTCATTGTACAGTGCCAACATGTTTAGAATGAGGAAAAACACCTAACGCTTTTTCTGCTAACTTGTAAAATGCAGCAGTATGCCTAATTAATAAGCAGAGATATGATGAAGTAAGAATCGGAACAGGTGATGCTCACAACTGGAAAAAAAAAAAAAAAAAAATAGGGCTGTGCTCAGATGCTCCTGATATTTCCCTGTTAAGGAACTTCCTCCTGTCTCCATATTTGTACAATCAATCAGAGATGTATTTTTTCCTTCAAATGATACGGGTAAGTATACACCATACACATTTGGCGGTCCAATAGTCTCAAGGAACAGTCAAGGGTAAGACAGGCTATGGAATTCCCCTAGAAAGAAAATTTAAGGGCCATTACCTTCTTTGCAAAGACCAAAGTCAGCAATTTTCACGAAGCCTTCTGTGTCCAGCAATAAGTTATCCAACTTCAAATCTCTAAAGGAACATTTGAGAACAAAATTTCACCACTGATGTTTCTTCCGTACTCTTCAGAATAGCTGAAATTCTTCTGTTGGGAAGGGGTCAATGACTACTTACCTGTATACTATTTTGTGTTCATGTAAATACTGAAGTCCAAGAACCACACATGCAGCATAGAATCTGTTGAAAAAGTTAAAGTTAAAATTTCAATGGATTTTAGTCTTGCTTTTCAGAATGTGAAGTCCGTTATTATTGATCTTTTTTACTAACCATTCTCTGAAGATTACCAATTGTTTTTTCAGGTACAGATTAGTTTTATACAACGCCAGAGTTTTAAAGCCAGATGGCAAAATGCTTAAACTTGCAGCCTTCAAGCTGTAGTATGTTCGCTTGGCCTGGAGGATAAACTTTCTGTAGTGTCCACTGCCATGCCATTGAAGGAATTCTAATTTGGCTTATTCTTTCCTTTTTTAGCCTTGTCTGCTATTTTAACTTTTCATTTAGCTTTTTTATGTAATCTTTACAAAAAAAGTATTATAAAATTAAATTTTGTATATAATTTTTGAATTCAATGTAGATTCAGGCACATTAAACCTGCAGGTGTCTTTCTTCTAACAAAATCAGTTAGAATCTCTGACCCTTTTAAAAACTTAAACAGTATTTACTGAAATGACATAATGTAGAGGCATGCGGTGATAAAGATCCTAGTTCTCATCCAGTGAACGAAGTGCCCTTCACTTAATGCCACAAAAAGGGATGGATACTCACACTGCTCTTGGTTCAGAGAAGACATCGGTATGAATGTGCATCATCAGATCCCCACCAGCAGCATATTCCATTACAAAGCAAACGTGATCTTTGGTTTGGAAACAAGCAAAAAGGTTCACCAAGAAGGGATGTCTTACACTATTCACAGTTTCGAATATTCGCTTTTCGCACATCAAGCTGCAAACAGAAAATCAGTAAAAATTTCAGGTTGAATCCTGAACCACAATTTTTCAACTCCCAGAAACCATTAGTAATTTACACCTCATGTTTCTTCCTCTATTCCTCAGGATAAGATAA
>WAAD01006126.1:16373-49523 GCA_013389945.1 Fregata magnificens
TCCTTTTTTCAATGTCAGGTATATAAAACTTGTAGATAAAATGGAAAGAGATCCTGTGCGACAGCAAAAGTATGCACTGTTAAGTCTCAATTAGCAGATGAGGTTTAGCAAAGGACTGCTTTCTTGAGTGACTGATAGCATGTCTTTTCATTAAATGAGATAGTGTGATCTGTGGTGCTGTGTAGCAGTCTTGGCTCCTCTTTTGGATGTTATAATTAATAGTGCTGACCTCTGACTGTAAAAAGATACAAAGTAAACCTATTATACAAAAGCAATTGTATAGTAATTTTCAGGAAGAGTGGCAGTGATATTAATTTGGGATTCAGCTGCTCAGAAAATAATAGAGTATACTGTGACCTGGATTTTTTTCTTGTATTTTCACCCAATATTTTGAATCTTCTTTCTGCTGCTGTAAAGTTGGTAGAAGATAGGCAGAAGTGTACCTAGAGGAAATGGGACTAAGCAAATGGTATTAGCTTATTGATCCTTATCTGTTAAAGAATGGCCTGGTGTTATTTGTCTTTTTAACAGGAAAAATTACATACTTCAGCAGAAATAATGATGTATTTCCATTGCGTATGAAAGTAAAGTTACTTTTCGTAAAGTCACCTGGCCACCTGTCAGTGGCTAAGTGGCATTTCAGTTGAACTAACTGGTGTGAACATAGAATGAAATATAGTTGCTGTCAGAATCCCAGTGTTATATTTTGAAGATGCAAGCTTATACAAGTACTAACTCTTTGATATTCTTTTTGGTTTTTTTCTTACTCTCATTACTGGAAAGAAGTATTTAATGAAAAATACCAAAAAGCAGTACAGTTAAGTTATAATAATAGTTAAGTATTTAGTATTTATAAGATTTTCTTTTCTAGACTAAGATAACTTCAGCTTAGTCAAAAGTGAGGCATAAAAATTAATTAGAATTCCCTTCAGGAGGGTTTCTGGGTCACTATGCCTTTCATAATAATGTAAAAATATTTGTCTAGACAAGGTAAGTATCTATTTAATACACAAGTACTTCAGTTATTTTAAAATTAAAACAGTTTTTCTCATAGTTTGATCATCTGCTTATATGATTAGATAGTGTAACATTGGGTGCTGTGTAAGTGAGCCTGTCTGTACTAAAGGGTTAGAGAGTGTGGTGGGTTGATGCCAGCCAGCAGCCAAGTACCCACACAGCCGCTCACTCAGTCACTTCTGCCGCGGGACATGGAGAAAATAGAAGGAAGGCAAGAAGACTCATGGATTGAGATGAAGACAGTTTAATAGGTGGAGCAAAAGCTGTGCTCACAAGCAAAACGAAATAAGGAGTTTATTCACTATTTCCCATTGGCAGGCAGATGTTAGCCGCTTCCTTGGGAAGCTGGGCCTCAGCATACATAATGGTTACCTGAGAAGACAAACACCATAACAATGAACATCGCCCCTTCCTCCTCCTTTCCTTGAGCTTTGATTGCTGACTGTGATATGTGGTATGGAATATTCCTTTGGTCAGGTGGAGTCAGGTGTCCCCACACTATCCCCTCCCAGCCTCTTGTCCACCTCCAGTCTACTTGCTGGGGGCCAGAGTGGGAAAAAGAGAAAGCCCTGAGGCTGTGCAAGCACTGCTCAACAACATTCAAAACAGTGGTATGTTATCAACCTTGTTTTAGTCACAAATCCAAAACACAGCACCATACAGGCTGGTGTGAAGGAAATTAACTGCATCTCAGCCAGACCCAGTAGAGAGAGAAAACCAGAATTGTAGTTATATTTAAGAACATCATATGCTTTCTGGTCTTTTCAGTGGTACATACTGTTGAGTATTAAAACATGTATTCAGTCTCATAAACAAATGTGTACTGGAAGTATTTTATTACCTGGTAACGTCTTGTAATACATCAGCATTATTTGTGTTTTCATTAAGCTAAACAGTAACCCTCTTAAATTAAAAGCAGAAAGTGATGGCTGACTGAAAAATTTAAATTGAATGATGATATTAAATCTGTCTCTACAAATTGGCTTTTTTGTAGCAGAAGATCCTGCTTTGAAGGTGTAGTGGTTATTGGTTAACTGTTAGCAAGTGACATGCTAATAACTGGCCCAAGGGCTTAAAAAGAGATGCTGATAAACTAATGACAGTATAATTAAGCTGGGTAGGAGTAAAATAATGCCCGTCTCCAAAGCATACCATAGAATTAATAAAACGGGAGTCTTTAAGAGAAGAGTCATTGCACCTTTTTAATTACTGTGATAATTGTATGCTGCTTGGCTGTTCCCTAGGGGTCTAGTGAACCACTCGGAGAGTTGAAGCAGTATGCTAGACATTCAGTAATCTTAATAGTTCTCCAAAGCATTTGAAATATGTTTTCATTTTAGCAAGACAAGATTTCAGAGGCTTGTAATAGACAAGTCCTATCCGTAACTTTAGTAAATAAAAGCATCTATAATTAGAATGCAAAGAAAAAAATCTCTCCAGACTTGGCTGCATCACCGTCAGTGGAGCAGTTACATACTCTCTAAAGTGCTTTGCTTCCTTTTGATGAAATGTAATGTAAGTGTAAGTGCTCTTTCAGTGTAATATTCAGGTCTGGAATAGATTTAACCTAGAACATGTAGTTCAGGTTTGAAAAAGAGGGGTTTAATGGTTTTTGGCAGTTGTGAACCACATTTGAGTCAGACATAGAAAAAAGGGTTTGTCTCGTTTCAAGGTCTGAAACCAAGGCCTCTGCAGGTTGTCTGAAATTTGAATCACCAGTAGCTATGCTCAAAGCTCCCTCTTCCCACAGCTGTCTGATATGGTGTTATGAACCTAGAAGAGTGCTGCCATTTAAAATAGAAGGGGGGCGGGGGGAGATGGGAAGAAAATTCATCAGTTGTAAAATAAGAATTCCAGAGTAGTCACTCACAATTAGAGTTATTTAGGGCCAGGATATCAGAATGCTTCACTCTTCAGACACCATTATCTGAGGAATAAGACTGTTAGCTTGTTGTGAGGCTCGCAATGCCAACCACTGCTGTAGAGACCTCAGTCACCCAGCCATTGCTAGCAGCTAAATAGCAGCACAAATATTTGAGCCAAAGAAATCACCTTGGATGTAGGCACAGAACCAACAGTGGCTCTACCGTATGGGATATAATAAGTTTGAGGATCTGAGCCTGGATAGTTATAAAAAAAGCCCTGTTATCCCTTACTGAAGTAGACTGGGAATCCTCTGGTGCCTGAAAAAGTCCAGAATCAAATCTTCTCTAAATATGACCCAAAACCAGTGGAACTGTCTGTAGTAAAACCTAAGTAGGAATGTTGAAGGATTAATAAGGTAGGCTATGTTTTGTAGTTTCCTCTTATCCATATCAATATTTCTGTCGGTAGAGTTACTTATTTTAGTGCTTTGCAACATATTTTGTCTTTGACATGCATTGCACGATACAAATCTTGATCCAGTATGTCCCTGCACTCTGACGGTGAGGCAGTGCCCCAGTTAAAAGAGTCTCCTGGAAAACTAAGAACTGCTAAATGAGCTCCTGCAAATTTTTTTGCTATGGCCTCTCTGTTATGAAACTTTATTTCTAAACAGTGTTGTCCCTTGAATCTGCTGGTGAACAGATATAGCTTAAAGTCAGCTACCTTAGGAAGAAGAAGTAAAATAAAATCCCCTCTTCTGCTAAGGGAGGGGATTTTTAAGGCCTTCTAGGGAAAATAGTTGCCTTTTTCTCATCATGTTTCTTTTTTCACTGTGACGTTTGGAATAATCCTAGAAAATTACTCCCTTTCCTGAACCAGAAAACTCTATTGGAATTTAAGAAAATAAAAAATAAATAAGAAGACTGCCATGAAAGAAACTTTTGATGGACTATTCCCAAATTGTGGGGTTTTTTTAACAGTCAGAACTCTATTTCTCTGTGCTAAGACACAATTATTGGTCTGGAGTATTTCCAAAAACAATCACTGTCAATTTAACCAGTAATTTTCCAGGCAGAGAATTCACCCATACCTCATACAAGGAAGTAACAGGAATGTTTTAATTTACATAGTTCATTTTGCTGTGTCTTCTACCCCATCACCTGAGCTTGTCAGGAGGAAAGCTGTTACTACCAGTACAATTGAGCTCTTGAATCACTGCTGCAGGTTAGTTGTAAACTGTCTGTTAGTCCTAGAAAGCTTTGTTACAATCTGGAAGAACAGAGCAGAGGAACTTTTTAAATACCCATTCTGAAAGATTATTCTTTTTCATTTTGCTCACTGCTTTGGCTTCAGCTGGGTAATTTTCCAAGGTGTCAAAATTATTTTGCTAGTTCTGTGCTGCCCACTGGCATCCACTGGCATTGTGAAAAAGTCTACATGTGCCAAAATGCTCACTGATGGAATGAGCATCTTCTTCCCTCTGATCAATTAAGACCTCATCTCCTGTTACCAGATCCTGAAAATGATCAGACATGGACCAGAGCAACAGCACTGTTTTTACTTGGGAATGTTATCTAAGTTCCCTGTTTTCTCCTTTTCATTGCTAAAAGGTGTACATAACTTAGAAGCATATAAGGTCTATAGTATGGAAATACAGTATTCACATAGGCAACGTAGGTTCACTCTGTTGAAAATTGTAGCCTGATCCAAAGCCAAAGTATAAAACTCTTAATCTTCCCCATCTACCCATTTTAGATAGTCCCTACCAATTATAGAGTACTTTGCTGTCATACACTCTCTAACTGCATCACGTTGCAACAGGCAAAAGTATCTTTAAGCAGGTGGTATGGCCCAGCAGCTGTCTTGAACCCTGCATGCAAAGTCAATGTGCTCAGGTACGCCAGATAGTACTCCATGCCACTACTTTCCTCCTTCCCCATGACATGGAGCACTTCCCAGGTCCTACAAGATGGACAGTCTGCAGGCCCTACTGTATGACATTCTGAATACTCAGTCATCTTTGCAGTTGGTCTTCCCTGTTTTCCACCCTCCCATCTTCTTTTGTCATTAATTCTGTAGTTAGTCTCTCCCTTTGTCAGTGTTCACGCCCTAGCCTGTCTTGAATCTCAGTGGTACTTACTGCTTATTTCCAGGCCCTTCCCCGTTCTGTATCACTATTAGGAAAGATGAGTTCCATCCTAAGAACTTCTCTAGGTTGAAATGGTGGCTTCCTTTCTCTGTCCCTGCAGGCTTCTTTGGATCTTCTGACCTTTTTGTCTCAAGAAAAGAGGAAGGATCTTTGTGTCACTGGGAATTAAGTTCTTCCTTCTTGTTGCTAAACCTTGGGGGACTGTCTGTGAATGGGTTCAGTTTTTTTCAGGCATATAATGAAATCTTAACATCGCTTAGTTTTGTGATCATAAGAAAATGTCAATGTGAAGCTGTACTGCAGGTTCTTTTCTACAGCTCTTTCTCAGAACTTAGCAATTTTCTCAGAAGTTTGAACCAAGGTTGTGCAGCTGTGTTGTATCAGAGCTAGACCTCAGATCACAGACACCTGAACCCTGAGGAGGAGGGTTGCAGATATCGCACCATTTTATTTTCCGTGGAAAAGTTCAACGGTATTTCTAAATTCACCATTCCAAACCTGAAGCTGTAATAAACTTTAGTAGGAAGTTGCATTGATTTATCAGAACAGGAAGTCCACAGTGAACTTACGTTTGATGTACGTTTTTATTGTGAAAGTAAGTTACAGTTTTAATAGAAATTTGAAATGAAGAATACCTACTGTATCATCCTTTCTCCTAATGCCTTTCTGATACACAAATCGTTCCCATATAAGGTCCACTTTTTCATAAGGGTAAAAGCTAGTGTTGGATTTTCTGCAGTGTAGCAGGTGAATCACAGCTTTTGGATGTGCAGAAGGTAAGCTGATAGATTTTCATAGAATTCCAAGAAAATATTACCTAGTGGGATGTATGTCCATGTCTCTGTGTCAGTTGTCACTTAACTCTGATTAGGAAACAAAAAAAAAGCATCATCTTGGAAAGGGCACTACTGAAAACACAAATGGCGTCCGGCTGTGACTACTGTATGAAAGTTCTTCATTGGCAGCCACTTGCCTGGAAACAAGCATGCAGGTTGTTCCTTACTGAGCTGATTTCTCTGATGCTGTCTTCCAGAACAGCCTTCCCTTGTGTTATTGGAGATCTTGGGTCAAGAAAAACCAAAATAATCCAAATTCCTCTTTCAATCCAGTTCTCCTCCTCTTCGTCTCACAGTCTAAAATTCCCCTTTGGGAGTCCTTTAAGTTGATGAAAGCAAAAAAAAAAAAAAAAACAAACCAGTAAACAGCAGGAAATGCAGCTGCAACAAATGCCATTCCTATCTTCAAGAAAGGCAAGAAGGAAGACGCAGGGAACTACAGGCCAGTCAGCCTCACCATAATCCCTGGGAAGGTGGTGGAACAACCAATCTTGGAAACCCTTTCCAGGCACACAAAGGACCTGGAACCATGACCAGGAGAAGTCAGCATGGATTCACAAAGGGGAAGTCATGCTTGATGAACCTGATAGCCTTCTGCAATGAAATGGTTTGATAGGTGAGGGGAGAGCAGTGGAGATATTCAAAAGCTGTCTGGATGTGGTGCTGAGCAGCTGACTCTAGTTGGCCCTGGTTGAGCAAGGGTGGGGTAGGGGGTGGCTGGACCAGATGGGCCAGACCCTTCCTATCTCAACCATTCAGTGATTTGTCGAACTCTGGGAAGAGGAGCTGTCACCATGGTTTCTATTAAATTCACCTGGACTCTGCTTTCACAAGCAGGGATGTATCATGATCTCTCCACTGTATTCCTGTCCTTCCCTGAGGCTGTATGAAGAGTGAGGTACAGTGTGATGGAAGGACTCTTTATCATAGACATTGAGTTCTACCACATCATTCTGGATGCTTCTTCATATTTGTGGTTGCCAATGATAGGGAAAAATAAACATTTTCTTTTAGAAAATAAAACATTATCAGGGTATCTGCCCTTTTATCCCAAGTGTGTCCGTCCTTTGCAGGGGAAATCGGAGGTTGGTTCTCCATTCAGTGAATCTTCAGCCTGTGCACACAAACACTTTTCCTATTATCAGCAACCAAACAAGCTGGTGTTATGAAGAAATTACTAATCCCTGCACTTTTAGTGCCGGGTCCTGCACTTTGGTCACAACAACCCCATGCAACGCTACAGGCTTGGGGAAGAGTGGCTGGAGAGCTGCCTGGCGGGAAAGGACCTGGGGGTGCTGGTTGACAGCCAGCTGAACATGAGCCGGCAGTGTGCCCAGGTGGCCAAGAAGGCCAACAGCATCCTGGCTTGCATCAGGAATAGTGTGGCCAGCAGGAGTAGGGAAGTGATCGTGCCCCTGTACTCAGCACTGGTGAGGCTGCACCTTGAATACAGTGCCTAGTTTTGGGCCCCCCACTACAAGAAAGGCATTGAGGTGCTGGAGCGTGTCCAGAGAAGGGCAACGAAGCTGGTGAAGGGTCTAGAAAACAAGTCTTATGAGGAGCGGCTGAGAGAACTGGGATTGTTTAGTCTGGAGAAGAGGAGGCTGAGGGGAGCACCTTATCGCTCTCTACAACTACCTGAAAGGAGGTTGTAGTGAAGCGGGTGTTGGACTCTTCTCGCAAGTAACTAGTGATAGGACGAGAGCAAATGGCCTCAAGTTGCGTCAGGGGAGGTTTAGATTGGATATCAGGAAAAATTTCTTTACTGAAAGAGTGGTTAAGCATTGGAACAGGCTGCCCAGAGAGGTGGTGGAGTCACCATCCCTGGAGGCGTTCAAAAAACATATAGATGTGGCACTCCAGGGCCTGGTTTAGGAGGCATGGTGGTGTTGGGTTGATGGTTGGACTTGATGATCTTATAGGTCTTTTCCAACCTTAATGATTCTATGATTTTGTGTCTTCATCAGTCCCTAAATACATATTTTGGTTTAGTTACAGCATTCAGAGGTCTCACTGGAGAAACAGAACATTTTCCCTCCCCACGACCTGAAGGGGGGCTGTACTGGCAGGAAGAGGACAGGCAAACTCCTGCAAAGATCTAGGTCTGTTGGCCCTTTCTCTGACACGTGGGCTGGAGCGTATAAGGAATGTAGACACATTCTAGTGATGAAAAGGTTACGGAGTATGAAACCTGGCTGTCAGATCGGTTTGTTTTGAGGAGCTCCTCGTTATAATGAGGAGAAGCATGTAGGATTCTTTCCTGACAATTACAGCTGGATTAATATAGGGGTGGAAACTGAGTGTTTGTAAAAGGAACTGCCAGGTAGGACTGTCTTTGGTCATGTAAAAAGCAGTCGTATAAATGGAGACTTCATTCTTTGCTTTATTAGATTCCCATTTCAAAACATTTGCAGAGGAAGAAATTAACCTGCTCTTTGAGACAAATGAACCTTCACCATCGTATAGCAAACCTGAGGGGGAAAATTATTAATTTCACATCTGCCAGGCAGAGGGAATGTGAAGAAAACATAATGACCCTTGAGAAAAAGTAGATAATATGATTTCTCCTATGACATGTCTCCATCTCCAGATATGTTGCAGTCTCTGATTAATTATAAGGATAAGCTCAAAAAACATGCACTCAAAAAACTATTTTACCCAACTTTGATTTAGGAAGAATTTCTCGGTATGGAGTGAAAAAATCCCAGCAAGTGGGGAGTGTACTGATTATATAGAAAAGACTGTATGTGGGCACCTTTAATAGAAGTGATAAATAAGGTATACTTGTGAAAAATACTGATAGAACATTCCTTAGTATTATTCTGTTCTGAACAAACTGAACATGCACCATTCCATGGATGCTTTGGGTCTCACTTTTCAGAAGTATTATCACTGCAGATTTAAATAAATGCATTGGTATTCTATTATTAAAAGCAATTAGAAATATAGAACAGGGAATGCTTTGGGTATAGATGCCTTCCCTGTGAAGTTCCACAGGTGCCTTGATTTATCCTTAACAACTTTCTGCTGAGCACTTTCTTCCCTCTTCTGAGGGCAATTTTCATATTAGTTATTCCAGTTTTCACTTCCAGTTATGCCATACTGCCCTCCAGTTTGTCATGGTTTAACCCCAGCCGGCAACTAAGCACCACGTAGCCGCTCGCTCACTCCCCTCTGGTGGGATGGGAGAGAGAATTAGAAGGGTAAAAGTGGGAAAACTCATGGGTTGAGATAAAGACAGTTTAATAGGTAAAGCAAAAGCTGCACATGCAAGCAAAGCAAAACAAGGAATTCATTCCCTACTTCCCATCAGGAGGTGGGTGTTCAGCCATCTCTGGGAAAGCAGGGCTCCATCACATGTAACAGTTACTTGGGAAGACAAACGCCATCATTCTGAACGTGCCCCCCTTCCTTCTGCTTCCCCCAGCTTTATACGCTGAGCATGACGTCATATGGTATGAAATATCCCTTTGGTAAGTTGGGGTCAGCTGTCCTAGCTGTGTCCCCTCCCAATTTCTTGTGCACCTGGCAGAGCATGGGAAGCTGAAAAAGTCCTTGACTAGTGTAAGCACTGCTCAGCAATAACGAAAACATCCCTGTATTATCAACACTGTTTCCAGCAGAAATCCAAAACATAGCCCCATACTAGCTACTCTGAAGAGAATTGACTCTATCCCAGCCAAAACCAGGACAGTATATAGGCAAACTTCACTTCATTATTAATAATGCTGATCCTTTGGCAAAAACATTAGTAAATGGGACAGGAAAGGATGGCTTTTCCTCTGACTTAGTCAATGGAGAAGGTTTTATCTGAAACCAAAGCAAAATCTTTTATACATTTGAAGTGGCCAAAGTATATTTACTTCTTCAATTTATGTCTAAAAGAATAACTAATTATGCGTGCCTGAGCGTGTGGATGTGTATATATACATACACACACACACACACGTATCTCCATCAATCCAGCTCTCTTTCTCCTTCGTATGTATGTATGACTCTATCCCCCTATAGACCAAAGGGGATTTAGGCTCTAAAGAACAGGGGGTTTAATTAAAAAAAAAAAAAATTGGTTGAGTGAACTTCTGAGCCATCTGTTTTAGGAGCCAGGAAAATAAGATGTCCCATAGACAATGGAAGTCTTAATTTCTGAAAAATTTGTCCACTAAATATTGCCACCTTATGATGGTAATCCCATTTTCCCTTATGACAGACCTGCAAGGCAAGAGGCAGCACCGAATTAATGAGGAATCTGCTGTTAAATGGAGTATTTGATGTTAGACTTCTGCTTGTCTGCCCTGAGCCTCCTGAATGAGGGCACTAGTTTGGCACTCTTTCATCTTCTGGAATTAAATTCTGGCAGGACTCTTTCAAATTTGTTTAAATTTGAAACAAGTTATTTGGATGAAATTTGCCAATGGTTTTAAAGGGTACTGAGAGATGGAAATGGATGGACAGGCATGCTCCTCTGTATTATTATTTAAGACTTACCCTTTTGTTTAAGACTGTTAGACCATGTGCTGTCTTGCCCGGCAGCTTTGGCCAGTTGTAAAAACACATAACCGCACAATTCTATTGGAGCATCTGTGAAGCGTGAAACGTCCAGGAATTATGTAGAAACACTTAATTTTTGAACCTTTTAGTTCTCTTTTTTTAGAAAAATTGCTTACAAAAAAGTAAAATCAAAGGTTTGCAGAAGGAATGGCGCACAAATTCTACTGCACTTCAAAGGAAAACGAACAATGACACCCCTCAGGTACTTCCATTTTTTTCAGTGCTTGGGAAGCATTTTGGCTTTGCAGATGCCAATGAAGAAATATCCTGACTTTAGAGGAAAAAAAATTCTCTCTTTCTCTTCAGGGTGCTAGGTCACTGCAGTGCTGTAAATAGGTAATGCTGTCCTACAGTCCAAGGATCTCTCTGGTCAGCAAGTATGCATCATGTTTCTGTGTACAGAAAAATAAAGTTGAGACAGTTTAAAGGGTGCTAGACCTCCATTTCTATAGATTTAAACTAATAGTTTTGTTTGGTAATACATCTAATTACTGCTGAGTGTGTTGGTTAGGCAGGGAGGGGCATCCCTGTGGAACAGATTCTTCCAGACTCTTATAGGCAACAAATGTTTGAGGGAGGAAGGCTGCTCTATGTTCTTTTTTGCTACTCTGTACCTACATTGCTAGATGGATTCTGGCCCTCCAAAAAATAAAACGTTTGACTGTGAAGACATTGAGCAAGCAAATACTTACTTAAATATCTAAAAGGAAATAAGAAATAAATTTGGGAAACAGTGCATAGCATTATCATGAAATACTGTATTAAAAGAATTAAATGGAGATTAAAATAAGGCTGCCAATGAAGTTAATGATTTAGGGCTCTTGCATTTCAGTACTTATGTTCTTTCACCCACAGGATGATCTTTTTTAGAATGAGAAGTATGACCAACCATCTAAAATAATTTTAACAATTGTGTTTTCAAATTTATACTTCTGATGTCTGCATTTAGCTGTTTTTCAATATACACCATCCTTTGAGCACCCTTTTTATTATTTTAAATATATTAAAAACTACCTGTGCTTATTCATTCTGTTAAGCTTGATCTGTTTCCTGGTAAGGAAAAAAGAGGGTTTTCTTTTGGGAAAGGGAGAGCTCAGTTTTATCCATTAATTCATGATTCATAACTTTCAAAAAGCTCTCTGAAGGTGTTTTGGTCCAGAAATTTTGCAGTAGAAAATGATGTTTATAGTGGACTGTTATCTTTTAGTATTATACATATGGGAAAATGCATGTAAAGCAAAAAGGCAATAATAAGTGTTTACTCTTGACACACAGAAGTGCCTTTTCATTTCTAAAAATTTATGTTCTTTGGAAACAAAAATCAAACTGTCTGTCAGTTGCTCTTTGTTTTGACTGTTTCTGCAGATGTTTTGTTTGCAATTAGCTTAAAAAAAAAAAAACCACCAAAAAAATATTCAATAATTTACTTAATTACTGTTGTAGAGCGTTGAATTTGAGAGGATGACCTGATGTGTAACTGGCATGTTTGGCCAAGTAAATGAAAAAATAACTTTTAATGACCTGAGCATAATTATAGATGACTTTGGAATGACAACTGGCAAAAATCGTTCTATAATTAAATTTCCATTATAAAAGTTTCATCTTTTTTGTCTGACATGTAAGGCTAGATTGTCAAGAGTATTCATTTATAAGAGGAAGAATTAGAGAGCTATAATTTATAATTCAGGATAATCAATGAAAGCATTTCTTTTGTCAAGAAACCTTTCACTGACAAATAGCATTGCATTGTTGTTTTAAAAAGAAACTAAAAATTCTTTCGTTATTTATTTCACTTACTGTAAAAGGAGATGAAAAATTCTGGTGGTTGAATTAAGTCTTGCAGTAATTCAGAGTTATACTATGCAGATAGGGCTTCTCAGTCTGTTTTTCTCTTTATTAACATTAACTTTGTCTTAGTCTATATCTAAGACTGTTCATGAAGAAGTAGGATCTTTATAAGACCATCTTATCAATGTTCTGTTTAATCTTGAACAGAGTTGTTTCTAATATAAGAAATGGTAACATTCTGATTTTCAAACTTTCCAATTATTGACTGAGATGGACCCTTTGCCTTCCGATACTGGGGTCTCAAAGAAAATGAATAAAAACATTATGAGGCTACCCTGTTCATTTCTATATAATCTTTCAAAGGGAGCTCCAGCAAAGATTAATATTTTAAAAAGTTTTGGCACCATATTTTCAAAGGCAACTGCAAAGCTCAGAATCGCTCTCATTTAATTAACAGATGGGTGATGCTTCTTCCATACACTCATTTGAGCTCCGTATTTACAGAAGTATTTTGTGTGCTTTTGTTATCACTGTTAATTAGACACAAGTCTACTCCTTGTACACTGATTCCTCTTACTATACTATCTGTTCATTATTTAAACAAAGCATATATGCTATTAATCTCAAAATATGACTCTTATGTACACGGAAAAGTTGGACTCTTGACTAAGGAAAAATGCCTTTCATCTTACTTATGAATCTGTTAAAACAATGAATCTCTTTCTGCTCTATTAACATCACAGAATAGTTTGGCATGAATCTTCCAAAGCTAATTTATTTTATTCTGTGTTACAGTGACACAATCTCTGCTAAGCAGTTAATGTACAATGTTGTACTGAGTTCCTAAAACAACTGACTTGAAAATAGGTTATTTTCATAATGATAATTTTCAGAGACTGTCCACTAAAATTCAAAGTGATCATTTACTTCTGTGTGTACTACCACTTTATTGTTAGTCTTTTGACTATTTGACTATTTTGATGATTGATTATGAAAGCAGCCAGTGTTAATATCCTAAAAGCTGTCAGAAAAGTACTGTTCTGCATTCATTTTCATGCTCTGCAGTAGCTGCTTCCTGGATGTTACGGCAAGTTGCTGAGGCCAGTTTGTATGTATCTTTCTTTTCGTTCAAACCACAGGCTTTAATCTGTGCAAACTGATTTATACCTTGATTGTTAAAACTATACGATTTGCAATTAGATAACATCTTAAGGTTTTATTCTGCATTTAGAGCTTTATAGATGCACAGTTCTCCAGTGGATCAGACTAGAGTTTTTTTCCTTAAAATGAAAAGGTTTGAGCTGTCTTCTGTTATTGAGAAATTTTAAGTGGCATGGCCCTAGATGTCTTCTGTAGCAATTGTAGTGTAATATCAGTTGATTTGACAAGTTGAAATGCTGAAATGGCCAGGCAACATAGTATTCTGCCTTTGCAGTGTCTTAAAGATGCATGAAGAAGAAAACGGTAGCCGTCAGAGAATTCTGTGAACATAAGTACCTCACAGATCCGCATGAACATTTAATTATTTCTTCATAGAGCATAGCTTAGTATCTTGATCAAAAATGGGCGCATTTAGTACAGCTGAGCAACTGATTGGAGCAAATCCTTATGAAGTTCTTAGATCGTACATAAATGGTGACTTATAAAATTTCTCAGATTTACAACTCATAAATCTAGGTTTATTTTTATGAGCATAGGTAACCAGTTTCTTTTTTCTTCTTAATTTTTTGCACAGGATTATTTCTGGCCCTAAAGGGATGGTGGGGCTATTAAATGATGGTGGAAAGACACGTAACATTGGATAAACTAATTTTAAACTCATTCTCAGAAAAAGGTGAACTATGTTTGCTAAAATTTTCCAGCATGATGAAAGAGGAAGAGCAGTCATTTCAGTCTAAATTGTTAATATTCGGCAAATTTACACAAACAGTTGGTAAGAGACTGATAACGAAATGTATGTGGTAACTATGTGCACTGGTATCTGTAGGCATATACTTGCTTGTGCTATTTGTCATGCAAAACACCAAATTTAAGGTTACCAAATGAATTCAGAAGATATTTAGTTGCTTTACTTTAACATGCAGTGGCTGATGCCTGCCTAAAATAAAATACATTGAATATCATTTAAAGTAGTAGTGAATATCTTTGATTTTATTCAGTATGAAAACTTACAGAGCATATGCTACTGAGACAGACTTTTTAAAGAAACTTTTAAAGTGATGTCATTTGTCTTGGATAGTACAAAATTGACCACAAATTCAAATCAGAATTTTGTCATGCTATAGTAAAGCACAGGGCACATGATGTAGAAGAAAAATAATTTTTGCCTATTTTCAGTTTTAAGTTTCCATGGATTGCAAAAACTACAATTTTTGCTGTTTGGGAGAGGGAAAATGGCTTCAACAGCGTTGCAGTGGTATTAGATGTCAAGATTATGACTGGAATAATTTTTCCCAGTGAAAAACAGAAGCTGAAATGTGCTGCAACTCAAGATTGCTCTAGAGTGAGACAGCCTGCAGGAAGATACAGAAGCTGTCATGGGTCACTAAGCCTTTACCTGCTCAGAGCTTGTTGTGGTTTAACCTGGCAGGCAGCTAAACACCACACAGCTGCTCACTCACCCCCCCCACCCCACAGTGGGATGGGGGACAGAATTGGAAGGGCAAAAGTAAGAAAACTTGTGGGTTGAGATAAGAACAGTTTTAATAATTAAAATAATAATAATAATATTGTAATGAAAAGGGAAACAAAGAGAGAGAGAGAGGGAAAAACACCCAAGTGATGCACCCGCTCACCACCCACCAACCGACGCCCAGCCAGTCCCCAAGCAGCAAGTGCTGCCCCCCGGCCAGCTCCCCACCGTCAATATACTGAGCATGACGTCATATGGTATGGAATAGCCCTTTGGCCAGTTTGGATCAACTGTTTTAGCTGTGTCCCCTGCCCTCCCAGCTTCTTGTGCACCTGGCAGAGCATGGGAGGCTGGAAAAGTCCTTGACTAGTGTAAGCACTGCTTAGCAACAACTAAAACATCAGTGTGTTATCAACATCATTCTCATATTAAATCCAAAACACAGCGCTATACCAGCTACTGGGAAGAAAATTAACTCTATCCCAGCTGAAACCAGGACAAAGCTTAAGACTTGCAAAAGCTGACACTCTTTACAGCTGTATCCTAACTCTTCATGAAGAGAAACAAAAAGGGCAAAAAGCAGAACAGCTTTTCCGGGTGGGTGGGTGAGCAGAAGTGAATGTGGAATCAGTCTCCTATTGAGGAGGGAAGAGGGGAAGGAGTAAGCTCATTTCAGAAGGAAGCTTTCTAGATGAGGATCAGGAGACCCTTGAGTCCTTTGCTTTGGCAAAAGTTAAACTTTTGCTTTGGCTGAAGCTCATTAATCCAGTTCAACCTGCGCCCGCATTTTTTGCTGATTTCCAGCATTTTCTTTTGCTTATATCCGTGGAGAAAACCTCTTTCCTCCTCCTCATTAATTTTCCCATTTTATTCATCATGTTTGACACCAGTTTTGGGTAGCGTTTCATGTATAAGCTGTATTACACAATAGGTTATGTAGGTGTAATCCTGAAAAGCACAGTTGATAAAGCAATAATTCAAATAACATTAGAATTTTTTTTTAACTAATAATGATCTATTGCTGAAAAAGAAATTCCAAGGCAAGGCTATGGTATTTATCAGCGGTAATCAGAGAAGCAAAGAAATGTTTGTTTTCAAGGTACTAATAAGTAATCTGATTATGCTGTGTAATTGTACTGTCATCATGCTGTTACTTCAAATCATTTTATTTGGGGGAAAGTAAACATAAGCCAGTAAGACTAGACTAATTTTGCCTTCTGTGATCAAACTTGGAAAGGTTTTGTCGATATTTTCATAATAAACTTTCTGCTGACTTTGCCCAGAATTGCTATGAGTAACTTGAGGAAATACTGTGGTTCCTTAGACAGCTTAGTGCCTATGGAAACAACAAATGTTACTCGGCAGAAGTATGGGTTGCTAATTGAGAATTACCTCCAGCTTTTACATATGCTATCAGGACTGTGCTTGTGCTGCTCAGTGTGTATCTTCAGTAACTTCTGTAGTCATCATGGAAAGACAGACTTTGCAAGAGGCTGATTCAGAGCAGGATCCAAACAAAGTGTTCTTATTCATCTTTTAAATGAATTTTTTTTTTTCATCTTTTAAATTTTATCATCTTTCCCCTGAGGATAAAATGCTTCCAGGGAGACTAACCTCCTGCATCTTTGTAAATACCCACAGTTCTCCTTGGGGATAAAGTTAAAACATTCTAGGATGAAGACAAGATTTGCTGCTCCTATAAAATATGTGAAGACCTGCCTGGGCTATATACACAGTGATACTATCAATCCTAATATCCATTGATTAAGGACTAAAATCACTTATTTTCCTAAAATAAGGTCAGTAACACCTTGTTTAAAACCTTATTTTTAGGCCATTGTTGATTAAGTTCTGTGTTATAACGTGAAATAGGGCTTTGACTTTCTGAATCTGAGCAGAATGCGTTCTTACTCTCAATAGAGAACAAATATCTCCTTAATCTTCCTGATTGTATCCATTCATTTTTAGATGGGCCATTGCCAAGGTTGAAGTATAACACTTTGACTCTGCTCGCTCTCAACAGCTGTTTCAAGGATGATACTATCTATTATGTCAGTGGAGTTAGAAGTTGTCCAAACATCTAATATAAACACGGAAATTTCCATACCAGCAAAAAGACCAAATTCTGAAGTTAGTTGCTATGGATTTTATGCAACTGATTTGAAATACTGTGAGAGATGCCAGGGCATTGTGCTGCTTAAGAATAAGCTGACAACAGTAGCGTTACCGGCAGAGTTTCATGTTCTAGGAGAAAGGAAAAACAGTTCTATCGTTTTGTCAGAAAGATTTGCTTTATTTTTTTTTTAATAGTTCTTAATGCAGGGGAGAGGTTCTTTGGATGGTCTTTTTGGTCAAATTTAGTGAAAAAGATGAAATTATATTCCTAAAATATATGTAATAGACTGCTGTAGCTAAACCAGTTCCCAGATTACACTATGCCAATAGTTTACCTATATGTCCACATCTTTTTTTTAAAAAAAACCACCAGTGTACATTTTGAGTATAGGGGTTTTGTGCACACTACAGCTGAAGGGTGAAAATGCATTGCAGGTACATACCACTGCTAGCCAAAATAGACTAGAAATTACAGTACATGTACTGAGATGAATTACTTTTTACATTCTTACAATGTTTTGATAGCTGAAAACAAGAATTACTTTATGCATAAGTGGCAGCTAGAAGAACAAATCTGTGATTTTTAGCCACACACCCTCCAAACCTGACAGGAGAGACAGGAGAAGGCACTTGAACAGACTGTAAGGGACTGAAAAAAGGGTGACACAATGGAAGAAAAAGCATAGGCGTGCCAGACCTCCCCCTTCCCTACCAAAATACATACTAGGTTCAGTAGGTTCAAATCTGAGATGCTTGATTTTTTTTAAAACATGTTGCGAATGTTTATCAAATTATTCTTAGAATGTCACCTTGTGCTGCCTACTTCTTCATTTTGTTTCTTCTTGTGACTGCTTATTTTGCCTAGAATCTTTACATTTTTCCTCTCCTTCCTCTGTTTCTGATTTAGACAACCATCCCTCTTTAGCAAGGCATTTAGAATCACATTACACTAAAGTCCCACTGAAGTAAATAGCACACCTGAAAGAATGTGGTGAATTTTATGCTATTCCATTTTTCTCTGTTTGCTGTGGTAAGACTGAATAGAGTGAAAATACTAAAATATATCTTGTTTTAAGATGCAGACGGTATGTTTGCTTTACTCTTAGTATGCTGTCCACCAGAAATGGAAATGCTAGAAATAAAGCAACTAAGGGATGATGATCTAAGGGATAGGATCTTTATTTCTCTGTTTCCCCAGCTTTGTATAGGTAATGGTTTAACCAAAAAATCTAGGCTAATACGTATGGGATTTTAAAAATTTCAAAGTAACAAAAATGTTCAAAAGAATTATGTAAAAATACAGGTTATTGAGGCATTATTTGAAATAAGACATTGTAATGCTTCGTTTGTAGAATGCTGAAACTTTTTTTGTAAAGTTTTCAGAAAGCAATGTGAATTGTCAGAGGATAGGAGAGGTTTGGCCATAGCAATGACCACAAAAATGTTCCCAGCCTTAGACACCTAACAGTTGGGCTGGGATTTTATAGATCATGCTGTGAGCACCTCCATTTCTCCTTAGTTCCACTTTTGGGACTAGAAACTTCTCTGAAGCTTTGGCTAAGTGACTATTTCAGTTGTGATCCATTGTCCTTGGACAGCCAAGGTCTGCTGAAGTCTCCAAAGGGAATGTCAACAAATAAATTTGGGAGAAGAAGCTCTTTTCTGTCCTGTGGAGGAATTATATTTGGCATAGGCCCTCCTCAGGTGCTTCAAGCAGAATTGGCCTGTGAAACAGATCAGAGGAACCCCAAAGGGAATACTGTCAAAGGAATCAAAGAAATGTGAATGTCCTGCATCATCTGGTTAATCTTCCTTGTAAAATAAAGAGCTACTTCAGAGTTGAATTTGATCCAGGAAACTCTTGACAGTTTCTTTGATGTTTTTTCAAATCAGGGAGGATTTTTTTTAACCTATAGTTTCCGCATTGAAAGGACATCTGTCATTGATACATATGTGCCATTTGGCTTCTCTATGATCCCAAGAATTTGTAAAGCATTTTTGAAACTTGTGCTGGTGAACTTTTTTCTTTAGTTGGATGACACTTTCATCAAGCCATCATCCAAGAGCAAAGTCATTTAGAATATAACCAGGGTGAATTGTGAACTCAGCACACATTGATCTGCAATAAATCTAGACAAAAGCAATCTCATCTTCAGTAGAGCACTGAATCCTCCAGGGATTCAGATAAACACCAAAAGAGACAGAGCTGCTCCTTCAGAAATTAGAGTTAGAAAAATGAAAGCTGTATTTCCGCACAGATTTTCAGAGATGCATCGTGTTTTGGATTATTCAGAGTTACCAATTTTTTTTCCCCCCAGAGGTTTTGCACCTGCTCAAACAGTGCTAACTTCAGCATGGAACCATTCCCGGATGCAAAGGAGTAGCTGGGATCCAGTTAACAATATTCTAGTTGACCACAACCCTGTGTGACCCTGCGTACAGGGAGGGTCCACTGGCAGACAGCATCATTCTGGAATTCAGAGCACATTCAGAAAAGGACTAAGCTTAGGAATTTGGGCATTAGCCAGAAGAAGGCATAGCCTCACCATCCTGGAACATGAGAGTGATAAATCAGCAAGGAAAGTCCCTGGTAATGAGAAGTCTTTTAGGAAATAGTTCCTGGACTAGTTTCAACCAGTATTTTTGCAGAAAAACATAAGGAGGAGTATTGGCTTCCCAAAGGGTTGGACTCTGGCCCCAGCACATATGCTTTCCCATAATTTTTTCGCCAGTTCCATGGTTTCTCTAGAAATGTAGAACTGAAAACTATCATGCAGATAACCGAACATCAAAGTCGATTTAGCCATAGATTTTTTCATTACATAGACACAAGCCAAGATATTTGCTTGGAGGCCTTTTCCTTTTTCACAGACCAGTTTCATTCAGTCTTACTGCTTTGCTTTTGAAAGTCAAATTTTGAGAGAACTCAGATATTCAGAGAAAGCTATTTTTGGTGCCTAGTCTTCTAAGAAAGAATCATGAAATCGGTATTTCTAAAAGGGGTTGGTAAGAGATTTGCAGCCTATATAAATCCTATTACCATGCAGATATATAGTGAAATTTCTCTTACATCATGGTTTGAAAGATCTTTTAAAAATACAGAAGCGATACCTTATCCTTTCTTGGAAAAAATTAGCAAATTTATTCAGCCACTTTTTATAGAACCAGATTGTGCTATAATAAGTAACAGAATCACCATCAGGTAGGAACAGCACTTGCAAATCTTAAATGTCATGGATTATATCATAAATGGTGACTTGTATAGAGATCTGCTGTCAAGATACATTTATACAGAATATAGCTATTGCTTGGAAAAGTGTTAATAGCAAAAGGAAATAAATAAGAGGAAATATGTAATGATACTTTTAACAATCTGCAAGTCATAATATTTCACGTTCCAAAATCAACTTTCTTTTACATGCATACAAGCAGCAAATAAAAAATGGGCAAAGAAAAGTAGATGGAAAAAGTATTTTCATTTTCTTTATGAATTTACTTTAATCTGGGGAAAGCTTGGCATATGAAAATCGCAATTCCAACTACAAAAACATCTGAAATATTTCATCCAAGTGTATTTTAACCACAAGAATATTTTCCACATCTTGGACTGATACTACTGCATTGGTACTAAACTTTTCTGAAGTCCATTCGTTGAAACAGAAGGAACATATGATTAAATTCAGATGTTAGTATGTTTTCCCTGATGGCTAGTCTGTGGTTTGTAGAGCTGCAAATGTTTCTCTCCTCATAAAAGAAGCAATTCCTTAACTTTAGTGATACCTGTAGTTAAGTGTGGTTCCAAAACACATAGCGCTAATGATGTAGAAACTAATTACACCACGTGACTTTCACCATAATAATGTGTAAAATCAATCTGTGACATGGTTGCAGATCTGTATTTTTCATGCTTTTATTTTATTGTGCTTGATTCTGTTGCCAGTTCATGATTGCCTTTCAACCATTAGGTATTGGAAGAATTTGTATTGTGTGGTCCTTTCCTCGCTTTTTCATGACTGTACTGGGTTAGTGCTGAACTGGTTGTACTAGACTGCAGATGAAAACTCCAGATCCTGGGGCCTTAGCTTCTCTGCAGGAGCTTTGCTGTTACCAGAGTAATCAGCACCACTGTGAATGTGAGAAGACTCAGGCCCCAATCTTTAGTGGGTGTCAAAACTGCCTGGTCTTGGGTGCAGATAGTGGTGACAACCAGCTCTTGGGAAAAGTTGCTGGCAGAGGGGTAATTTCACTAATGCTTTGTTGTTAATTGATATTTCCCCCAGCAATGGCTAGTAACCTCATGCACTCTTTAATTTCAAAATTAGTCTTTGAGACAAGGTGGAGGTTAGAGCTCTTAATTTGTGCTTTCATTGTGCTGGTAAATCAGATAGCTTTAGAATGATTAAGTAATGGGAAAAAAGCGAAAAGTTTAATGATTCACTCATCTGTTTGGGCAAAGCACAGTTGAGTGATTTTTTTTTTTTTTTTTTCTCCTCAATGTCTTTGATTTGCAGACCTCCATAAAAATTTTAACAGCCATACAGCTGTGCCATTACTGCATACAGCACTCTGTATAATGCATATAAGCCTATTGACTAGAGGTCTGCTCAGTTACCTGCTGAGGATCACACAGAAGTAATTGACGGACCCCCAGAAATCTCAGCTGAGAAACACTGATCCTGGTGATTTATAGAAGGGTTTATGGTAAACTGTGTCATCTAGACTAATTGGATAGTGACATTTTGGGAATTACAAATTTTGTAAACCCACATGATTGTTACTCGGTTGCTTAGGGTGTGTCTTCTAGGAGATGGTTCAGACCTGGGCTAAATTCTGCATAAAAGGAAGCAATACTGATACATCTCCACGCTTGTAGCTTCTTAGTACAACGCAAGACTCCTTAGACTTTTTCATTTGACCATCTCCGAATGCTCGGTTCAGAACGGCGTGGGTTAAAGGCATGTGCTGACTAAAGAGTAATGGAGACAGAGAAAATGGAATTGCATTGTTCTAGGAATAGAGGGGATAGATAAGATTTCTGTTAAGCCAAATTAGGTCTGTATAAGTGTTCCTAAGAGAGCAATGCCTGTAGGCTGTGAGCTGGGCTAAAGCTCCTCTTGCCTCATTTCTGTTACTGAGGTTCGAAAACACAGTGTGTTTTTTGGAAAAGCTTCGCTGTATTGTACTCTTATCATAGCACCTCAGGTGAAGTGTAGGAGGTCTCAAAGCTCAGACGGGCCTGCTGACGCCTCACACCCAGTAATGGGAAACCCAGCAGTGCCCGCAGAGGCACGAAACAAGAGACCAGGGCTTTTCATCTGAGGGCCTCAGTTTCGAGACACTGTGATAAGATCAGAGATTTCCAGTAATAGTGATACAAACGTTAGGCCATATTTACTCTATTAACTGTAAAGCATTTATAATAGTAATTTTATTATACCTAAAATATCTCAACATAAAAAGTTTCCTCATCTGAGTATTTTAAGGGTTTTCTAAACTTCATATAAACAGCATATACCATAATTGCTGGTTATAATTGATATTCATTGTTCAGCAAACAAAAAATACGTTCCCTATGGTAAAGCTTGATTAGCAAGAAGCATCCAGATATACTCGCATTATGAAGTTTTTTAGTTATTCTTCATGCAATTTGGTCCATACCAAAACAGAGGTTACATTCTGCATAGAATAAGGAAATGTCATTATCGTTGGTGTGCTTTATTTATTTACAGTTTTAAATGAGTTTTATTTTAGTGTCAGTAGAAAGAGAGGTTTTCAAAGATGAGATAAAATGTATATCTTGTTTCTAGGTATCAATAAGGAGTATCAGATAATTGTGAATAATTTTAAGAAAGGAGAAAATAAACTGTAAAAAAATTAGTCAAGGAAAAAGAGAAACTACCTGTGAAAAACAGGTGAGAATTTAGAAAATGCACTTTTACTGTGTTTGTGCTTCATAAAGTTTACCAGCTGAGTTATGTTTCTGTAATAGAAGGAATGGATCCTGAAAATGCTCAGTGCTTGCACAATACCCTTAGACATTAGACGATAACTTTTGAAGATTCAGGTTCTTGGAATACAGTCATCCTACAAACTTGTATAGCCAGCTCTTTCTAAAATACGTATGTTCCTGCATAACGAACACAGGTAAAGCTTTGTTTATGCTTGTGTGCACCAGTGTCTTACCATGTTAATTTGCTCTTTCTAGACAAATAATTTATAGTCTAAAATAACTTTTATAATTAGGGATGCAGTATTCTATTCTATTCTAGTTTTTCAATAAACATCAAGCCTGTGCTCGAAGGGTTCAGATGCTTTTATGCAAGCAGAACCCTCTTGATTTTCGTACACTCTTTACAGATATAGTACAACTTGAGAAATTCAGGTAGAGAAAATGATATGTGATTATTTCCTCATCTTTCTTTTTTTGTTTGTTTTTTTTTTCCTCTCTACCCTTCGAAACCAAATCCCATACATATCCCATTAACCAATAGCTCACTGCAAAGCCTAAGGAAGGAAACAAGTTTCTAAAGGTGGTGTTATCCCTAAGCAGTAATTATATGGGTTATAAAACTAGTGCCTATATTATATAAAATACAATATTTGCTATGATATTATATTTTAGCTATATTATTACCTAATATACTTTTAGTTATATATTATAGCTGTATCACATAAAATTAGTAGCTATATTATATACATTGAAGGAAATGTATGATGCTATGTGACATGTACACTAGGAAGAAATTCCAGGTGAAGCCCACAATACTAAGTATTTATTTTGCATTTACTGCCTTGGGTTGCTTATTTCTCAGCTAGTATTTTTGTAGCAACAGCAATTCCAATTATAATGATCTGCCATCACAAAGTGCATTGCTAGGAAACTGAGCCACACTCAGCCCACGGTTATCCGTTGGTAGGTTATCCAACTTCACAGTAGGTTGTGCCACAGATGCGGAGACCTGAGCTGGCTGCCAGTGAGCTAGCTGGGGTCTGGAAGGTGCATGGCTGTGTTTGCATGAGGTTGTGCATTGGAGCCCTCAGGCTGAATTGGCATTGCCTCCTGAACCTGTTCTCCACAGTCTGTCTTTTCTCCATTACACCCATATTGCACGTTCCCATTTCAGCTTTGCAGTGGCCTAATTTATACAAGTGTTTTGTATCACCTGGAGAGTTTTTGTTCTGTCTCAGCTGTCTCATCTTACCACTAGTCTGTACAATAGATAATTGATTGTATCTTCATTTTAGTTGCTCACAGCCGTGCAAATTGGCACTATAGCTTATGATATGCCTGTAAGGCTGTGCTGGTTTAATTGGAGTTCTGGCCTTAGACTGGTTTTTGAGGCATGAGCTACAAGTTGGCCAAATGCTAATCAGACAATGTCAAGATGCTGTGCAGCTTTGTTAACCTGGCATGACGTTTAATGTAAGTGTCTTAGAAGATGCTCTTACTCCGGTTTTGTATGTGAGTCTGGTGTAGCCTGAGTAAAATCTGTGTGCACACTCGGAGTTTTCAAATAATGTTAAGGTAACTAGGAACTGGTTTAGGCTAAATAAGCCATTCTCAAGCAAAATTGAACAAAGGGGCTAGAATGGTTTATCTGAACTGGTGAAAATTTGTGTCTCACCAGTCCTCTATTTATTGTGAGGATTTTTTCTTCTCAGTAGTCACAAGTATAACTGCTCCAGCCTTTTCCAGTTGCTAGTGGGCATGCTTCTTGCCTTTTCAGCCAGCCATGGTGAGAAGAAAATCTAACCAGGGGTAGTTTCCACAACCTTAGTCTAAGGTGGTTTGGTGGAGCATTATGTCTGTGGATGCTTGAATATGGCCCATCTAACCTGAATTATAATTCCTTTAAACTTGTTATAAGGTAGTGGAACAAAATCTAGGGTTTTATGTGGTTTCATGTGAGCTGTGAAATCCTACTCATCAGTTTGAATTTGGTCCTGCAAAAAAGGAACAAGTCCCTAGGGATGTTTAAAGCTTTAAAAGCTTGTTGTCCTGAGGAGGAGCCATATTCGCACATTTTCCGTTCTCAAAAATGGCTTCTTTGGTTAAAAAAGAGCTTTGGCAAATCTCTCTCCTCCTGAGCAGTAGGCTCTAAATGGTGGCAGGAACTCTGATGTATCAGGATTATAGCTTCTGCTGTAGGGGTCTGAGCAGAAGCTTTTGGATTGCCAGACTTCATGACGTACCATAGAACCAGACATGTACTATTTAACTCTGTGTCTGTTCAGTACCTCTTCCATCATGTAGTCAGATTTACCTCCAGTCTGGAGGTACTTGGTTAAGAAACCAAGAACGGTACGAAATTAAAATAAAGCTGATTTCTGTAATCATTATGTCCTGCATACACAAACTACAGTAGTTATGTTGAAGGGCAAAGTCAGATAATGCCTAAAAGCATTTTCATTTTTACAGCTTCTGAACTAATAGGGGCATGCTGTGACTCTGGGGCATATTAACAAACTGAAATCCTTACTTGGATAAACCTCTATAATACTAACTCAAGTATGATGCAGATTTTGTAAGAAAATAAAGCATCTTAATTTTTAATGCTGTCAAACATCTTTGTAACGTTCAGAAAAGAGGCAGAATTTCAGTACTGTTCTGGAATATTTTTGCAAAATTATCTACCATCCATGCAGATTGCAAAATTTTTAGAAGGCATATGCCCTGACAGGCTCCCTCAGAGGATAAGCAAGTATTTTGGTATGGAGATGAATTGTAAAATGTAGGTGAATAGTTTTCAGCCTGTTATGATTTGAATATGTGGTAAATTAGCAGAGGAACATTACATAAGTCTTCACCAACTTAGCGAGGTGCTAATATTGCTGCCATGTTAACTACCAATATCAGATCGTCCTCCTACATATCATGGAAATTGCAGACTATCAGATGTGTACAGTAGGAGGCTGACAGTGAAGTCCTGTACAATGCAAAATAGATGTCAAAAAAATCAATAAACAGCTGCTGACACGCTATGGGAAAATTAATGGGTGAGGAAGAAAGGTGGTGAAATGTTTCATTGTTAAGCTTAAAATAAAATTTTTGAGGGAAAAAACCCCTCTTCTTTTTGTCTGTATATATTGCTTTTAGAACAGATCCATAAGAAAAAGAAAATCCTCTTCATACTGCACTGTGAATGTGTTAAGAAACAAATATTTTTTTAACTATCCTTTTCTGAATTGTTTAAGGAGGCACATGATTTTTCTTTTCCAAAGTGGATGGCTGTCTTTTCCATGGACTAATAGTAACAGAAATAGCTTCTGGTTCTTTTCATAGCTTCACTCCGTTCTTTGGAAATGGGTGTTACCCTTAACACAAACAAGGAAAACCATCTCTGCTTGTTCCACTGTACAAAACTGCTAATGCACCTATCCACGGCTTTATGTTGCACAAAAGCTTGAAAAACTTGAATGTAGACATTAGTTTTCCCTGCATGAAGGTCTATGGCTCTGAAAGCAGATGCTGCAGTTTGTGGAGCTTGACTCTTAGCTTGTGTCACCAAGACACATGGGGCCAGAGGAGGAACATCTCTGAGTCCTGCACATTCAACTAGAGCAGCATTTCTAAGCTCCACCATGGAAAGTTGAGAGCAGACTTTTGTCCATTGGTCTCATATCATGTCAACATCAGCATCCAAAAAGCAAAATTCAGAGGTGATTGGTTCTATTTAAATGCTGTTGGAAATGGCTAAAGGGATGTTGATGAAAAAAAACACAGCTAGAGCAGCAAGGTATGTTTTGATAATTCATTCTAGCACTGCTTTTCAAGCAGGCAAGCACATTAATAACCTGCAAAGGGCAATATGCATGTTCCCTAATGCATTTCCTCCAGCAGTGTGGAATTGCATATTGTGATTGGAATCTAAATTCTTCTTTGCTTACGAAGCTTAATATTGATGATATCAGAGCAACATGCAGTTTTTAATTGCACAGAAGACTGAGACTGAGCCACATAATTTGTTTACTTCTAAGTCTTTCACTTGTCTTAATTCGCTGCCACTTCTGAAATATAAAGCTAACTTTTGTTAGTGTGTGCCTCCGTTCATGTGCATTCGTTTCACGTTCACACCTTGAATTTTTTTCTAGCCACAGACATGTAACATCGTACTTTGCTGAAACAAAACTAGCACTTAAAGGAATTCTTTTCCATCATTGTGTAGTTAGTTTTGTTAGTTTACCTTCATGACTTCATGAAGAATGGAAGAAAGCAATAAGGCGGTAATGGATACAGAAGGAAATCATGAACCAAGGAATAAACCTGGATCCTCTTGTTGCTTCATCTGAGTTGTTTCCCTGATTCTCTTGCTTCATTTTGTCGACTCCTTTCAGTCCACTTAGTCAAGCTAGATGGCAGATATATTTGCTCAAGTAAAACTAATGTTATTCAAATTACAATGTGTTAGGTTGGTATGTGCAGTTGGTATAAAAATTTCCTATTTTTTATTTTTATTCCCATTGTACATGTAATATTAAAGAAGAAAAGAGAATATATTGGTTTGTAGTAGAAATAGCAGTCCAGTGCAGTCAAACATATAATGAATAGAATATTTTTCTTGTTGCTTTTAGCTCTTTTCATGCATGATTCTGATAGTCTGGGCCCTGTGTATGATAAAACTTTATTTAAAAAGTACTAACTAATCATGTTTACTTTGTTTGTCTTAAGTCACAAGGCTCAGTTCAGTTCTCTGAACACAAGCAGCTAGTATCTTTGGAGATTCCTTGTAGTGTCCCTCCTGATCTCTCTGCCAGTCCAGGAGGGCAGGGGGTCTCCCACAGGGTCCATCTTATCTGAAATCCTTGTATAGATCAGTCAGATATGCTAGAACATTTCAGGTAGCAGTAGCCACCTATGTTGAGGCAGCTAAACTGCGTCCAAAAGCACTGTATTGAGTCATGCTCAAATAATTTGTGTGGATGAATTTGTTGTTCATGCATTTATATTTTCAGATTTCACTATTTACTTGCGTGGGTGAAATCTTGATAGATTAGTACAGTAGCATCTTCATCCTCATATTGCTTCTGCAGAAGGCAAACATTTGTATTCTGTTACTCTAAAGTGCAGAAGTATTACATAGCAATTAGAACTGTGAGGATAATTGCCTCTTACAGGTACATTATGCCTCAGTTGTTTACTGCTAAGTGAAATGTGAAAAGTTGATATCAAAGTAGGCAATAATGAAGGCGAAAGTTTCACAGAAGGGAACCCATTCCTTGCTTGTAGGTTCTGAGTGAGGAACTCTTTTTATGTATGAGGAGTGTGAGTCTACAGTCAGGCAAGTCTGTAGATCTTGTCAAAAAAACCTTCTACTGTGGAAAATATACACCATTCCCTGTGACTGTTCAGCATTTACGCTGCATCCCAGTAATGTATTGCTATGAATCCAGAGAAAAATTGTCAATTACAAATATCCACTTGCATGCTCTGGTAGCCAGCCAGAGCTTTGAAGAAAAGGGCTTTGCTCGTCTCTGTCCTTCACATTTCATTTCTAAGAATGTTGTGCAGTTTCATCTGCAAAACTCATCCTGATAAGCTCACTGAACTGCTGAATTTGTCTCCTTTCAATAAATCTACAATTACACGTTATTTAGAGCATCCACTGCAGACTAAATCACAATATGAAGGGGCATAAAATGTGTATGTAATAACAAGTACAATGTGTACAGTTCTTTCTAAACTGACCCTAATCACTGCTTTGAAAGAGTGCCTTACACAACTGTCGTGGTTTAAGCCCAGCCAGCAACTAAGCACCACAGAGCCGCTCGCTCACTCCCCTCACAGTGGGATGGGAGAGAGAATTGGAAGGGTAAAAGTGAGAAAACTTGTGGGTTGAGATAAAGACAGTTTAATAGGCAAAGCAAAAGCAAAGCAAAACAGGGAATTCCTTCACTACTCCCCATCGGCAGACAGGTGTTCAGCCATCTCCAGGAAAGCAAGGCTCCATCACACGTTAACGGTTACTTGGGAAGACAAATGCCATCACTCCGAACGTCCCCCCCTTCCTTCTGCTTCCCCCAGCTTTATACACTGAGCATGACGTCATACGGTATGGGGTATCCCTTTGGTCAGTTGGTGTCAGCTGTCCTAGCTGTGTCCCCTCCCAGCTTCTGTGCACCCCCAGCCTACTCACTGGTGGGGTAGGGTGAGGAGCAGAAAAGGCCTTGACTCTGTGTAAGCACTGCTCAGCAGTAACCAAAGCATCCCTGTATTATCAACACTGTTCCCAGTAGAAATCCAAAACATAGCCCCATACAAGCTACTATGAAGAAAATTGACTCTATCCCAGTGAAAACCAGCACAACAACATTTGCAACATATACTAGACAAAATAACGTAGGGTTATTCACAAATCCTGCTACTATTTTCCTTACTTCGTTCTTAACAGTGAAAAGAGAGTAAACTTATTTCTTAAAGCTTCTTCTGGAGCATCCTAAATTAAGATCTCACCTTTTCCACCTTGCTCTCCAAAGGCACTTTTGGAGTTTAGAGTATGAATTTTTGTGAAATGTAAAAACCTACCAAGATTTGAGCGGTGAAAGATAAATTTTGTTTCTGTGTCCACGACTCTTGGTGAAAAATAGGAGAAACACATTTAGGTTTGTTAAATGTTATACCCTGTGAAAAGGGAAAGGTGGGAATGTAGCCTACACACAGACTGTGGAGGACAGGATTTGGTGCTGAGGGTTGTCCCTTCCAGGCCTGTGCTCTTGTCCTATTCCCTTGTGTTGTTCTGAGATCACAGCATATGCAAGAGCCCTGCCTAAGTACTGTAGAGAGTTTTTTGGATCAAAGTGAACTAAAGAATCCAGTCTGTCACACTAGGGACTTTTTATTCCATAAACCTGTGAGAAATATTTTTTTAACTGTGTTCTGTATAATACTAAGTATTTTTATGGACTATCCAGAATGAAAAACAAGATGGTCAGAATTTCTCCATATCTAAATCCATAATATACTTTATCCACTATGTGAAAAGAAATGAGTTCCAAATAAGATAGTTATCCAAGAGATTTGTCAGAGTTTTAAAATACAGACTCGGGATTTTTCCTCCCCGGCATAGAGTACATGTTGTATATGTAACTAATATTACCTGATTTTTCACTTGTTCTCTGCCATCCCTGTGTCTGAATCTGTTCTGTGGTCCTGTTTTTATCTTCCATTTTACTGAGATTATGAACAGCGGACAGGTGCTGTCCTTTAATTTTGTATGTATTTAGCTCCTAGGTCAATGGAATATTGAATAATTATATATTCTAGGCCCACTGGTAATATAAGTGATTATTATTATTATTGGTGTTAGATTAGGCACTAATGGGAGAGTATTGTCTCCTTTGTTGATCTTCAATGATATAACGTGTTATTATTTTTAATATATTTAAAGTGTCAAGGTTTTGTTAGTAGGCTGCTGTTGAAAACTATATTCATATAGCATCTGAAGTGTCTGTTCTCTTTCAAAAGATGATTTTTCCCCCCCCGAAAGGTTTCTATCACTTGGGTTGCCTTGTTGCTTTTTTTCTTATTTATTTCTGTTTATACACTAGTCCATTATCCTCTCTGGGAAACCATTGTTGCATTTTAAACCAGTGAAGTGAGTCGACTGGATTTGGCAGTGTACATGTGTGGAGGGCTTGAAAGGAACGATACAATTGATTCCTTATATTTATCTCCATTATCCTCCTTCACTTTTGGTAGATGGCCATTCAAGAGATAAGTAGTGGGTCAAGACTTTAACAAAATCGAGAGCTAACTTTTAAGTATATTAAAGGTCACTGTGGTGATTTTTAATACCCAGTCTTGAATGAGAAATTATTATTGTCGTTCTAATGCAATATAAGTAAGGGTGTACAACTTAAATAATAAAGCAACATTTTTGAAGTAGGTAGTATTGAAAAATGTTGCTTGTTTTTTTAATTTCTTCTTATTTGTCACACACCATTAAACATGTTTTCCTCTAGGTTAAACTAGACATCTGCTACTTTGGCCTACTTATCAAAAGAAATGAAACTTCTATTGGCATGACATCATTACATTTAAGCTTCTTTACAAAATGAAGAAAATACCAACTTGAGGAATCTAGGATGCCATTTAATATCTAGGTAAACTACCTCCTTCTAGCATAGAGAAGTGCTCATTTGTAAATGATCACTCAAGTTCATGCACCTCTGTGTGCATTCTCCTCCACACACACACAAGCCCCCAGAAAAACTGTATCCCGTCAGAGTGGCCACCAAGCTCACTTTGGGAAGAACGGAGAATAACCAGTCAGCAAGAGCAAGAAGTTAATGATGTTGATGTGTAGACAGGTTTTAGAATTAAGGATTTATTGGCATCAGAGTTGGATTTTAAGTCTCCTGAAGCCATTGTTTTAAATTACTCATAGATTAAAGAGAATGTGTAGTATACAAGCTATTGTCATCATTGTGATTGTTTTCAAAACTTCAAGTGCAAGGTGGTTTGGGTTTTTTTGTGGGTTTTTTTTGTTTTTTTAAAGCTAAAATTAAAACTTGATTTCTGGAGCACCGTACTAGGAGTAGAATTCTGAAGCTACAATCACAAAATATACAAGAGACAGCTGCATTCCACCTGTCAGCCTGGAGCTCTCATTTTTTTCTGTTCATCACATACTGCAGTCTCAAAGAAGTCCATAATATTTTCTTTCTAATGCTGATGTCAAGTATTGCCAATGGGCAAGCTACATTTTCCTTTGTTTAGATTTTTGGAAGCTCTAGATACTTAGTCCATACATAGCACTGCATTTCAAAAGGTAAGCATGGGAGAGAACAATTAATGGCAAACTTCTGCTTAGAAAGAAAGCATCTGTCTCTGTTTTCTTTTTTGAATTTCTCATGTTTTTTACTAAGAAACTTTCTTCAAGGAAACAGTGTCAGATCGAGTTTTCTAGGGGCTCGCCCAAAGCAAACCACGTTAGTAACTGAGAGCTATGTTTCAAAATAATGGTGCAATACTAATATTTGAATATTAGTTATTATTATTAATATTGAATATTAGCTATGACCAAAAAAAAAAAGCCTGAAATAAGTTGTTTAGTATTTTTGTCCATTTCTGTGTGTCACCATGGTTTGCTTTTCATAGGGTCCTAGAATAGAAAGACTCTCTAGAGGCCTTCTGTTCCTTCCCTGTCCCGAAATATGCTATATAGCATGTGAGCTATATTTCTGTTGTTCGTGACATCTTTGTGTCTCGCTTTCTGAAAGATCTCAAAGGAATTAAATTTTGTAATTTCTTCATCCCACCTATTCCAGCAGTTCATGCTGTTGGAAGTTTTCCTAATCTCTAAGCTCAGTCTTCTTTGCTGCAGTACAAATCTGTTATTTTTCAGCTGTAGGCACAGAGAAAAGGCTATTCGCTTTCTGAACATGGCATTCTGGTTGAGTCCTAAATAGTCCCAGTAGTGTTGCTTTTTTCACATGATATTGCTAAATCATAAAATCAAAGCATCGTCAAAGCATCAGGGTTTTGTCTGAGGAGGTCATCCAGTTCAATCTCCTTCTCCAAGCAGTCCTTAAAAGGCTAGGTCAGCTCGCTCAGAGCTTTTTCATTCATCTTTTGAATATTTCCAAAGACAGAGATTCTACAGCATCTCTGGGCAGCCTGTTACAGTGCTTGACCACTGTGAAGAATTTTTTTCTTCATAGCAAGTTAGAATTTCCAAGATGAGAGTTGTCTCTCATCCTTTTGTTTTGCACATCCAAGAGTCTGACGCTTTGTTCTCTGCAATTCTCCTTCATGTACTGGAATACAGCAATTAGAAATGCCTTTTTGACTGAGCATGCCCAGTTCCCTCAGCTTCTCATTATTTCATGAGTTCTAGCCACTTTATTCACCCTCTGAGACGTTCCAGTTTGTTGTCAAATCTCATATACTGAGAAACCAAAACATGCACATACATACAGCCTCACCTGTGCCTTATACAGAGGAATACTCACTTTCCTTCACCTACTTGCTGTGGGCTCGCTAACACAGTCCCATGTGTAGTCAGCAAGAGCATATTTCCTGTCTCACATTTGAGTCGCCATCCAGCAGGATCTCTAGGTTTGAAGAGCTGCTACGTAGCCCATTGGTCCCCAGCCAGTCCTGACACATGGGGTTGTTCCATCCTCAGTGCAAGACTTTGGATCTGAACTTAATGAGGTTGGGCAATTCATAGAATCATAGAATCATTAAGGTTGGA